>NKHZ01000031.1:158818-697949 GCA_002895985.1 Sphaceloma murrayae | reverse complement strand
CACGATGTACGGTCGTTGGGATCGCCGCTATGTACAGGCTATATAGCAACCCAACAATGTTAAACCCCTAACCCTAACCCTAACTCCAAATCCGCCTACTTGACCCTATCCTCTCTACTCCTTTCTACTTGCCTGTTCCCTCCGACTTCCCTATCAATCTGCCCTCTCCTCCATTCTACTATATCCCCCTCTAACACCTCTATATCTACACTACTCTTTATGCTACTACCTACCCGGATCATCTCCCTCCTTCTTTCCTCTCGCTCCCTCCCCTCTTCCTTACTCTTTTCCCCCTCTTCCTTACTCTCTCCCCCCTCTTCCTCCCTCTCTCCCCCCTCTTCCTCACTCTCTTCCCCCTCTTCCTCCCTCTCTCCCCCCTCTTCCTCCCTCTCTCCCCCCTCTTCCTCCCTCTCTTCCCCCTCTTCCTCCCTCTTTTCCCCCTCTTCCTCCCTCTCTTCCCCCTCTTCCTCCCTCTCTTCCCCCTCTTCCTCCCTCTCTTCCCCCTCTTCCTTACTCTCTTCCCCTTCTGCCTCTCCCTTATATACATTATACTTCTCCTCCCCCTCTATATATGCCTCTCTGCCCTCCTCCCTATCTATATAATCATTAATTACTCTTCTCCTATATATCTTCTCCCGACCTACCTCTCCTTTACACCTATCTCCCTTTAACTACCCTTTATCCTATATATACTTATCTACCAAATCATCCTCGCTTCTTATTATAAACCCCTACTTCCTAATCTCTCGCTGTCTCTGCCCTTGCCCCCTCTTCTTACATAAAATTACAATCGCTTTACTCCTCTTCCTATCCCTGCCTGCCCTTCTACTCTCCTATAAATACTCCTCTAACTTCCTCGGCCTACCTACGTATATCACTGCTCGGATGTCCGGTATGTTAACCCCTATCCCTAATACACTAGTCGCTATAATTAACCCCTACCTACCCGATACGAAATCCTCTAACTTCTCCCTCTTTATCTCCGCTCGACTGAAATACCTATCTACCCCTAATGCATTACTATATAACTACACCTCCCTAATACTATTATAATATACGATCACCTTACCCGGCAAACACTTCTTATACTTCCTCCCGATCATCTTTATAATTACCTCTTCCGCCTCCTCTGCCTTTTCCTCTTCTAACTCCCTTACTATATATCGGATGTTCCTCCTCGTCGTGCTGCCGTAGAACAACCGCACACCTTCCCTGTCCTTATTCTAATATATCCTCTTCTATATCTCCCTTCTCTTATAAACTAGCATTATTACTGTTAACAATACTATCTATACCCCCGCCCTTGTCAATCTCCCTAACTACTACATCCTCGTCCTAAATCCGCTCTCCTCGTTTAATACTATATAATACTTATCAATTACGATCCTATCGATCTTACTACTTACCCGGTTTAAAAATGTTTAAAACCTATCGCTTCCTACCCCCTCCGGTGTTACTATTATAATCTCCGCATTATCTACTACCCTCCTGCTCGACCACTCTATATATAATAATCCTACCTTCCTATACCTCCTTATTATATCCTGCCTTAATAAAATTAACAGCAAAACGATAATGCTTATCCCACCCCTTATACAAATCGCTAGCAATATAAACAATATGCTTTTCCCCTCCCCTATCGCTATAATAGCAACTACCCTAGCATCTCCCCTTATAATCGCCTGCAATACTTCCCTCTACTATCCCCTAAACCCTACATCCTCGCCGAATGCTCTCTTTAACTCGACCTCTAAATCGATCTGCCTAGCTAATTTCTACCTCGCGACCTACGCCCTCTCTTGCCTATCCTACTAATAGATCATCTCCCTACCTATCTCTAACCTACCTCTCTTATTACCTGCCCTTCTCCTATCCTCCCCCCTATCTATCTCCTCTATAGCCGACGTAAACCTTAAAAATATATACTACATTATACTACTAGCCTTATACCTCTTCCTTACCTCTATTACGCTCCCCGTTATCTCTCGTATTAACCTAGCATATATTATCCTTGCTATATATAACCCGTGCCCTGCTTGTCGGTCGGCAATCCCGGCTAACTTTTCGTCAAAATTATCCTCGTTCTAATTACTATCCTCGTTATTATCGTCCAATTCTACCCTATTAGTACCGCCCCTTATAAACTTCCTACTTATCGTAATAGCAATTTCCCTATATACCTAGATTCCTATTGTCTGCCCTAATCCTTAGACTAACTCTCTCCTTAACACCCTACCTATCCTAGCTAATGTCTATTTCCTACTATCTATATTAACTAGCTATAAATAACTAGATATCTTCCTATTATTCCCCTACTCTACTTCCTCTCCCCCTCCCCCTCCTTCTGCCCTACCTCCTCTTCCTATTATCTTCCTCGCCCTATATTTACCCTTCTAACTCTCTAATATAACATAAAATAGTAACACTACCTATAAATACAACACAACTAATTCCCCTACCTCCCTTAGCAAATACCTATAGATAATCTTACTCTTATCTATAGAAACTATATTCTTATAATATACTGTTACAAAACAAACTAATCTATTCTCTATAAACAAATTCCTATACTAACCTTTACTAGTGTTGCTATGCCTTATACTTAAAATCTCTAGCCCTCTTGCTAGTTAACCACCTATAACATATATTAATATTAATATTAACTCTCTAAACCTTACTACCGATTTTATATATCTCTCTACCTTAACTCGCCTAATATTACCTATAACTAGGTTAACAAAATTATACAATAACCTACTATCTTTTCTAATCCTCTCGAACAACTACCTTTACCTATCTACCTCGAACCTGTTCCTTTTATCTTATAAAAAATTCTACCTACTCGATCCGTTGCTAGCATTATTATATAATTTATGCTATCGCACTTCTAGTGCTTTAAACCCCCTTAACAATTCTACCTCTATCTACCTCTTAGCCTCTACTACTATCCTATATATAAATCTATAAAACGCGTCTATATTAAAATACATCGCTTTATAAATCAACTCGTTATTCCCCCTCTAATCCACCTTACCCGCTAATATAGTACTATAATGCATCTTTAACCTATATGTCCTTAAATCTAACATCTATTATATAGGTAAATTCGTGCCCCTTACTATAAATTTATCTACTATTTTGCCTACTATCTCTACTATACTAACCTCTTTTTTATTTTTTTCTATACCTCTTAAAAATTTCTCCCTCTCTTCTAAACTCGGTAATAAATTTTCCTCGTCCTAAATCGTGCTATTAGGGCTACTGTTTATATTCTAGCTATTTGGCCTGCTATGTATATCCCGGCTGTTCTACCTATTCCTTCTGCTTAGCACCCTCCCTATACCTACTATACTCCCTAAACTACTATCCTCCTTATTACTACTTCTACTATCAAAATTGCTGCTATCCTTATTACCACTTTCCCTATTAAAATTGCTACTATTCTTATTACTACTTTCCCTATCAAAATTGCTGCTATCCTTTATAACATCCTTCTTATCTACTAGTTTTATAATATAGTATACTTTCTATATAACTATAAATCTAGCTATCTTAATTAATTTAGATAAAATAGGTAGATACCTGTCTACCCCCTTCTATCTATCTATATTAACCCCTAAAATAGCAATAGCCTTTACTAATATATACTTATACTTACTGCTAGATGCCTTTTAGTCTAATAATAAAATACAAAAATCTAATACTACTACTTGCAACGCTATTAACTCCCCCTCTTATGCCTTAACTGCTGCCTCTTCCCCTGCTTTAACTACCTTATTAATTCGGCTATCGTCCCTTCCCTTATTTTATTGTCTTTAATAGCTACTTTGCTACCTCTAGCTGTTGTTCCTTTAACTTAATCTCCTACTATGCCTTTCTACCTCTTGTTCTACCTCCCTTTCTACCTCTTCTACTATCCGTCTCTAACACCTCTTCTATCTATCGGTAAATCTATACCTCGGACTCTTCTACCTATATGCCTTCCTTGTCCTTAAAAAAAATATTACTACCTACTGCTACGGTCTAGCATTTAACCCTATCGCCTCTTTATCCTAATATACTATTAATAGTATATATCTCTTCTGCTCCTTCTTACTCCTAATAGCTTCTAACCTTACAAAAATCCCTGCCTTATCCCTAATCGTATACTATACTAACCTAACTAATCTTCTAATCGCCGTCCAAATAGCACCCTCTATCTTCTCTAATAGGTCCTCCTTATCTAGTTCCTATATACTCTCTACTAATTCCCTCCTATTAAACCCTACTAAAAATCTTAACTAACCTATCCTCTCTAACTAATAATTAACCTTATCCTTTTTACTATCCTCGATCCTCCTCTCTATAGCCTCTCTAATTTTTCCTACTTCTATTATGCCCTTATTACTAAACTCCTCCTAACTCTACCTTGCTATCCTACCTAGCTATAATGCTTAACTTGCCTAATTTTCTTATAACCTCTAGGGTGTAGCTACTTCGAAATATGCTAAATATAGGCCCTAAATAAACAACCTCTAATAATAGACATTTGTCCTCTACGCCTAGGACTCTTACTCTGCTGCCTAGGCAACCTATATCTTGCTTAGTCTCCTATACTTCCCTTGTCTCTAATAGTGCACTTAATTATAATATTCTCTTATATACTTAATATTTTTTATAATAAATAAATATACTTCCGGTTGTAAATAGTATCGGAACCTATTCTAGTATACTAGAATATTCTCTACTGCTTCCTATACACCTACTAGCGCCTAAAAATTCTTAATAGTCTTTATTAATACACTAAATTAATTATTAATAATTTGTACAATCTCTTCTATATTTTTATATAATTATTAGTAGTGCTTGCCTTTAAAATAGCTAGTAGTTTAGTGCGACTATATATAATGCCTATATAGCTTGCATACTACTAATCTATAGGTCTAGATATATAAAACTATATCCTAAACAAATGTTTGCATTTTAAAAATAATGTTAACAGGATTTTAGATAAATATCTAATAAATTGATAGCTCTATAGTAGAAATAAAAAAAACTCTAGTCTAGGTCTAGACAAAAACTCTAGTCTAGGTCTCCGCGCTAACCCTAAGCACTAAAAAAAAACGCTAGTCAGCCTGACTTCCGTTTGTTATTCTAGATAGAACTTGTTGCTAGGGTCTTTATTAATATACTATATTAATTATAAATAATTTATATAATTTTCTATATATCTTTATATAGTTGTTAGTAGTACTTACCTTTAAAATAGTTAGTAATCTAGTCTAGCTATATATAATATCTATATAGCTTATAAACAACTACCCTATAGGTCTATATATATACTACTATATCTTAGACGAATGCTTGTATTTTAATAATAATAGCGACTATTTTTTAAATAAATATCTAATAGATTAATAGTATTATAGTAGAATAAAATTAATTCTACCCTAGGTCCGATTTTAAAATTCTACCCTGCCCTACTAAGTCTAACCCTAATACTAAATAGAAATAGTACCTAGGCTAGGTACTATTTAGTATTCTAGTTAGAATAGTCTATATTATAGAAGCTACTAAGTAGTCTAATTATAAGCGCGAACAAGACTTTCTATAACTCGGACTACCTGATGTTCTCCTGCCTATATGTCTAAGGTATATCTGCATAGAGGGTCTATATAGGATAGAGCAAGTATAAAGGGGCTAGATGTCTAGATATAGCTAGTCTTTCCGGAGATATATATAGCGTGCGCATAAAGTGCGGCTAGCTAGCGAGGAATTCCTTCCTTAAGGATTATTCGCATAATAGAAGGCATCCTTACTCTACTTACTTGATTATTAATATACACGTACTAGTATTAAGGTGATTACCCTAACACCATGCATGGCAGTTAGCGTTAGTCACGTCTTGTTTCCTGCTTCAGGATATAAGGATAGGGGTACTTTAGTCAATGCGTGGGTACTTTAGTCAATGCGTGGGTACTTTAGTCAATGCGTGGGTACTTTAGTCAATGCGTGGGTACTTTAGTCAATGCGTCTCCCCCACGGTATACCTTGCATTGTACTGTCCTCGTCTTTCCCAGGCCACAAAATCTGGCCTTTATATACGGCCCGAATGTGCGCAAAAGCGGTAACGAACCACATAACAACTAGTCCAAGCGTGAGTGCGCTACAAACGTAACCGATGCCGGGACTGTCCAAAGCGTCACCCGCCTCTATTGCTGCAAGTGTAAGACCTGCGTTCGGGAAAACGAATGCCCACCAGTTGAGGGTGAAAGTCATCTTTCTTACGCCTGCAAGGACAGCGACCGTCGACATACAAAAGAACCAAAAGGCAAACAGGATAACAAAAAGTCCGGAAAGCGTAGCCATGATCTTTGCAACATCTCCTACTGGGACTGAATCGACCCCAAAATGGTGATCGCCCAGTACACTGGGTGCTTGTCGGCCAAGTGCTAGAAGTGCCGCAGCTGTGTATCCTGCAGGTCCTACGGAGATAAACATTGCCGGTCTGCTGGGAGGATCGGGAAGCGCATTACTCATTAGCCGTTGTATGTAGATGGTGTATATGAGGGAAGCGACCAACCACCCTGTACCTTGGAGCATGAGAGCACCAATCCACATGGGCAATCTGGCTGACTGAGGCTGGCTCGGGATTAGAGAGCTTGCAAGCGAGCCGACTACCAGAAGTGGGTAGATGGGAAAGATCCATGAAGGCATAGCGCTAGAAGGTGGGAGAGACTCTTTCTGGAAGAGGAGATGGTACTGAAAGACGCCAAGGAGAAGTGCGGTAGTACAGTACATCCAGAAAGTTACTTCCAGAAATTTAATGAGCCAGGGTCCTGTGCTAGGCACACCATAGTTTTGAATGCCATTCAGGATCAGGCTGCCGGATACCCAATAAGTTCCAAAAAAGAGCGATTCCATAGGGTGATGGAGTGAAGCGATAAACTTCTGGGGAACCAGAACAAAACGTGTTGCCATGGCGGCGGACAGAAGCGCAAATATACTCACGTCTAAGATGAAGATGACCTTGCCAATCGTTCTCAGACCATCGAATTGGTTTGGTGTCTGACTCAGGACTATTGCGAGGGCTCCAGTGGACATCGTACTTGCGAACCATGGCCTCGTGCATGGATTAGCACAGATTGCACGGGAATGGTAGATGAAAGTTACCAAGTAAGATGAACTATGCGATCACGCAGCCCAGCAGTTTCTGGCGGTATACTATTGATGCCATTTGGCTTCTCATTCTCGTCACTCATGGATACTTTGTTAAGATTCCGAGGTGATGTTAGTAAAAGGCCCGGTTGTTTTTAGAAGTAGTATAGAGAATATATCAAGTGGGCGCATAGGCAGTAGCATATAAGAGTGTCGCCGGGCCAAACGTATCTACTGTCATCTCTTGCTGCGGTTCTTGGTTGCGCAACGCTAAATTGACGTCATTGAAGAAAATACGTAGCACTAATAACCTGACGCAAGTCCATATTAGGCAGTCATTACATAGTCTACTATCATGGAGTAGCTCAGCCGATCCCGTGTGCATTGTGAAGGATCCTATTGTAGTAGCTGTTATCCATGACAATAAACATTATGAACTAGATAGTTGCTCAGATCGTACTTTGCACGTTTCTTCTAGGACTGCGATAGTATGTCTTATCATACGGGCTTGTGACTAGCTTCCACCTGCTTAGCATTCGGTCCACCATCTATTGTCGTATCCACGGTACCCAATTGCCCGCTCGTACTGGCCCATAATATGGTGGCTATATAGTTCTTTATAAAGCGCTAACATGAAGAATTGAACGCGATGGTTTAGGCTTTGCCTACTATACCTAGCACCGGGTTCGGGGTCTTTATACTAGTCAGGACCGCAAACCGCGACAGTCGAGGCCGTATCAATGACCCTATCTTGAGCAGTGCCACCGACGCTTCCCTCAAGCTATTAGTGCCTAGCAAGGGTCCTAGTCATGTCTCATGCATGCTTCCGTTTCGTTGGATTAGTCTGAAATTTTTTTCAGTTCTATCTTTTAACAAATGTGGATTCATTCCAATCAGGTCAGGAAAATTGGCGTGCTGGGTAGTGTTGGTGTAGATACCTCATGAGGCGACATGATGACTTGCACTCGCAGCATGTTGTACCGCACTCGACTAATATCGAATGCTATGTCTTCGGTACCAAGTCTAACACCGCGCTATTGGGAGTAGAGATTCTAGCTTCTGCACTATGACTTCAATCTTGCGCAAGGGTGACAAACAAGATGACGTTCAATTGACGAGGGATTCTCATGCCTGTGCGCAAAGCTTCAGCATTGCTCTCAACATGATACAAATGCTCATTTGTGAGGCCTGCATTTCCTCGATTGATGCTCAATTTTGCAAGCGACCCTTCTTAGAATGTAACACATCCCATCCCGCTGTGGATTCATTTACTGCGCATCGCAGCCTCGCTATTGAGCCTACCATCGCATTATTGTATGCAAGTCGTTTCAGGCCACACTCGTACTCTCGAGCAGGGTTTGTACTAGCAGGCGCGAGGTACCCATGTGACCGTAACGATCGTCATTATATTTGTTGGTGAATACACTCCATATGATCAATCATGATGAAAGTCATCCTAGTCATTTCCTTGCCTATTAGAGCTAATTCAGAATTCGACTTTTTGCCCCTAGTTTTCATTCCAGATCATTACAATCATATCACTACTATGGCACCAACGGAAAACAGCTTGACTGACACTTCTACATCCAATAAAGCCATCTTTGGACTGGATATACTCACAGCAGCGATCGCGATTATACTCTTAGTTCTCGAAACACTGCTCGTGGGTGTCCGTATCAAAAATCGACGTTCCCGCCATCACTCCAAGACTGCAACCTTATTCAATAGTTCGCTAGGAACCCACGCTTTCCTCTTCCCTGCTCTCTTCAGTTTTCTGATTACATATGCCATTACTTCCGCCACGATTCTATTGCAGATTGATGCTGCAGCGCCACTACAAATCACTACAACATACAGCTGGTCTCCTACTCGATCTGCTTCACGAAACCCTTCTGAAATCGGCTATAGGGGAAGCATATCCGACCTTTCCTACGTCACTGGGCTAGCTTCAGTCCTCTTTACTGTCTGTCTCAACGGTGCGGTGTGGCTACACTCAGCACACGTAACATCGAACGGAACAGGAGTCGGTCAAGCTTCAGCGAGGGATAAGATCTGGAACACTATAATCTTGATCACGATACTTGCAACAGGGCTTGCAAGTTGGGCATATGGCCTTGATGTTCGTGGTAAGGAGAGTAGTGTCAGCTCTTCTTCTCTGAGCTATGGGAGCACTATCAGTAGGGGGCATAGCAGCCGGCCCCTCTACATCGTCTTCCGCGTAGTCGAAATTGCTGCGTCTACAAGTGTTTCGGTTGAAGTAGTGAAGAAGTATTTCATACTAAAATCCAAGGGCAAACCCGGTGTAAGTCTCCTCTTGCTATATTATTCTCTCAACTTCCCACGCGTATTCCTCCTCTATAGCTTTTCTTTACAAAACCGACCTTCGCTTGAGTATATAGTCTGACATATTGACTTCTGACCTATATAGAATCTCGAACGTCCCTACCTTGCACATTTTACACTTGGTATCGTTCCTTTGCTATCGATCCGTGATATCTTTATTATCGTAGATGTTTCGCTCATCTACGTTAGTTCCTCGAGCATGGGAGATGCTTCAAACCAATCACTTGCATTTTTGCTTATTATCTTTAGCCAATTTGCTAATCTGACAATTCTTGGCGGAGTATTATGGGGCGCATGGAGGATAGGTCCTACCTCTAACTAGATTGCTATATACTATATACTGTTCTATACATTATAGGCATAATGTAGAGTAAAGGAGTAAATCCTCAGCAAGCCTCTTGTTAGTATAGCTATCTAGCTAATACTTGACTCTAACTCTATTACGAGGGCATTCTTTCTCAGCTTTGAAATCATCTCCTTGTCTACAGGAAGCCTCTCCATTGATCTACATAGTCGCTGTTCCTTAGGTAGGTACCCGTCCCACGCGAAATCGATGTGGTCTTTGAATGAGACCTAGGACATATAACAAGCTTGTTGGGTAACAGCTCTTCCATGTAGCTGCTCTTCTCCCCTCTATAACGGGACCGTTTGGAATAGCAGGACTCTCACTATCCACACGTCGCAAAGACTCAGTCATACCAGTAGCATAGCCTACCACCCTCTGTGTCGATAATCTCCTTGACGTATACGTCTTCGCTGAGTCCGCCGAACGGCAAACGGTCTTCAAGCATCGCAGTCGTATTTGGGGAGATAGATGTACTAGGTCCGGCATAGGCTTGCGCATTACCAGGGGCATTATGCTGCCAGATCCACCAAAGCCGATCCAGCTGCGTATGATGGAGTCAAAAGATCGGGTCTGCCGGGGCGTATAATGACTTGAACGTCCCACCAATTCCGAATGGAATGTCATTATGTGCTCCGAACTCCAGTTGAGCAAAGAAGTGGACAAAGCTGCTTCTTGAGAGGACCTTCGAAATGGCCGTGGGACGGAGATGCGTTACGTTAAACGTATGACCCTGAGCGAATCTTCTGGATAAACAGAACGAGACGTCGCTCTCGTTGCCTGTGAGCGCTGGCTTCCCTGAAATAGCATCCCAGTCGAAAGGTACTTGCACTTGGGCGAAGGGCCCCTCTGTGACACACCATCCATCATCTGCTGATGAAGGACTTGCGGCATCGCCATCGCCACCAAAACCACTTTGAGAGCTGAAAATGAGCGACTTCTCTGGATGTTCCCAGTCAAGTGACCAGTCCCAATAGGGGAGTGGGCCTCTATAATGGCACTCCCTTCGCAGGCTTTGTTCGAATAGAGCGACAAACCAACGATGCCAGGACAAGAAGCTTGCCGCACCGTGTGCAATGTATCCGATATTGTAATGTGTCCAAGCAAAATCAAACCAATGAGTGATCTGTGTGCGACCGGAATCTAATCTTGAAGGAATGTGTCGCATGCATTGGATGGCAGAAATGAAATTTTGTCGCTGCAGTTCGGTCAGGCTTCGCCATTCTTGCCTATACTGTAGATTGTGATCTTTCGCGCAAATGCGAGGATCATCTGATCGGTAGGTTGTTAAGCGTCCTACCGCCTTAAGTAGAAGCAGTAGAAGAGCCAATGTCGCTCCTAATGCAAGTAACGAAATTTTCAAGTCGCGGCTGTGTTTCCTTGTCTCATGGTCAGGCAGGTACTTGATTCTATCTGTCACACAGTCTGTCTTCTGTGGACCTATATCGACTTCATCATCTAGTAGTCGCTCGTGGCTCTCCGTTCTAGCACTAGCAGTGTATGATGAAGACATTCGAGTCTCGAAGGGGTGGGAAACAGATGTTTTGCAACGCTATTTCATCGGCTCGATGATAGGCTGAAGTGATGTAGCAACTCCTCGCTCCTCGGAATCCCTCGGAAAAGACCCCTGTGATGCATTATAGAGATACTGTAGGGTTTATCGATGTAATCCCTAGCGTGCCCTTTTAGTACGCAAGTACACGGTCACTACTACTAGGGTTGCAAAGTAGGGCTCTATGCTAATGTCAAAGCCGGGAGTGGATATAGACAGCCGAAACAGGATTTGGTACCAAGATCATCGATGACGTTGCAGGGTGATAGCGGTATCAATTGACCTATGATAGCGTGGGATGTGCCCAGGTGTACGAGGTAAAATTTCCGACTCCTGCGAATAGTACTAAGACGTTCGACAGTATGTTTATATATTCGATAGCATGACTATGCCGCAAGTCGCCTACTGACTGCAGAAGATTGTGTGCGACAAATTCGCCGTGTGTTTGCTAGGGTTCTGTGTCAAGCAATTTACATCGAGATCAGTACTGTACAGTATCCCCAGACTTCTAGCTAGCTTAGATTGCATCATCTGCAGCCACCTCGGTGAGCAGGCTCGCAGTCGATGGCCTGTAGAGCTCCGCGCGCTTAATTACCACCGCATCGCTGTCGGCCACCTCAGTAAGTAGACTCGCGGCCGATAGTCTGTGGAGCTCCGCGCGACGCTCGTTGGTCGCTGCTACGTGAAGAGCAGATTAGCATGGAGCTGAAAGATGAGAAGACAAACGGACCGATCGGAGCAGCAATCACGCCGTAGCATAGCGCTGCGATCACAAGGGCGCGAAACATCGTGGTAACGATGATCAAAGTCCCGTTGGTTTTTGAAAGTGACGCTGAGAGACTTGAATGTTGAGGACGAGAGACAAACTGGTGTAGGACATCATCGACTATGCGTATTTATATACTCACATGCTGAAGACCTAACAGGACTGCGATGATATCGCGTGCAAGGTCTGTGTCATGGGAAGGATGGCCTTCGCTACATCCCTGGTGTGATATCTAACATCAAAGTGATTCTGATACCGGACAGTGGCAAAATGGATGTGTGACAGCTATCACGATCCTGCATTCCGCAGGCCTCCGGACAGGAACAACACAATGAGGGGGCATCCTCTCGCACCAGTCCATGCGCACCTGCGCCTTCCTCCACGCCTAAACGCTTCGAAAGAGTGATTGACTCGGGATTCAATATGCCACCATACACACAGCCCTGAGAAGGCATCCGTCGAGGGTTTCTGTCATAACAAAAGTTGAGGTGCAGTAGGCCGATTGCGCGGCTTATCTTGGCGGAAGCTGTGATATATACTGTACTGTGGGCTAAATCGAACTACTGTATCCCAGTGATCCAATCAGTAGGGCAAGACGGGATCTCTATTCCTGTCCATAATCTATTTATCAATCGGATAATGAGAATATATTGAGAGTAGAGTAGATACTGTATGGCTAGTTAGGCCAAGACTATATATAACCTCAGCTAGCTCTTACAGTATCTTTCTGTGTTACGGCTCTCATCTACGACAGGCAACAGGCTGAACAAGCACCGCTACAATATGAGTGCCTTCGGCTACGTGTAGAGACCTGAGAAAAGTCCGATCTTGGAATCGAATCCTTGAGCAATTCAATGGTTCAGAAATTGGGGCTGTCTAGACACGGACATTGGGTTGCAACCCCACGCAGAACTTAGGGCTGTCTACTTACGGATGCCCTGCAGACGTCGTGTTGTACGTTCAATATATTATCACGCTGTTAGAACAATGTGATAGAGTAGAATCCAAGTCTTGCCGCGTATTCAATCAAATTCGTACCTCCGATAACCTACCAGGTTGCGTAGAACTTGTCTATACCTTACTTGGAATAGCAGAATACTAGGTTAGACCTCAGGCGAAGTCACATATGCTATGCGTATCGGGTTATATCGTCCTCAAAACACCGCTTGCCAACGTAGAGAAAGGTTAGCATTCTTCCTTCTCCTTCTACCTGGTGACGATGGCGAAACACCCATACACACCACTCCAGCCTGGTGAAGACGTTCGTCCTGATCCGAGACCTCCTTTGCTGGTCCGTATTTCATCTACTATATCGTATGAAATCTGCAATGGAGGATACAAAGAGGTTCGCAACCTTGCGTACTGTCGCAACCACTCCGGAATCGACCAATGACTCATATTGTCAAATCTAATAAATTCTCAAAAGGCTGCTGGATACCTGGTATCATAGCCGCTCTAGATCTCGAGCTGTATTCTATTAGGACGATCCACCGAATGCTTGAACCATACACGTCTTCTTGTATTATAATTATAGTGAATCGATGGAACTGCAGCTACGTAGCTCGACCATAAGACCCCCAACTCAAGCACTGTGTTGTTACCCTTCGTATATCCCGTAGGTTCATTATAGAGTGTGCAATTCGCTTGTGTTCTGGCAAAGTGTGCAGAGCATTAGTGAAACATTATCGTGCCTGCTCGCTGTCATCACTGCCAGGATCAATACCCGCCGTCGCTCAATCGGACAGTGATCTTGTTGTGTCGCCACCATACCGACACGGGGTCTTGCGCTGACCCTGCTGGTGTTCACCCAATCGTCCGGACTGGCTACCGCTGAATCTGCAAGACCCAATGGACTTTTTCCGTTTGTCGGATTGCTCGAATGCACAGGTCGTGAATCTGGCGGACATTCGTGCATGATCTGCGCATTCCGATGCTCCTGCGCTTTGAGACGATAGGTGGTACGCGATGAACCATCGCATCTGGCGACCTAGCGACGGTACATGTTCCGATGGCGGTCCGCACTCCTGGAAACTCTAACAAAATCTCCACATACGAGTAGTCTCCGGCATATGCTTAGATTGCATGTATCCTTTCGAATCAGATGTCTGCCGTAGCTGCTGGCCTTCGAAGTTGTGCTCCATCACCCAACAGATATGCCCTTCACCTCTGTATTCTGGCAATGGTGTACGTCGAGCTCCGAGCCTATCGTCCTTTGGGGTTTCACTCTACTGCTCTAGAGAGTGGACGTGTTCGATGAAGTGTGCGTGAATGGCGAAGATCGAGCCTTCGGCGTTTGCCCGGAATGGAGACTTTGCGTGAGGAGAACAGTCGGCACATGGGCGGCTGTACATCTGGCGCCTTTTCCCGCACGACATTCGAAAGGCTAATATAGGGAAGAGAGATCGAGAGTCGCCAGCTCGAGATCTTCTCTACCGCCGGCGCACTGGCTGAAAATATCGCGGCTCGATTTCTATTGTGAAATCCTCAGGTTCCTGGAACCCCATTACGGGCCACGAATGATTAGTCCGCCCTCCTCTCCGCCGAACACCTAAAAGACATCCTTACCAATCGCCGGCTCCTGGCCGCACGCGCTGAAGTCAACGGTGAGATCGAGCGCTGCACGCACACGGCCCCCATCTTGCTCAAACCGTCTCTGCATGAAGCACCGTCAAAGTCTCCAAACGCAGAGATCTTTGACGAGGTCAGCCAGCTGGTGCAGAGGGCTTTCTGACTACGCGACTAGGCTTGCCCGCAGTCCGGCGTGACCGACATGCAAGATGCAAGGCAGATCGGTGGAAGCTGACATCTTTCCGCCTTTTCCTAGACTGTCTTGGCGCCTTTTATATCTTTGCTGTGCCTGTTCGTCCATAGTAGTGATCAACTTTTGGTGCGGACTTGTCACTTGGCCAGCTACTGAACAATGTAACCGCAATCGAAGGATACACGATTAGTACGGGTACAATGGGCTCGACAGATCAAAGAGAGGCATTGAAAAATAGGTGTTCGTGATCTGTCGGTCCAGAAGGAAGGAGTATGGAAGGAAGCGGCGGCAAAGAGGTCGGAAAGTCGGCGCTGATATTTAAGAGATGAGCGAGCGAATGTGCCGACTCCATAGGAATTGGCACCTCAGGAATCCATGATCCGTCCACAGCTGGTAGCGAGGTTGTGGGTGGGCGAGTTGACTGTAAGTCAGATGCCGCACGACTTCCTTGGTCAGCGTAATCCGGCGGAGCTGTCCTTGGTTTATCACTCGGCGTTGCAGTGGATGGCTTTACAGGGTGATCGAGCTTCGGTTGCGACCTCATCTGCGCCCGCGGCTTGGCTGGCCTGGGTGCAAGACCAGCTCTCTGATACTCGTCCGAGAAACGAGTTCGAATGCGGTCTCGTATATCTGTTGGGGTCCGCTTCTTCAGAACGGGGTCCAACTGAATAGACGTCCAAGATGGTCCATACCTCCCGAAACCTCTTAGTAAGGCAGCATCCTCCTCTTCAGACCACTTAGTCCGCTGTCGACGTTTTGCCCTTGGCATACTCATGTCCTCGGTCCCGAGTGTGTAATCCTTACCTGCAGTACCGCTGACTTCAGCCACTGCAGCCAGATGGCCCGCTTGCGTGAGGTCTGGCGGATTTTTCATGTACTCAGCGTAAATTTGGTAGTGAAGCTGCATATCTTTGTTGGAGCAGACAACCCGAAAGCGATCTTTGAGATCGGTGGCCGTGCGGTGGTTGAAGGAATAGTCGGAGCACGTCAGAATCTTCTTCCAATTTCCGGCACCGAACCGTTGCACACCTTGCAACAAGGCATGCGTTTCGTCATCCGTCCACTTGTTCCTTCGAGTAGATTTACGCAGGAGATCGGCCGGGATTCTGACGATGATCGATTCGCTGGCGATATCATCCTCACCCGGCGGGCGCTCTGGACGGATCGATACGTTGATGTTGTTCTTGCCAGCTTGGTGATTCTCGGCATTTATGGACGGCAGCAGTCCGGCGTCGGGTGGAGGTTGGTGAAGTCCTTGTAGTACAGGCGGCACTTGTTGGCGCTGTCTCTTGACCCCCTGCTGAGATGGGCGTGGCAGTGTCAATCTCGAGTGTTCGACTTCTCGTAGAACGGCATGAAACGGGTCTTCAGTCGGGCTTTGGATGTCTACATTGACCGATGTGGCGACTTTACCACTCGACTGTGATTGGGGCAAGCTCGGACTTTGTACTTGCGAGGCGCCTAGTCCCTTTGCCACATTCTGTGAGGATCTGAGCAGCCGAGACTCCCTCAATACGCGAAGCAATTCCTCATTAGTCCGGCTTTCCAATTGTTTGCTGCCCGATGCCTCGTGGCCAAGACTGGTGGCACTCGGCTCGATCGGATTGGGATGATTAATGAAATCGAGCGATGTTGGTTGGAAATTACCACTTGATTGATGCAGCATCATTCCAGTATCGAATCCAGTTCAAGAAGCAGGAGTAGTAGTGCGGTGGTGGTGGTCATACCCAGCCCACTTCGCCGCCAGATAGAATTGCGGAGCCAATCGACACGTGAGATCGGAATAGTTGTGGATCCACTGCAAGCACCAGGACGTTCGCGTACGTAAAGTCGGCAGTTTCATGGAGCGGCGTCCTCGACGTGAAGTTGAAGAGCGGAGGCCCACTTGTTCAACCTGCAGGCATAAGCTGGTCAATGCTCAACGCCGCTGGCCCAAAAGAGGAGGCTTGGCTTCCCATGCTGAAAGGATCAACTTTTCACCGAGGACTCACGCTAACGCGGATCGGTTCATTCTGAAAATCATTGATAGCCAAGTTTGAGAGTTCACTTCTATTCCGACGAAACAGCACACAGCGCAAATCATGGGTCGTGGTCCAAAGAAGGTGAGCAAACATCACTGGTATCAAGGCGACGACAGACATGCTCATGGATTCAATTAGCACCAGCACCGCCTTTCGGCCCCGAGCCATTGGCTCCTTGACAAGCTCTCTGGAGCCTACGCCCCGAAGGCATCTCCAGGTCCTCACAAGCTGCGCGACTCTCTTCCTCTGATCGTCTTTATCAGGAACAGGTAAGAGGATATCTCTTCGAGGTGCGATCGGGTGTATCTAACACCACATGCTAGACTGAAGTATGCGCTCAATGCTCGCGAGTCAAAAGCCATTGTGATGCAGCGCCTCGTCAAGGTCGATGGCAAAGTCCGCACCGACGTCACGTACCCTGCCGGCTTTATGGATGTCATTTCCATCGAGAAGACTGGCGAGAACTTCCGCCTAGTCTACGACACCAAGGGTCGCTTCACTGTGCACCGCATCACAGCAGAGGAGGCGGAGTACAAGCTCGGAAAGGTCAAGAGAGTGCAATTGGGCAAGGGTGGAATCCCATTCTTGGTTACGCATGATGCCAGAACGTGAGTTTGCATCTATCAGCCGTTGGACCAAGTTTTGGCGACATGGCAAGTACAGGACAAGATGGGCATGTGGCTAATACTCGACAGTATCCGTTACCCCGACCCAGCCATCAAAGTCAATGACACCGTCAAGATCGATCTGTCGACCGGCAAGATTGCTGACTTTATCCGCTTCGATACTGGTGTGATCGCCATGGCTACGGGTGGTCGCAACATGGGTCGTGTCGGCGTTATCACTCATCGCGAGAGGCATGATGGAGGTTTCAACATTGTCCACATCAAGGACGCTGTCGACAACGAGTTTGCTACTCGGGAGAGCAACGTCTTCGTGATTGGCTCCGAGAAGCCATGGATCAGTCTGCCCAAGGGCAAGGGTGTGAAGCTTTCCATTGCGGAAGAGAGGGATCGCCGTCGGGCCTACAACGCGGCTCATTAGATACCCCTGCAGTTTCCAAAGTCTCTGCGTGTGCTCCGGGGCCAGCCTCACGCATTCGCATAGCGATAATGCAAGAAAAGTTCATGCCATGCAGTGCAATCCGCTCAGCAATTGATACCCAGTACGCCACGGAAGTTCTCGCCATCCATCGTAGCTGCCATCGACTGTATCACCCAAATACACGTATACGCACAACAATGGCACACGGCATCACTGCCAACACCATCTGACCCTCTGTAGTGCCTTCGATATAGCATCTATAGATCTTGTCTTTTACCAAGCGCGCCTCCTGAGACGCCTTTGCCCTGATGTTCAACAAGGTGGGGCTGCACTTCCTCTAGTAAAAAAACATAGGTCTGTTTCGAAAGATTGCTCGCACATCGATCTACTCGACGAGAAGACGGAAATCACACCATACTGTATTGGGTGTGAAATGAATACGTGTGCAGTACAAGGCTCAATAATGGCCACAGGACCGCGTGAGCGGTTTCATGCATTTGTTCAGCAGGAAACGCCCTACAAAAATTTCGCATACGCGGCTAACTCAACATCCGGGATACAGCAACCCTGCACGACTTGGAGCCCTCGTCGACTTCAATCTGGGCAATTCTTGGTCGACAAATCATCTCGCTTCACCAGGGAATGTGTTCTTATCAAGTCTGTCGCAACCTCTCGTGCCTGTAACTTCCAGACCAGTTTCATCCCACCTGTGCTGCGGATGGACATCGATAACTCCACCTTGATGGATCCGCACCCTTTATAGCACCGGGACTGGGTTCCCGAGTCGCCCTCGAACATGGTATGCAAGTACGACCACGCCAACAACCAGGAATTCTTCATTGCATGAGCATGCAGGTCAAATGGTGCGGCCCAGTCGCAAGATGAGCCAAACATCTGCCATCACTCGGTACCGATCTTGCATCCTTGTCTCGACTCATGGGAATCCATCACTTTCTCATGCTGCCCTACTTCTCCACATCAGTGAGCCCTCGAATAATTGAACAACAGGAGCTTCGTGCTGGTACATACCTCCCGGCGAGCCTCGGGTGGACTCTGTACAAGCCCCTTAGAGCACCTGCAACCGTCTTTGAACCTCGACCGTGCCATCGGAAGCATCCACTTCACAATGCCAGACACGCCAATTCTCCTCCACCGCGTCCACTTTGCCAACAATGCCCTTGCCCGGAACGCCGTGGCCATGTATGAGAGTCCTTCTCTAATGAACAGGCACAGTCTATGCGAGATGTCGAAGGACTTGGGCGGGGTGCTTCTCTCCTTGAAGTAGAAGGTGGTTGTCCTCGCATACTCCTGCTTGATCTCATGTCATAGCACTAGGTTTTCTTCACAGTCGTTTTCTGTACACCCCTTTCTTTTTTCTATTCTTGAGTCACATATCTACTCACTTACAGGATTGCCTGCAGCTTGCGACTATGCAGCTCTTGGCATCTATACTGGCTGCTGCGTGCTTGAGCACAGTCGCTGCACTTCCACAAGCGGGACAGGCAGGAAATTCCACCTAGTGCGTTCTCCTGTTTTCCCGCAAACGTAGCTGACTTCGATAGCGACATCATTGTCGTGGGGGCAGGGGCATCCGGCACTATTGCAGCAACCAGGTTTGCAGAGGCTGGCCTGAAGACTCTTCTTCTCGAAAGTGGAGGACCTTTCTTCCATCGCGATGGGGGACAGGCCATTCAGGACTGGCAAAGAGCCATAGATCCCAACACGAACATTACAAGGCACGACAGCATGGGCTTCTTCACAGCGAATCTCATCAGCGGACCGGGTGCGTCTGCCTTCTATGATCCTTCTGTCCCTGCCCTTGCACCCATGGGGATCGGGGGAGGGACAGGCGTGAACGGGGCTCAACAATTCTGGCCTCCGAGGAGATACCTAGACAACGCCTTTGGCTTCCCAGGATGGACGGCGGACGACTTTCAGCCAGCCCTTAGACGGGTAGAGCGAAGGATTCCTACCTCGCCCGTGATATCGGCCGATGGGAAGGTAACGATGTACCTTGCACACATGGAAAAACACGAGCTTACCGTACACACAGTTCTATGGTGACGAAGTGTACGAGATACTTCGACCAGTATGGGAGGGGTTGAATTTCACCGAAGTGGACACCAACGTCGACGTCGATGCCAAGTACAACACCTTCGGCCGTGACATCTTCGCGGTCAAGGATGGTCTCCGGGGTGGTCCCGTTGTTGGCTACCTCCAAGATGCGAAACGTCTGCCAAATTTTACTCTCAGGCCATTCAGCCGTGTTGAAGCTATCATGAGGGACAGCAGACGTCCTGCAGCCGCTACCGGCGTTAGGGTCAATGGGACATTCATTCGAGGTCGCAATGTCGTTTTGGCTGCGGGAGCATGGAACACACCGACTTTACTTTACCGGTCCGGCGTTGGCCCCGAGGAAGAGCTGAACACCGCATTAAGCACGGGATACACCACTGTGCCAAAGGACCAGTGGGTTGTGAACGCAAGAGTCGGCAGGAACCTTCATGATCATCCCTCAACTCAAGTCACGATACGATTTGCGAATGCCTCTGCTCTCCCAAACAATGATCTTTCAGGCCTTTTCAATGGAAGTCTCCCTCGCGCTGAGCTTGAAGAGTTTCTACTTCGTCGGAGCGGACGCCTCACCAATTTTGGCCGACAGCAAGCTGCATGGCTCCCCATTCAGGATCCTGCTGATCCGGATCTCGAAATGATCGTCCAACTGATATGTTCGACGCCGACCACCATTGCCGGTACCTTCAATTGTCAGTTCAACCTCAACGAAGGGATGCTCACCCGTGGTGGTATCACCATCACTCCCAGTGGCGCCATTGATAATCTCGGTGGTTCGGGACCGTGGCTCAACGACCCCGAGGGTAAAGATCTGCAACTGTACACGCTCGCCATCCAAAAGTTTGTCGATGGCGTTCGCAGCACTCCGGGCTTCACCGTCGTGACTCCAGCCAGTAACGTGACTACCTTTGAGGACTTCAAAGCACATCTCGAGAGGAATGCTCGTAGAACCAACAATCGTAAGTGCACTTAATGGTCCAATGATACGATACTTACAATTCCATAGATTGGGGCGGTGGCTGTTCGGTTGGAATATCTGCTGAATCTGCGTGTACCGACCTGAACGGGAAGGTCTTTGGCACTGACAACCTCTTTGTTGTCGACGGATCACTGACGCCAGCGCCAACGACGTCGAATTCCGCATACTTGTACGAAGGTGTTGCTGAGCTGGTATCTGACAAGATCATCGCCTTGATCAGACGTTGAATCTGATCAGCCAAAAACTACACCGGAGGCCAGGGTTCGAGGGCTCGGAATGAACACTAAATTGATTGAGAGCGACCCTCTTGTTTAGACCTTATCTTCTTACCCATCAGATATTGCCATATTTTTTCCTCCCTAGCCTATTCTAGTTCTGAGAGGTCACCCGTCACCATGTCTGAATTTGTTCTGGTACTGTGGTTATGAATTGAGATGTGGTGGCATGTGAGAATACCTGCAAGCACGGCAAGTTCTCGGAGATGAGGCCCGAGTTGCCGAGAGCGGTACAATGACAGACGCCAAGGAGGAGCTCAGCGTGGAAACCCGCAGATCACTGCATTGCGTGGACGTCGCAGGCTCCAGCAAAGGCCTTGAAAAGACATCTTTCATTCCCGACATATGATTGACTCGGGTTATTGCCTGGCTCTCCTCTGAACAAGCGCAGTATTTCCTTTGACCGATCAGTCGCCGCCGCCGCCGCCGCCGCCGCCGCCGCCGCTCAGGTCGTCCATCATGGCACTTCATACTACCCGAAATGTCGACCTGGGCAAGTGAGTAGCGCGCAGCTCAAACATGACACGAATACTTACTATTGTGCAGATCCGAACAAGATCTTGCCATCGTTATAAAGAAAGCAACCAGTCCCGGTTGGTCAATTGCTTGCAGACTATCTAGAGGATTCGCTGACCAGGAGTCACAGAGGAGACTGCGCCAAAGAGTCCGGCTCACAAATGAAAACGCAGACCGACCTTGCTAACCCACGTCAGGGAAGCATGTCCGTAGCAGTATCGTTTACACATGGGATCACAAGAGCTCGGCCTCCTTCTGGTCGGCCATGAAAGTGTACAGCACTCCGAATAGCTACGCGCTGATACCATGATTGACACTAGGCAGACAACCCATACTGGCAGACGAGGTGCAAACATTCAAAGCGCTCATCACAGTGCACAAGGTCATGCAAGAAGGCCACCCTGTGGTACTGAAAGATGCACAAGCCAACGCGAATTGGATCGAGAGTCTGTCGCGAGGGAACCCTGGCGGCATGGGCGGTGGAGACAGTATGAGAGGATACTCGACTCTGATTCAGGAATACGTCTTCTTCCTCATCCAGAAGCTCACTTTTCACCGCAATCACCCCGAGTTCAACGGCACGTTCGAATACGAGGAGTACATTAGCTTGAAGTCGATCAATGACCCCAACGAAGGCTATGAAACAGTATCGGACCTCATGAACCTACAGGACCAGATCGAGACGTTTCAAAAATTGATTTTTGCATCGTTTCGACCGAGTACCAACAACGAGTGTCGAATGGCTGCTCTGGTACCCTTGATCGCGGAGAGCTATGGCATTTACAAATTCATCACAAGCATGCTCAGGGCACTCTTCACAAGTTGGTCACCTGTGACATGGTCCAAAGTTAGTTGCTAATTGCAGGCAGCCCTTGGCGAGGATGAAGCGCTTAAGCCTCTTCATGATCGCTACAACGCGCAACATTACCGCCTTGTCAGATTTTACTACGAGTGCTCGAATCTGCGTTACGTCACGAGCCTTCACCCAGTTCCCAAATTGCCGCAAGATCCCCCGAATCTTCTGCAAGAAGATGAAAATGCGCCGGCGCTGCCAATGCGGCCAAGGGGCGAGGTGTCGAAGCCGGTCACTCCTCCGCCGAAGACCGCACCCGATCCGGAACCCATTAATGAGTTCTGGAAAAATGAGCAGGCTCGGCAACAAGAGGAATACGAGGCGGAGCAGCGGAGGTTGCAAGCACAGTACGAGGAGGCGCAAAGAATGCAACAGCAGCAGGAGTTGCAGCGGCAGAGGGATTTTGAGGAACAGCAACGACTGCAAGCCGAACAGCAAAGACTAGCGCAGGAGCAACTCATGCGAGATCAATACTCGCAGCAGACACAGGGCCGGATGGCGGAACTGGAACGGGAGAATCTCAACGCGAGAGCACAGTATGAACGCGACCAGCTTATGCTACAACAGTTCGATCAGCGCGTCAAGTCATTGGAGGCCGAGCTCTCGCAGTTGGGCAACAACTTTCAGCAACAGTCGCAGTCCAAGGACGAGCAAATTCGAGCTTTGCAGGAGCAGATCAACACATGGCGGTCCAAGTATGAGGCGTTGGCGAAGCTGTATTCGCAATTGCGGCATGAGCATCTGGAACTGCTGCAGAAGTTCAAGAGCGTTCAGCTCAAGGCGGCATCTGCACAGGAGGCAATCGATCGTCGTGAGAAGCTTGAGCGTGAGTTGAAAACGAAGAACCTTGAGCTGGCCGACATGATCAGGGAAAGGGATCGTGCGTACCACGAAAGAGATAGGACGACTGGTGGGCACAAGGATGAGTTAGAGAAGCTCAAGCGAGAACTTCGTTTCGCACTGGAGAAAGCCGAGAACGCAGAGCGAAGTAAAGGCTCGGACCTTTCTGCTATGCTTTCGCGGCACAACAGAGAGATCGCCGATCTTGAGGAGGCGCTAAGAAACAAGACAAGAGCTCTGGACGACATGCAGATGAAGTTCCGCGAAGGTGATTCGGATCTCGAGCAGGCTCTCAGAGAGAAGGATGAAGAGCTGGAAATTGTCAAGGCTGGTCTGGATCAAGCACTGGTGGAATTGAACGAACTACGCAGCGGTAAGACTGATACCGACACGGCAATGGATGAGCAGATCGATGTGATGCTGCTCGAGAACATCAAGAAGATCGGTGAGCTCATCGACTCGGTCCTACAAAGCGGCGTGAAGCGAGTGGACGATGCGATGTATGAGCTCGACTCCAACATGATCGCTGGCAATCAAAATGCATCTGGCCCATTCGTCCTGTCGCAGATTGAGAAGGCTGCTTCATCGGCTATGGAGTTCTCCACCTCATTCAACAATTTCATCGCAGACGGCCCAGCTGCGAATCATGCGGATGTTATAAGAACGGTAAACAGCTTCTCTGGCGCCATCGCCGATGTTCTTTCCAACACCAAGGGTCTAACTCGCTTTGCTTCGGACGATAAAAAGGGCGATCAAATCATCAATGCTGCTCGCCAGGCGGCCGTCAGCACTGTAGCTTTCTTCCGAGGAGTCCAATCTTACCGCCTGGAGGATCTTGACGATCTGCAGAAAACTGATGTCGTGATTTCCAAGAACAACGACGTCCAGGTCAATCTCAATCAGCTTTCGAAGCTGGCGGACGCCTTTGCCCCGAAGAACAAGCTCACGAACCAGTCTGGCGACATTGGCGAGCTCGTTGACCAGGAAATGTCCAACGCAGCAAAGGCTATCGAAGCAGCGACCGATCGCCTCAACAAACTTATGAACAAACCTCGTGACCAGTACAGTACTTATGAGCTGAAGATCCACGACTCGATCCTAGAGGCTGCTATTGCAGTCACCAACGCCATCGCTCGCCTCATTAAAGCGGCCACTGACTCGCAGCGAGAGATCGTCAAGGAAGGCCGCGGCGGTAGCATGTCCGCGTCCCAATTCTACAAGAAAAACAATCGCTGGACCGAGGGGCTCATCTCAGCGGCAAAGGCTGTTGCTACCTCAACCAACATGCTCATTGAGACTGCCGATGGAGTGATTAGCGGTCGTAATAGTCCTGAGCAGCTGATTGTGGCATCGAATGATGTCGCGGCGTCTACAGCACAGCTCGTGGCGGCCAGCAGGGTGAAGGCAAGCTTCATGAGCAAGACTCAGGAACGCCTAGAAGATGCTAGCAAGGCTGTCACAGGGGCATGCAGGAGTCTAGTCCGGCAAGTCCAGGCCATCATTGAACGAAAAATGAACGGTGGAGAGGAGGTCGACTACACCAAGTTGAGTGAGCACGACTTCAAGATCAGGCAGATGGAGCAGCAGGTGAGCATTCTCCGGTTCGGATGGTTCATTTTGATACTAATGATAAACCCAGGTGGAAATCCTCCAACTCGAGAATGCGCTGTCAGCAGCGAGGCACAGGCTGGGAGAGATGAGGAAGATCTCGTATCAAGAGGACGACTGAAAATGCGTGAAGGCAGTCGAATCCCTGCGCGGGTAAGGGTGGAGACTCGGGGATCGAGACGTCGTTCATAGCCTCTGAGCTTTCGTGTACTTTAGCGAAAATGTCATTGATCTTTCCTTTCCTCATGTTGGAGATGTGTCACCTGGACACCCCCCAAGTTGACCGGAAAGATTAGGCGAGTATGCTTGGCGTCCGGGGATGATGACATGTCACCTCAAGATCCGCGCCATGTCAGCGGTGACTATCTTCACACCTCTAATCTCCCGCTTGTCACCATCAGCCGACAGTAGCTCCGCACGTCGTGCAGCATATCCATCTTGTCGTCCCAAGACTATCATCATATCGCGCCGAGCGAGCCAGCCACGAGCGTAGACCAACCCTCTTTCAACCTTACGGGGACTACCGCTTCCTCGACAACGATCATCAAACACATCAAGATGGCATCGCCCCTAAAACCAGCCCGTTCCCCTCCCACCTCCTCCAACAAGCCGACCTATATATCGTCTGGCCGACCTCTTTCCTCGCCCCCACTCTCCGCACAACTACGCACCTGGCTGTCCACGATCTACTGCTTCCTCGGCCTCTATCTCACCACCCTCTTCTCTCTCGACTCTACCGCTGCAGCGGCAAATAGCCCTTTCGCGAGGACGAATCGGGCGGGTACGGTGGGCAGGGGACAATTTCCCAGGCCGAATTTCTGGGGAGGGAACGGCGGCGGAGGAGGAGGAGGAGGAGGAGGAGGAGGAGGAGGAGGAAGTGACAAGAGGGGACCGGGTGGTGGTGGTGGAGGAGGAGGTGGTGGATGGTTCGGTGGGTCTGGCGGAGGGAAGAAGCTGGGAACTGTGGACGATGTCAGGGGTCCTGAATGCGGGAGCTGTCAGTAGGAGTGCTCTTGGGAGAGGAGTCACTTATGCGAAGTATCGACATGCTACCAATTGAAGCAGTAAGCTATGTGCTTTTCCTTGCCATCTCCATGCCATTTTGATAGTTCTGATGCAACCCATGATCTGGAAGGTGCCTTTGCATCGGCTCTCGATGATGCTGGTCTGCGACGGGCTCCGGACCTAAAAGCCCTTGAAAAGCCATTGCGTACCCCTGCAGCCCGCGATGCCTGCAATGCGACCAACTATCTAGACTTCGAAGACTATGGTGAAATATTATGCCTTTAGAATCGTGAGATCTCAGCGGGCGATTGGCCATCACTCCAACCAAGCTTGCAATCAGGAGTATGTGCACTGTCGAGTGTACGCTCCCACTAACGGATGCTAGTCTCTAGACTTCGAAGACGTCGCTGGGCCACGGAGATCCCGCATCCCACCAAGTTGCATACGCGACATCGAACCTCTCTTTCCCTTGAATTTCCATACTTTCGAGCTTGATCTGCATTTCGGTGAGATGTGCCTTCTCGGTATCACTCGGCTGGGCTTGGACCTTGACGACACGTATGGCCTCGTGTTCTAAGCAATTAGTACACACCCTCAGTGAGTAGGCATGCCCCTTACCTTGCAAGTTGTGTGCCATGTTAACACTACACCCGTCCACACTAAGTTTGATTGGTACTGCAGTCTTTATGTTATCCCATAAGCTCAGCAGACCCTCAGTGAATCCAGGCACGCGGGCATGCCATCCTCGATAGAATCGGATCGAAAACTCCACGAAATGAATACACCATTGAGTGTACATCATAAATTCTCCAAAGGGAGGGATGAAGTTTAGCCTGACTGGATGTGCGATCTCAACCCTCGTGAGAAGTGAAACTTGGATTTTCATTGGCGATGGAATCGGGGAACCCGTGGTACGGTACCATGAATGATGGATGTAGCTGACTTTGAGATGGACGAGGAGATGGTGTAAGAGTTCTGTGCGGATGGTCTTGCATGTACGCGCCATGGTCATTGGCCACCTTGGTAGTGGTCCGGGCAGGCGCAGGCGCTCCAGCCATTCGGTGGTCCATTTGAACATGGTTCGTTTCTGCTTGCGATTAAGGCGGTTGACGAAGGTGGGTGGGCCCCAGAAACAGTATATCCGGACTAGTTGGTCGTATACCATCCTGCGGATCTCTGGTGGTGGATCGAGGAAGCCCGAGCTGGTGTTCTCTGTGGTAGCCATATCTGCCGCGTGACCGACCACTACGCGTTGGTCCATCTCGATGTGAGGTGCTCGCGGAGTTTGATAACTGAAATGCGAGCAGAGACATGTAGCAAAATACCGGTCGTAGTAAACGGCAAGGTGTAAGGTAAGAGACGGAGGAGAGGTGGGCAGTGAGACGAGAGGTAAGAGATGAGGTGAGAAGTGAGTGTAAGATGTCAGGCAAGAGCTTCACCACACACCTTTCACAAAAGCTACGTGTATCACGTGGACATTCGGCAAAGCATCATTGACATTTCGTCTCGATAATCAAACAGTTACAAACAAAGGGTTACCCATGTGTCAGGGCATTTCATAGCTGCATCAGCATCTCTCCCCTTTCGCCATGCTTCACAGAAGAATTATTGTGCAGCGCTTCAGGTCTAGATGCATCAGCAGGGCGGAAGTGCGTCTTCACAGCGCTCAGACGCCTTCTTGCAGCATCTGTACATTGTTAGTGGATACTCCCGTGCCCCGTACCTTGAAGGCTTGCCTAGGATAGACACCATGTTTGTCGCCTTGCGGAAGCGCAGCGTTGACGTGATTGCACTTTTCACCCTGATCCTTGGCCAGAGCTCGACAAGGTCTCCAAAAGCCTTGTCTTTCCCGCTCTTCTGGGTCAAGGTCGATAGCGTGCAGACACTCTGTCTTGAGCTCTGTCAATTTCACGCCCCACTCGGTCTTCTCCATCAGCCAATTCAACAACTCTACCATAGCCACCGGATCAGCGTGCCAGACTTGCAATCTCCTGAGCATGGCCCACTCCAGTCTCAGCGAGACTGGCATGGCGGTCCTGATGGACTTCCCTCTGCGAACGCAGTGGCTGTAGGAGTGCATCTCGAGATTCGCGTAGACCAGCGGTCGGACCTCAGCCCGGATCAGTCGGCATGTCTGGGCTAAGACGAAAGGGCGCTTGGGGTTGCGGGACCAACGGTAGATGTCCCAGTCCTGGCGATCTGGCAGGCGCGGATCGAAGGTGTATATCGAGCTGCGGTGGAAGAGGTTGGCGTTGAATCACAAGTATACCAGATGACGAAGCTCAGGGGGGGAGCTCTGTGAATGGAAAAGGACCAGGGCGAGGTCTTCGATGGGAGGTTATGCGAGCATCTACAATAATGTCAGCAGATCTTGTCATACGAGATAAGCAAAGTTCATACGGCCAGCAAAGACACGAGCATCCGCCCAGCGCTTCTTATGACCGCCGCGTCCGGGCCTAGGATGCGTTGGCAGTTGTTGCGGAGGCATGTTCGTGTACGTCGCCCGTGAGTACGTCGCATGTGAGGATGGATCAAGGAAAGATTCGAAAGAGCCGAAAAGACGAACGGAAGACGGCCAGCCTCTGGACGTACTCGCGATGACCGAGGAATCCTGTACCAGTGCGAGAGTGTGTTGGAGGATGTGAATCTGAAGTTTTCAAAACATGGTAATGAATTAATAATCCAAGTTGAGTGAGGTATCGACAGCTGTACGTAGTGCATGGGTTTGAACAGGCACATGTCGGTGACATCATGTATTCGTCCACCTTCACCAGTCTCTTGCGCAGTAGAAGTGTGGAATCTTAATGACGTTCTAAGATCAAAGTGATTAATGGTGGCATTATGTAGACGGCACTGAAGGTACGACTTTGTTGAGGTGTCCGCCTGCCTCCTCTTGAACTCCATGCAAAAGCTATCCGATACACATACAAGGAATAGTAAGGATCTTAGCTTCTCTGTCGAATGGGGAGAGTTTGGATTTTGTACGCCGCTCTACCTACCGATTGCGAGAAACCTCCAGCGCTCCTAGCGCAATTTCTTTCCAATTTTCGACTAGTCTAGAATACGTACTGTAGCAGCGTCAGCAATTGAAAGGATCAACTAGCGCACGGTACACTTACAGGTATGAAGAGATAAGGCACTCTCCTCTCGTACTCCTTCCATGCTTCACCGTATTTCTCCCTGCATCTCTGAATGTCCCTGTATGCACGATGTGTGATCATGCCACAGAAAAAGGCCGGGTAGAACCAGGGGAAGGGGCTGCTGAATCCTGTGATCAGACCCCAGCAGATGGCAAAGTAGGTATCGGCGGTATAGTGCGGCTTCCTGACATATCCAAACCAGCCATCGCAGAGGATGGGGTCGCCGGCCTGCGTCTCGATCTTCTTGGGGTTCTTAACAAATTTCCAAGGTAGTTGGGGGAAAGTGTTCCTGTCGACCGAGTAGCCGCGTTCCTGGGCGCGGAAGTAATTCTTTTGACTGTTGCCGGTGTCCCAGACCCAGTAGGCAAAGAGGTAGGAGCCATAGAACCAAACGAGGACCGGCAGCGAGTGGGCGTATTCTGAGGGGTGGTGGTTGGCGAGATAGATGGTGCAGTGGCAGTACGAAAGAGGCACGCCTGCCATGTTCCAGAAGATCAGCATGAAGCCCCACTTCTCGTAGTACATGTCCCTGTCATAGGTCAGCATACAGCGTGTGGCGTAGTCATGCGCTGGCCTTACCAAGTGGTCACGATCATTTCTTCACCCTTGCTGCAGGCGTTCGCGTATAGCCAATGTGCCATGAGCAAAAATCCGACCTCGCCGGATACATAGCCATATCGCTCCCACTGCCTGGCCGCTGTTCCAAGGGATAGCAAGAACAAGATGTACCAAGGCAGGCGGACCTCGAAGAACATCTTGAAGTCTAACCACCCAAACATCCTTGGGTTCAACTCGGCGCCCATGAAGAAGTCGTAGATGTGGTAGCCGGTCATACGGTGCTGCTTCCCTCTCCAGAAGGCGCTCACATATGCAACGAGACTGACCCCAAACCCACTGAGGATTGCAACACTCATCAGAGGCCCAAAGTCATCGATCAGGGTGTAGAGCTTGAACAAGCCAGAGAAGTGCAGCGCGAATGCCAGCACGATGGTCGCATAGAAGCTATACACCGCCGAGCAGTAGTACTCCAATTGCTTGCCCCCTTCGTGCGGCAGTGGTTTGCCCTTGGCATACACACCCGGCATGTAGAGATACATAGCACCTTGTCCGATCAGAAAGCCCCAATAGATTACCCAAGCTCTTGCGTGCGGGAAAGCACCCTCGTAGCACAGCCCAAGCAGCCGTCGACCAAAGTCCGCCCAGGCCTCGCCTACCGCTCGCACGGGGAATCGCCCGTCAAAGTAGGTGGCGCCCAACCACATGTAGTACATGAGAGCGGGGAAGCCGATCATCATGGCGGTCGTGCCTATCGTGCCTCCGAAATCGAAGTGAGGGTCCGCGTCGATCTTGGGGTCCGAACCCACGCGCCAGCCGTCGATGATGGTCCCTTTCTTGTAGGTATGGGGGTTGGGGGTACCGTTTGCCTTTGCGGAGCCATTCGTTTTCGCAGCGCCATTTGTCTTGGACGAGTGAGTGCCGTTCACGCGAATGGCATCCTGGACTGGGATTTCGACGACGGGCTCTTTGCGCGAGGGGGAGGGGGAGAGGGTGCGCCGGCTGCGAGAAGTGCGGCGGCGGCGGGGTGTTTCGACCATGCCGTCTGGAAGATCTGGCTTTCTTAGGAACGTAAGTGAGGGCTCGATGCTCGCGTGCGATGGGGAGACGGGGTGGTTATGTATGTTGGTTGCATCGGCCAAGATATCGAGTCGCGCAAAAGTGGTCTGAGGTGTTGCAGTGGGTCACGGGAGATGAGATACTCACTTGGGCGTGTGCCCTGTCTGGGAGCGGGTTACGGTCATGGCGGGAAAGGCAGAGCGTCTAGTGCGCAAGCGATTGGGCCCCTACGGAATGGCGTCGCCAGGGGGAGGAGGAGGTGGAGGAGGAACAAGAAGGTAATCAGAAGGCAGGAGACGACGATGCGACGCGATATTTTTGGTAGAGATGTTGATTTTCGAGATGGGCCTAAACCTTTTTTGCCGACAAGCTTTCGCATGCATGAACCATCTACCGCCAGATCTTGGGGAAAGGAGACGGAATATGCGTGTTTGCCCGTGGTAAACAACAGGGACGCTATTGGCCAACCGCCTTGTTATTACAAAGAGCTACATGAACAGTATGGTTGACACAATAAAGTGCGAGACGCTATGCAATGCTAAGTGGTATCTCTGCTTGTACGACATTCCCTGAAGACCAGCTTCTCCCCATGCGCCTACCATGTTCCTATGCAAATTCCGATTCATCGTGTCATATGTCATCGATCCGTCAAAGCAATGCTTGCATGCGCCACGGCGCTCATATGACTTCCTCCTCCATCTCCTGCTATCCCTTCACCCTCGCCCTACTCCCAAAGATACTTCCCTTCCTCAACCCCCAACGGTGTCCACTCCTGACCCGGATAGCTACTTCCCACCATCCTCACCTCCTCACTCCCCTCTGTTGTGGTACCTCCTCCCTGTGACGGATTCCGTCCACCGAATTCCGTCACCAGCCTGCCAGGCTGAGGCGGCGCCGGCCTACCGTCCGGACGGGCGTACAGCTCCGAATCTCTGCTGCTGTTCGACGGCTGTTGACCAAGAGGCGCGCCTCCGTACGGTCCGGGCTGACTCTGGTACGCCTCGTTGTATTGTTGGTGCGGCGGCGAGCTGTAGTCCTTCTCAGGTGCGTACCATCCCTCGTAGCCGTCCGCAGCCTGACCGTATTGCGCATCGTTGCGTAGCGCAGGGGACAGTGCTTGCGTACCCCGCCCTTCTGGTCCCGGCACCGAGGTCATGAAGTTGTACGGTACCGCTGTCTCGCGCGAAGCCGTACGGTGATGGACAGATTCGAAGTCCTGCGCGCCACGGGTATATTGTATGTTCTGCTGATAGCCATAATGTGGTGGTCCCTGTGGACTCGAACGGTAGTCTTCTAAGGGACCGCTTCTGAAGGATGGCTGGTAATTCCCACTCGTTCGTTGGTAAGAGCCGCGTTGAGCGCGTCCCTGGTCTTGTTGATAATCTGGAATATAGTAGCCACCACTGTCGCGATAGCCTGAAGGTGAGGTACTAACGACCACCGAGCCCGGACTATCCATGCGAGACCTGTTCTGCGGTGGAGATGAGGTAGCTTGGAGAGAAGTAGGCAAGCTGGTCTTTCGAAAGCTATCGTTGCCCAGTGCGGACCCAGTCACGCCACCTGATGAGCCATGCATGCCGTCTGACAGCGCTCGAGGAAGAGACTCCGTCGGAAACCTGCTGGATGGATGATTGTGGTTCTGAATTGAACCCATTCCCGTGTCAGGTATCGATCGTAGCATTTTTGCCTGAGGAACTGTCTGTTCGTATACTTGACTCAGACGTGGCGGGTCAATTGGCGAGATACCCGCACGGTACGAAGTATCGACGGGTTGAAACTCCTCGGGCACATCCACGTATGAGAAGCGCTTGCCGGGCCGCTCGCTATGCAATCTTCTAGTAGTAAATTGAACATTCGGCAACGTCGGTTGTGGTTCCATCGTCTTGTCCGGTGGTCCGTAGAAGCTGTTCCTGCTGGCCATGGTGTTGCTTCGGCTTGGATCTGAAGTCACTATGCCGGAATTCCTACGAGACAGTGGTGTCATGCTTCGAGGGTGTAAGTTATCATCCGCGAGTGTCGCCTGCTCCTTTCGTGGGCTCTCAAACTCCTCTATTGGCACAGTCGTATCTGCGACCATTTGTCGAGGTGCACTAACGATCATAGGACCTTGCTTGCTAAGACGGTTCCTTTTTGATACGGCTGGCGAAGCTGGCGCTGCTGGCTCTGCTGCATTGGACTTTGATCGCCCAAAGAACGAGCCAAGGCCTGAGAAACGCTTTTTCTTTTCTTTCGGAAGAGTAGGGGAAGCCGTACTCGCAGCTCGTTGCACCGACGCCCGTCGATCCTTTTTGACGAGCTTACCCTTCGAGTTGCTGTCAAGGGCGTCAAGATCCATCGTGGAAGTCATGTGTGACATGCGGTTGTTGGCCAAAGACGATGATGTTGCACTCAGTGGACGGTCAAGGGCTCCCAACAGACGCGAAGACGACCTCCTGAAAGAGCCGGGTGGGGGCTGCTCCGTCTGGTGACTGCTACTTGGTGGTACGTTGACTGGAGTCGGACCAAGAGAAGGCGTGCGAGAGTGCATCCGACTAGAGGGTACGTGCTGGTGCTGTCGCTGTCGCTCAGTAGCCTGCTTGAACGCGTCTTCACGATCGATCATGCTTGCCTCCATCGGAGACATCTCGACTAGGCGATCGTCCATGTAATCGCGATGGTAAGAATCTTGCTGGTCTGTCACAGCTGGAGCATCGCCCTGTCTCTGATACTGAGGTGGGGCATTGTAGTACTTGTCGAATCTGGTCTCCTGATCCAGCTGGGTCTGGTACTGCGACCAACGTGGGTTTCCTGAGGCAGATGACCTACGAGGAGGCGTGCGGCGATACTCGGACGGTCCATAGGACTGTGGTGGTGGGGTGAACTCTCTGCTGGGCGGGACAGATCTATCACGGGATAGGGCTCGCATATCGCTCCCTTGACCCCACACGTAGTCTTGTGTTGATGGCGCAATTCTCTTGGGAGTACCGACAATGCTGGCATTGGGGGCGTCTGCAGCCACAATGCCAAAACGTTTCTGTTCAGGTGCCACTAGTGGCATACGATCAAGGCCCGGTGGCAAATCCATGGCTTCCGGGCCGAAGGGCGAGCGTTCTGGTGAGACTTTGGCGCCGGGCCGCGCAGACAATGTTGCCACATCGACTGCTTGTTGGTCGCTTTCAACGTTCACGTGTGGCGGTTCGATATCTTGATACCCCATCGGCACGATGGGCGCTCTCGGGGTTTGGAGGCTGTCTTCCTCAAGCCGTCTTTCCTCGTCGCCCGGCGTGGTAAACGGTGTGGAATCACTGTCATACATCTCCTGAGGAAATGTTATGCTTCTCGGGGTGAGGTGCTCAGGTAATGTGGGAGAATCCGTATTCCTCTTTACGAATTTGAGTCGGTCCAGTTCTCTGCTTGGAGTTGCAGGCGGAGCGGCGTACGATGACTGCCGACTCTGAGAAGGCAACGAGGAGCGATTGTTCACGAGCTTGGGCGATCCAACGCGGACTATCGCTACTTGCGACGGTTTCTCGACCGTGCCGGCTGACACTAGAGATAGATCAGAAGGAACCGAATTGAGTCCAGTGCTCACTGCTATGCCTGAGGAACGTTTTGAGCTTTCGGCGATGCTGAGCTGAGAGCGCGATAATCGGGGCTTGACACCAGTCCAATCCTTACGCTCGTAGTCGCTCCCGAACTGAGATCTGGCATCGTTGAGGCGAAATTGCGGAGATGCGATCATGGGCGTATCTCTCTTCTCGGTACTACCGTTAGGATTTAGATCATCCTCTTGAACAGGCACGCCAAACGAAATATCAGCGCTGGGATATCGACATTCGTCTCCTTGGATAAGTTTGTCTTGTTCGTCGGGCAAAGCGCGATCTTCTATGCTCTCGTTAGACTGATCCGACGTCGAGGTCACGACAGCCTGTGATGAGGGTTTCTGGGAGACCGCCGTGTCCGCCGGAAGTTCTACTGGTTCAGTCTGATATCTCTGCCCGCTCTGGTGGTAAGCGGTCTCCTTTTCGGCGCCAGCTTCTACAGGGAGCTCCATGCTGGCGTGCTTTGCCCTCGGAGCATATATTAACGACCTGTCACGGCCTTCCCCTGAACTGAACCTGGCAGGATCCCCTCCTCCTTCAACAGCAGCTCGAGAAGTCCGGTCAAAGGGTAGGTTCCCTCGACCATCCTTGAGTGGGAAGCCTGAACCAGTCTTGGAGGGTGATCCGCAAGCGGACTTGATTGGTGATATGTCGGCGTCTCCATCTTGTGACTCTCGTACTGACGGTGCGAACGTCTCGTTCATGGGGCTTGGTAACACGCCCAATCGGAAGCCGGGATCGTTGAATGGGCTTATCAGAGGAGACACCAAGCCAGGCTTTTCCCAATCAGCTGCCCAGTCTGACGATGCCGGATCGCCGCCGGGCCTTTGGCGGACATCTGCACCAGCTGCCAATGCACCCCGTCCTGGATCCTTGTTCGCCTGTTCATGTTTCTCGGCCTGCCCCTTGACATATTCGTCGGTCTGCTGCTTTCCATGGCCATCGAAAGGAGCATCTCGCGGGCTCTCTTCGACGATCTTTGCGTCGGCGAAATCCAGCATTGGCGTCCCGCTTCGACTCGGCAAGATCAAGCTCCTAGGCCTAGATCTGCTTCTGCTCTTGTCCGACCTATCACTGCGGAAGCGATCGAAGGAGAGCGATGGATGCTTCGAAGACGTGGACGTGTTGCTTCGTTTATGTAGACGGGGTCGCGCTGTCGATTGAGCGTCGGAGAGACCAGGTGAGGACGCGCGGGTATTCTCTGTCGATGTCGCGAAGCTAGTCGGAGTACCACTTCGGGAAATGTCGGGCGTCTGTTCAATGTCACAATGCATTCCAAATGTCAAGTTGAAATTGATGGTGAGAAAGGAGAAAAGGATTATTGGAGGCGAGATATCACGACGATATTCCGTGAGTACTGTTGAGAAGTCTTTTGCATTGATCGCACCAAAGGCCAGTCTACGTACGTTGCCCAAGTGTGGGTCCGGAGCAGGATTAATGAAGACCAGCGATTGATGCCATCAAAGTGCAAGCTGCGACTCTGTTCGTAATGATAAATGAGTGGCGGGAACGTTACGCGTCTTTCGCTGTAGTTGGGGATATCGAGATATATAAAGCCATATCGTTCGTCGTGAAGAGCAGAGACAAAAGAAATGTTTCAATCTACCTTGTCGCCGCCTCCGCTACTGTCCCGAAGTCTCTGCTTGCCCTTCGCTAACCATCCTTTGGCGCCAGCCATGCCCTTGCCGCCCAATTTGCCAGCCGAAGAGAGCAAGTCTTTCCCCATAGCCTGCATCTTCTCTGTGTTGACGCTAGCCTGTGGCGAGTGAGATGAGAAAGTATTGGAGGTGCGGCGGGATGGCTGGACAGTCTGTCCATCGACAGATTGAGGAGCTGGTCCATCGCCTTTGGTGCCAAGACCCTTGGCCATCTTTATGATACTTGGTGCCTGCCGATGACGTGTAGATCCAGGTGCTGGGCCTGCAGGAGCAAGATTATCATTTATACTGGTCAAAGAGCCCAAATCTGGATTGGCCGCAATTGTTGTTGCAAGCCAACTTTGTAGGCCAGTGTTCATATCTGCGAATTGCTTCCGTGTAGAGTTGTACTTTTCGATCCTCTCCAACGAAGACTTGATGTTTGCAATCTCGCGGAAAGATGCAATCTTTGCGGACTTCTCCGGGACTTCTGGGGCTGACGCCTGTGGGCCGCTAGAGACCCCAGCTTCAGTCGACGGCGTTTCAGCGGAGAGGGTCGTCGTTCTCTCAGGAATCGGTGACGATGGCTGCTCAACGCTCACAACCTTGGGTGCACTAACCACGGTGGCAGGCAAAGGGGGACTCCTACTACCTGGAAGATCTGACGACAGTGAAGCGCCGGAAATCTGACGATTGCCTATTGTCTCGTCCGAGAAGTCTGGACCGCTCTCTAGATTGTTTGATGCCGAAGATGCACCAGAAACCTGGCGGTTACGTGTCGTCCCATCTGAGAAGATTGCACCGGTTTCATTGTTGGGGGCCGAGTCCGGGTTGACTACTTCGAGATTCGAGTGCGGAAGATCCACTTCGGAAGCCAAATTAGACGCATTGAAGGTCGACACAGGCTTACTCTCCCAGCTGAAGCGCTTGTTTAGTAGCCCAGGTCCATTTGCTGGTATTGGTCCAGCCCCTTCGAGCTCGGCTAATGGAGGTAGGTTCGATGTGTTCTCTGCAGTGCGAAGAGGTGAGCCCTTTCCAGGCTGAGAACCTTGCACTCTCGGTAATATGATGGCACTCGAGTCTTCTGAATCGCGTGAGCGCTGTTCGGTGACACGTTCCTGCGCTTGAGGCGTCAAGCTTCTGACAATTTCCCGTCTCAACGCATCGCTCTCAGAGGTATCAACATCTTCTGCTTCGTCGGATGCGACTGACCCCTCCCAAGAATCTCGTTCGGGTTTATGACCACTGAAGTACGTGTGTTTAGAGGCAAACGGTTGCGCAGACGATGTTTCTTTTGCGGCTGGGGTGGGAACCTCGCTCGATGCAACAGAAGATGCGGTGTGCTGGAATTCAAGAGGTCTCATATAGACGTCACCAATCGATCGCTTAGGTGTATCACCACTCGCCGGTGCCGCCTCCTCTTTGGCGGGAGAAGCAAAGTCACGCGTAGTATGTGACGTCGATGTGCTTGCAGCAAGGGAAGCTGCAAGTGCAGCACCGGCAGCCTTGAGAGCATCGACGGGTCCACTGCTCCCTTTGTTGGCGCCAGGACTACGTGTAAATTCGTTTGCTTTTGGCGTTAGATCAATGTCAGCTTTTTCGGTGCTGGTGGGGGTCTTTGGAAAATTCTTGTCTTCCGATGGCGCTTCGAGGCTACCCAACGCAGGTCCAGTAGCATCTTCAGATGGCCGTCTGTGGAGATCAGTGGTTGAAACCCATTCTCCTGGTAAATGAGGCCTGAAGCTAGGTTGTGTATCGAATCTGGGCCTTTCCAGTGTTCCACTTGGCGAGGCAAGAGGGGAAGTGGCCTGATCTGGGGAAGCCTGGCCGGAGCCTGTGGTGGATCGCTTCGCGCCAGCGTCATCACTCCGGCTCCAGGAGGAGAAACTTCCACTTTCTTTGGACTTGAGAGACGTCTGAGAATTGCGACGAGAGTCGATCTCGTTGTATTTGCCAGCGAGATCTCTGACCCTTCCCCCTGGGAAAGGAGATCTTCTTCCGTCAACTGGAGATGCTACGGGAGTGCTTGATCGGGAGCCCAGTCTGGGCGTAACGGAGTTGTCAGCGGGCGGGGCCTTTTCAGTGGCTGTGATGGGGGTTTGACCGAACGCGGAGAAGCTACGATCAGAAGTGGCGCTGGTCGGATATGTTGATTTGGAATATTCCGACGTGGCACTAGCGGGCTCATTATTATCTCCTTGGGCAACTTCGGCAGCCAAAGGCTGAGACAGACGGCGATCACCGGTTTGAATCCGAGGTGATCGAGCTGGACTGGCATGGGGGCTTGGCGTGCTGACCTTCCTGGTGTGTCCTGGAATGAAGTTTTCAACCGAACCGGGCCTGGATCCCGTTGCCTGGGTCGGCGTTGTTTGCCGCGAAGTCGACTTTGGCGGCGGTTCGAGAGGAGCCTCCTCAGTAATCTCAGACATTGCTCGTTCTCTGTTCGAGGCGGCAGCGCGGCCCCTGGACTCCTCTGTGCCTGAGCTGGGCACCCGACTCATGATTGGGCTGATACCCGAAGTACTATCCGTGTTGCTCCGCGACAAGTCCTTGTTGATGGATTGGCTGTTGGTGATGATAGGGGTGGGAGGTACAGAGTTATCATCAGGCCTGTCGAATGCTCGGTCAACAATCGATTGAAAGCCATCAATTGATGATGTTGGCATGTCGGTTGGGGCTTCTAGCGTGCGCGGCTGTGCGGATTGCATCGCGGTCACCCTTGGTACATCGCTGGACACGGGGTCTGGAAGCAATGGGGCAGCCTTGTCGCCTCCGAAAGTGTCACCTACAGAGGCAGGGTGATCGACGGTGGGCTTTGTGCTAGTGGAAGAGTCGATCGAAGGGCGCGATGAATCCATAGACTGTCTCTCGCGTTCCTTTTCTTCTGCCATCCGCTTGTAGATATCCGATGGGCGAATGAATGGTATCGCGGCGGCGGGCTTCCCGCTGTTACCCTGGTCATTCTCATCGGCTATGAGACCGGATCCGGCCTGGCTGATGCTACTCTTCCTAGGTGGCCCACCAGGAGGGCCGCGGGATCCTGGCGATTGCGAGGACTTGAGGGGCGCCGGAGCATAGGCAGGTTGAGAGAACTCGCGTCGAGAACCTGTACTACTGCCGTCCTGGGAGGCGGTCCTTGGTCTATCCGCGTATGGCTGCTGTGAAGGGGCGTAGCCTCGCTGCTGTTGACCGGATGGGGCCATACCTGCGGAGAAGGCTCGCCGCTCTTCGCCCTTGTCGAAGGAGTGTTGTCTCATGTGAGATTTTTGAGCTGAAGGCTTGGAAGGTCCAGCGGGATCATCGTAATTCCCATACTCGTCGTACGGGTCGAAGCCTCCCCACTCATCTCCATCATAGTTGTGTTGTTTGGCTTCTGCCCACTTTCTGGTCTTATTGCGATTGACATTGGTCTTGAACGAAGGAGGCTGGCCGCTAGGACTTTGCTGGGTGGGCCGATCACTAAGGCACAATCAGTCAGACTGCAACATGGCGAGACTGGCATACTACGCACAATGGCGATTGAGGCCTCTCGTCAGCAAAGTTGTATGGTGGACGCGACATGGCTGCTGAACTGCAGAGCTACAGGGTGCTTGGCTGCAGTGTAGCGACGATGCAGCCGCTGTTTTAGCAAAGCATTGCAGGTGTCGATGGAATCGCCGTGGAGCCTGCGCTGGCTCTGGTTTCTCGTGACGCGCGCAAGCTGAAGTAGCGGCTGATGCAGTAGCTCAAGCTTGATGGCCGTTGAGGGTCTGACCGCTCGTTATTGTCGACGGCGCGAGACGGGCAGTCCAACAATGAATGACGCTACTGCGAGGCAGAGTTCTCTGCTGCAGGCGAGGGTTGAGAAAGGTTGTTTGTGTAGGAGGAGTGGTGATTTGGTCAAATGAGCAGACAACTGATGGTTGGACAGGGCGAGCCGAGGCGAACAAGTGGTAAGTTACAGTACAGTGGGACGTGGACGCGAGACAGGAGACACGAGAGACGGCAAAGCAAGATCAAGCGCAGATCCAGCCCTCGAGCCTCCAGACTGACGTACAGTACAAATCCAAGGATCTACGAACGCAGAAGATGTACGGAAGAGATGGCCGGTGGTGACGCTCCTTTAGATACTACAAATCTATTTTTACGACTCTCGCATGAAGACTGCGATGAGGGCGTCGCCGTCGCTGTCCTAACGTCGTCACGCGGCTTCTCTTCTCGTATACAATTTAGACAGTGTGTAGGTAGTGGACTGCGATATTTCCAAGGCACAGCCCAAGAGCGTGCGTGTCACTTGAACCACTCTAGCTTTCTTTGTTAGTCTTGCGCAGGCTGCGGCTGTCACCTCGCATTTTGCCTTTCCTCTCCGCATCAAAAGTCCGGCCTCTGCCGGAGGGCCCTATACCGCTTTGAGCGATGCCGTAACGCTTAACTTCCACTGGCACATCGAACACATTGCAACACTTCCAGTCTTCCCATTACAACTCGCTCAGGAGTCACGGACGCACCAGCTGAGCGACAGCTAATTCAACGCCGGGAAAAGACGTGAAGATGTGTCTGTGATACGAGATCAACGGTCCACTGCGCTCTGACGGTTGCGTTTTGCGAATCAGAGAGGCTCTCTTTTCGTCGCCCTCCTCCCCAACCCCTCACCTTTTGTCTCGACAGTCTACGCTCACTCGCGCGGTGCGCTATCTTTCAACATGGGTACAGCCTCCATCCAGGATCGCACGCCCGAATTCCGCTCCATTCTCAGCCAGGCCCAAAAACGGCTTGCCTCCAAGCCAGGCACTCGCAGCTCGCCTTCCCCCGTATCCCCTCAAACAATCCGCCAGAAGCGCTCCGATTTTGCGCGCAAAGCCGCTGAGATTGGTCGGGGCATTTCCACCACAGTCTCAAAACTCGAGCGTCTGGCGCAACTTGCCAAGCGGAAAACACTCTTCGATGACCGGCCTATCGAGATCAACCAACTCACCTTTGTGATCAAGCAGGATCTCGCGGCTCTGAATCAGCAGATTGGGGCCCTATCACAGCTATCAAAGCGGGCGCACCCTGGAGGCGGGAAAGGAGGGGATCAAGAAGGGCTGCACAATGAAAATGTAGTGGTCATGTTGCAGGGTAAACTGGCAGATGTCGGGGTGAACTTCAAAGAGGTGTTAGAAGTGCGGACGAAGAATATACAGGCAAGTCGAAGCCGGCAAGACAATTTTGTGAGCAGTGTGAGTCAGGCGAGTCAGGCGCAGCTGGCGCCAGGGAGGACGGATAGTCCGCTGTACGCTACCCCGGGTAGCAGAAGTCGAAGTCCGGCGCCAGGACAGCAGAACCAAGATCTGTTGACGTTGGAGCCGAGCGGGATGAGCGGCGGGAGCGTGTTGGGAAGAGGCCAGAGTGAGCAGCAAATGATGCTCCTGGAGGAGGGAAACAGCAACAGCTACATTCAACAACGAGGTGAGGCCATCGAGGCAATAGAGCGGACTATCAACGAGTTGGGCGGCATCTTTGGGCAATTGGCTCAGATGGTCAGTGAGCAGAGCGAGATGATCCAGCGGATAGATGCGAATACCGACGACGTGGTGGACAATGTCGAGGGCGCGCAACGAGAGTTGATGAAGTATTGGGGCCGCGTTCAGGGCAATAGATGGCTGGTGGCCAAAATGTTCGGCGTCCTGATGATCTGTGAGTCTATTTCACCAACACCAAGATGGATACCACTGACATCTGACAGTCTTCCTTCTCTGGGTCTTGATCGCTGGCTAGATATCTTTTGGCGTTCCGAAAATGGAACTCTGCCACTGGCGCTCTGGTCTTCGGTGCATTGCCAGCCACCAAGGAAACTGGCCCGTTTAATTAATTGAGGACGCTCGTAGACTTCAGCTTCACTGTACATACGCTGGCGTACTAATCATTACATTTTGATGACCCAGCGTGGGTCTTGGAACTTGACGATCTATGGTATGCTAGGTGCTAGTTGTTCCGTGCGCGGTCAAAGCATGCTGCTGACATTCGCGTCGTTTACCGACACGACTCCCCTGATGCAACGAATCTTCAAGATTCGATGGCGAGCGCTTCCTCCCACTTGCTTCCCGTCAGCTTCTCGAATGCCTCCCTGTACTTGCTGGCAGTCTGCTTGACCACAGCCTCAGGCATCTCTACGCCCTCCTTCCCCTTCAAACCCTCCTTCGTCAGCCAGTCCCTAAGGTACTGCTTGTCGTAGCTATCCTGGCCCCTGCCAACTTCATACCTGTCCGCAGGCCAGAATCTCGAGCTGTCTGGGGTCAAGACTTCGTCGACCAGCACGACCTCATCCGTTTCGACATCCAGTCCGAACTCGAATTTCGTATCTGCAATGATGATGCCGCGTTCGGCTGCATAGTCTCTCGCCTAGTTGAGTCAGCATGACTACCGCCGGCTAGCGAAAAATGGGACCGACCGTCTCATAGGCCTTGATCGAGTACTCCTCGATCTTCTCAGCATACTTCGAACCCACAATCTCCCTTGCCTTCTCGGGACTGATGTTCTCATCCTTGTCACCCAGCTCCGCCTTGGTGCTCGGCGTCCAAAGCGGCTTCTCAAGTTTCTGGCTTTCTTTGAGGTCCGAGGGCATGCTGATTCCGTGTACAGTTCCGCTGCGCTTATACTCAGCCCAGCCACTGCCAGTAATGTAGCCACGGACGATAGACTCGATGGGGAAAATCTTGAGGCGGTGGACGACCATGGACCGATTTTGGAGCTGGGAAGCGAGGTCCGAGGGCAAAGACAGAGATGTTGGAACTTTGGTCGACAGCAGATGCGTACGGAGACCCGGAATCTTTTGAGCAAAGAGTGAGAACCAGTGGACCGTCATCAGTGTGAGTAAGGCGCCTTTTTCGGGTACTCCCTGGCAAAGTCAGATGTTACAAGGTCGGGACTCGACCATGAGACTCACATTCTTCATGATCACATCGTAGGCGGAGATGCGGTCTGTGGCCACGAAGAGGAGGACTTTGGAGTCGACCTCGTAAATTTCACGAACCTTGCCTGTTGCAATTTTGCGAAGGCCATGGCGCTCCACTGTCGACATGTCAGCCGTTCCGACCTCTAATAGAAGGGAGGTCATTTACGGCTCGGGTCCATCGCAAGGAGTGCCATTAGAGCTACGCCTCGAAGTCACAGCGACGATTGTTCGTCAAAGTCGTATCACGAACCGCAGATGTCGGCGATAACAACGGAGAGCCTCGTGACTTATCAGTATCGCTGTTCAGACCCGTGGATGCTGTGAGAGCCAAAGACGGATTTGCGTTGCGAAGCTTTAAGATATAAAGAATGTATTTTGTCGAAAAAGTGCTCTCACAATTGAACCCCCGCAGCAACCCGTTTCCAATCAAGCTCAAATTTCCAAGTTCACAATACTGCGCCAACACGACCAGTATGACTGCTGAACACACTCACGATCATACCCAATATTAGGAGGTGCTCGATACTCTCACTAAAGCTATCTGTGTAGTCGGCCTGGTAGATCGGCTGACCGAAGTTGAGCCGAGTCATGCGAATGTAGACTGGGGACTTGAAATTTAGAGTTTCCCTTTACAAACGCGGACTCGTACATCCTTTCTCCATGAATACATCGCCGCCATCTCTGAAATGCAAACCTGTCATCAAATTTGATTCCACTGTTCCACCTAACGACGTCCTGATCCATCTGGCAGCGGGAGCGTACAACACACTTATTTCTCCGTGAATTTGCAGGTCGACTGACCTCACAGTATCGGGGGCCTGTCGACGGCCATTGTGACCTCTCCTCTTGATGTGCTCAGTACGCGTCTACAATCGACTTCATTCCAAGCCAATGCTAGGCCAGGAGTATTCCACAATGTGTCATATACCGCCGTCTCCCCTCTTCGGAACCTCATCCAGGCAACTCAAGCGACATATATGCATGAAGGGTACCGTGGGTTTTTCCGTGGTCTTGGGCCAAGTATGGCTGGAGTGCTGCCTGCTACGACGATAAAGTTCTTCGTGTACGGGAACTTGCAAAAGATGGTTCTCTCCACATACGGCCGTCCCGAGGATGATTCCATCGTGCACGCTCAGTCCGCCATGGCTGCTGCCATTGCCACTGCGACCTTGACGAATCCTATCTGGGTGGTGAAAACCCGTCTGCAACTTGATATGACACATCCGGACTCCGCGTTGAGCCAACGCTACCGAAATAGTCTCAACTGCTTTCAACAGATACTCAGAAGGGAAGGCTTGAAGGCGCTTTACAGCGGTCTTAGTGCCAGCTACTTGGGGAGCTTCGAAACAGTGCTGCACCTGGTCCTGTATGAGCGCTTAAAATCGAGATTAAGCAGGACTGTGGAAGGTAATCTCGAAACCTCTTGAAACGTCACGAGTATTCACAACTGCAAGCGCCGCAGCCATTGCGAAGATTGTGGCAGTCGCTATCGCATATCCACAGAAGGTAGAAAGTCTCACTGGTCTCACTTTTCAGTCAACTGACGGCTCAGGTTATACGCACAGGACTTCGTCAAGCTCCAAGCGATCACACGTCTGGCAGAATGTCCATAGGAAAGTGCTCCCGTGACACTTGGGCGCATGAGGGCATTGCGGGGATGTACAGCGGGTTCTTGCCACATGTCTTCAGATCCATTCCATCGGCAATGATCTCTCTGGGTGCATATGAACTTGCATTGCGCCATCTTCGTTCAATGCGAGACAAGTCTAGCGCGTAACCAAGGTAAGCCTCCAGATCTCAAGACAATCCAGTTCCCCTCCGACGCTCTGCTTACATACCTATGTCCCCTTCTCTCGTTACCCGGTAACCTGTTCGATACCTCGCCACCTGAAGCCAGGGACGAACTACGACACCCGATCCATGAAAAGTGTCACTGTACGGACGAGCGATACAACGCTGCACAAAGCCTTGCTGTGCCTTGGTCGGGGTCGGAGGGCACCATGCTCCGGATCTCCTCATCGACGATATTCAGGGGATGGTGATTGCTTGCAGGGTCGGGCAGCGTACAGAGTGATCAAGCAGTGCGAACCTTGTAGCCTTTAGCGTATAACACTCATGGATGGTCTGTCAATTCAGGTGTTGAGAAGCATACTTGGTCGACATGAACGTAAAGACGTATCACGAGCAACCTGAGAGAAGAGACTACGTGCAACCGGATCGTGCAGGGTACGTTAAGGCGCGTGAAAGATCAACGTTTTGCTCAACATCAGTAAGCCATGGAGCATAGCTTCGAATACAACTAGACGTGCTAAGTGCTGCCAAACGGTGCAGGAAGTATACCTCTTACCACCAACCAATTAATCTCTCGCTCAACACACCAACAAGGGTGGCACAGCCAACCCTATCGCTCTAGGAACGATTGCACCTAGCCAACGGCAACCCGATCGAAGACTGTGCATAAGGGGCGTAGTATCCAATCATTTCTTCAGCAAGACCTTTTATGCATATCGAGGCCGTAACAGCATGCATCTTTGCAGCTAGTTCCTCGGCGACATACTCCACTACCGCCATGTTTCATGTAGCCTGTGACGTCGAGATGCAAGGCTGAATGACCGTCAGTCAATAGTCGGGGGGGCAAACAGGGTTCGCTCGAGAGAAACGATTAGACACATGGCTCAAAGGTAGCACAATATGCCCGAGCTAGTAACCAAAGACATTCACCATAAGCGTTCATCCATTTTCATCTTACACGAAGAGAGCAATCCGTTTTCGAACTGCCTCGCGGGCACGTTTTGAGTTGTCATATTTCCATTGTGAGACGATCGAATGAAAGCCGCAGTGACGCATCTATGCTCCATGCCGCAGCGAAAAGTTCTCCGACTCCATGCAAGCCCACAATCCGTCTCACGATTCAGTCCACCAGCTCCCCTCTAGATCGTCGTGTCGTACGCGATCGGCGCAAGGTTCTCCGGCTTGTTCTCCTTCACGCTGACTGTCCTCGACTCCCTCGGCGGCACCGGCAGGCGCTTCAAGTGCACATGCACACCCTCCTGCTTCGCCTTGACCCTCTTGGCGGCGTTTTCCTTGACACGGGTCAAGAACTCATCGCGCGACCTTGACTTGCGGACGTGCTCGACGCGGACGTTGATGCGCTTCTCGATGTATCGGTTTCCAACTTGTTTTTGCATAATGACGCCGACGGAAGACTTCGTAACGTTGTAGACGACGCCAGTCTTGCCATGGTAGACCTTGTAGGGCATACTGCAGCCTTGTCAGTCCCAACGATGTCCTGCTTTTACTCGTGCTGCACTTGGTGCGACTGCTCTTGTGGATGGTACTGACCCCTTCTGTACGGCACCGTTTGCTACCACATCCACAATGTCGCCAACCTTGTACTGTCGGAGGTAGGTCGACAGAGGGATCATACCCTTCTTCTTGAAGTCGCGGGAAAAGGCATAGCGGGTACCCGCTCGGAGACCAGCTGCGTGACCCATCTATTATTCTTACATTAGTGTCAATATCTCTGCGAAAAGGCGTTTGTGACACAGCATAATTGTGTTGTGACTGGAAAAATCGCTGGAACGATAGGCTGAAGACGAGGCGTGTGCGTGAAGGGACAGGATGGCGTACCTTGTGCGATTATCGAAAACAATGAGGGTCGTGTAGAGGTTGAACTGCTGGTAACTCTTTATTTTCCTTCAATCTTCGAAGTTCCAAGGTCGGATTTGTGGGATGTGAAGGTAACCGAAGTTTAGCCATGATCTCTTGGCGGCGGCGCACAACCCGCAAATCCATCCTCAAACCCATCGCAAAATTCCTCAGAGATCCATCCTTCAACGACAACAATGGCGCCCCGATCATACTCGAAGACCTACAAGGTCCCTCGTCGTCCTTTCGAGTCCGCTCGTCTGTTAGTACAATCCTCGACCACTGAAGCATGAGCTTGCCTCTGCTCAAGTCGTTGGATCTCGAAAACTAACAGCGACATAGTGACTCTGAGCTCAAGATCGTCGGAGAATATGGCCTGCGCAACAAGCGCGAGGTATGGCGTGTCCAATTGACACTGTCAAAGATTCGTCGTGCTGCCCGGTCAGTTGATGCGCTTCTCGTCGCGATTGAAGATCTTCTAACAAGTTCATTACAGTCAGCTGCTCACTCTCGATGAGAAGGATCCCAAGCGTCTCTTTGAAGGAAACGCTTTGATTCGCCGTCTGGTCCGCGTCGGTGTGCTCGACGAGTCCCGCATGAAGCTCGATTACGTCTTGGCCCTGAAGGTTGAGGATTTCTTGGAGCGCCGTCTTCAGACCTGTGTCTACAAGTTGGGTCTCGCAAAGTCCATCCACCATGCTCGTGTCTTGATCAGGCAGAGGCACATCCGGTATGTGATCTTGATCATTGTTCAGCGGATAATCACTAATATTCCATAGCGTCGGCAAGCAGATCGTCAACGTTCCCTCGTTCATCGTCCGTCTTGATTCCCAGAAGCACATCGACTTCGCTCTCACTTCGCCATTCGGCGGTGGACGCCCTGGTCGTGTGAGGAGGCGAAAGGCCAAGGCCGCGGAGAAGAAGGAGGGCGGTGACGATGATGCGGAGGAAGAAGAAGAGTAGATGTGACGCACAGCATCAGGGGATTCTAGCACGCTCGGCGCCAGTAAAGGAATGGGCTACGACTAGCATGAGGTTCGGTATACAGCTTCAGCTCTCGTCAATGCAAATGGGACTCCCAAAAGACAACTATTTTACAGTACAGTGCTGACAGTGTGTCCGCGCATCTTCTGCCGATTTCCTGACATGCCGGCAATTTAAATGATGATTTTCATGTTGTGGTATCGTCATCCGCTATTGCAGCATTGCTGAATTGCCTCGCCAAGGTCTGCCATCTATCCTCAATAGTTAGAAAGTCATACTGTGCTGCGTGTGCTGTTTCACAGCCGAAGGACAAGCTTCGCCGAAGTGTGGGGATCTCTAACTGTTATCTCCGACCTCCGGTCCGGCTCTTGTGCCGAGAGCTCCCAAACCGAACCCTCTCCTGTTAGTCCGCTACTCCTCGACCGCTCACTGTTAGGTTCTCCCTTTTAGCTTGTCGGGGCCATGAGTACCTCACCGGAGCGCACTGCACAGGTAGCTTCAAGAAGTACAAGATCGACTGCAGAAGAGCTCACAGACAGTCCTTGGGAGGATGCCGATGATGACGACATGGACTATCAGGAAACCGATAGCACCACAGGTGATGAGAACAGAGAGTCCGAGATAGAGATTGAATTCCAAGGTTCGCAACACAACTGCCCAGTTCTCCCTCAAAAGAAATACTAACATAGGCTCGTGAAGATGTCACAGATGAGTTCGAGAGCGGGGATTCTAGAGAGACCACGGAGGAGCGTTCCGGAGACAACGACGACGCAGGGGAGGCAACGGAACAAGAAGAGCAAGGAACGGGTACAAGAAGGACTGTTCTCACACTGGAGGACTTACAAAGTCTTGGTGAGCAGCACATGCCCTGCGAGGCTTTGGCATAGCTGACGTAGTAGGAGTCACCCAGCGACAGTTGTTACAGCTTCTCGGTGGAGCTGGTGTACGCGGCCTGTTTGCAAATCACGGTTTGCGAGTTCAAATCGACGACGACAACGACGATGACGACGATTCCCGGTATGGTGCTTGGGGACGGAGGATCAGACGGCGGCGACCTACAGAAGAGTTTAGGTGGCCTTCTGTGCCAAACCCTGAGGGGCAGAAACTCATAGAAGAAGGAGTTTTTGGCATGAATGAGCCGAAGCGCGACACTGTAGTACGGCGGCAGAAGAAGGTGGCATACCGGACCATGATGCGAGAGCTCGGTCTGGAGACACCGAGTATCGAGAAAGCCCGCCGCCGTCTGCTGTGTCAGGAGATGATTCCTTCTGCGAAGCCAGACATGTCCATCAACTTCCAGTCACGCGGATACTCTGGTCAGTTCTCGGACGATGGCAACTTCTTCTTTACTTGCTCACAAGACTTTTTTGTTCGCATGTACGATACCTCGAACCCATATCGATGGAAGTACTACAAGGAAGCTCCCTTCTATGGAGGTCAATGGACCATCACGGATGCTACATTGAGCCCCGACAACAAATTTCTTGCGTATAGCAGTATCCGACCTCAAGTGTGCCTTGCAAACACCGACCCCGAGAACACTTCAGACCCTCAATCCTTAGATTTCGCCAACCTTGGTCCAGGGCAGCGAAGTCGCGGTGGACGATATGGCCATTGGGGGGTAGGTGAACTTTTTTGACAAGAGAGCACCTAGTGACTGACCGTTGACAGATCTGGTCGTTGCGATTCAGCGGCGATGGTCGCGAAGTCGTTGCGGGAACATCTGACAGCAGCATATACGTTTATGACATGGAAGCGGGCCATTCCGTATTACGGATACCGGGTCACAATGACGACGTGAACGCTGTCTGCTATGGAGACAAGTCGAGTCCTCATATTCTCTACTCGGGCTCGGACGACTGCACCATCAAAGTATGGGATCGAAGATCGCTCGGTGATGGCAGGGAGGCCGGTGTCTTCTTAGGACATACGGAGGGTTTGACGTACATTGATAGCAAAGGCGATGGTCGATACGTCATCTCCAATGCCAAGGATCAGACCATGAAGCTGTGGGATCTGCGTAAGATGATACCTCCAGAGCAGGCCGAGAAGATCAATCCGATGGCGTACTCGAGTGGTTGGGACTATCGATATCCCCCATACGACGAGACGGAGAGGCGAGCAAACCCTCATGACTGTTCCCTAGTAACATTCAGGGGTCATAGCGTGGCCAGCACCTTGATCCGATGTCACTTTAGTCCTCCGGGATCTACGGACGGACGATATGTGTACAGCGGTAGCCACGATGGTTGTATATACATCTGGAATATGGATGGAAGCCTCAAGTCCCAGCTTCGCGTCTCCGACATGAGAGGGGCAGGTTTGGGGGACAGTCGGACAACTAGGATCTTACGCGATGTCAGTTGGCATCCGTTCGCGCCCGTGATAGCAAGTGAGTAGGATCGTATGGCAAGCGTGGACCTCACTGACGATGTCGCAGCTACCTCCTGGAACGGTGGAGCCCATAACAGCGGTACCACGACGGTGCACGCATGGAACGACGGCCTCAATGACGATGAAGGTAATCCGCCCATGGGTGTCCATGTCAATGCCGAGTTGGAGGAAGAGCCTCGGCGAGCACGTCAAGCTGTTTCACATCTCAGAACAAGAGCCATGAATCGTCGACTCGGCCTCGAGGCGGATAGCGGGGACGATGAAGACACCATCCACATGTCCTTATGACGGTTATGGCAACATCTTATGGTGCGTATCTTAGACTTCTTTCTCATGCTGGTGCGAAGGAGTCTGCAGGTCATTACATAGGCGCCATGGGTTCACGTCCTTCGTTGTACATACCACATTCACTAGGGGTGCATAGAGCAACGGTGGTTCACAGATACATGACTTGAATGATATGACATGAACCCGCGCGCGTACGCTCCAGACAATTTCGCATGGTATTGTACACTCTCCTCTCAGTGCCTCACGACCCAGTAAAACAGATCGTGCTTTCAGTCAATGTTGTTGCCCTGTCGTTCAAGCCATACGACTATCGACTCCTTTGTATCGCGTCACTCACTCTCCTCTCAAGCTCCGCCCACTAAAATGTTATTGACCGGAATGTGTACTAGATATCAGAGTCAGATTGCGTATCTACCCAAGTCAAGTCAATGCATACTCAGTTTGACCACGTATCCAATGACGCCCATGACTAGGAAACCAACACCGACTGCTTGTGAGATCTTGATGAATTCGCGCTTGTCCGCTAATTTGTTCTTAGTTACCGCATCAACATTGAGGGATGCTGTACAAAGACCTACGCTTTGTGCATCGGTTCAAGAACTGAGTTCCCTCCTTCAAAAAGTCCCGGGGGAGGTCTGCGAACTCTTTGAGCTGCTCTGACATCTTGACGGTAGGTTTCGATCGAAGCGCGGCGCTCGTTGTATCCAAGCAGTCGCGCTGTATCGGATGATTGAACGGTGTCGCAAGGAGAAAGGTTGTTCGACACAGAGTAGATGAACCAGGTGGGTTTCGAGGGATAGTATCGACGACGTGAAGTCGAATTTCCCTGGCTTGGCATTCTTCGGGCCAGATTGCACTAATAGAGTTTGGACAAGATGTGGGGAAAGCTTTACGTCGAGGGGTCCAATATGAGCCGCATGGCGGAATGTGAACCACGGTCATTCCAAACACCCACCAAAGCTCGCAACCCTTCACAGTGTCTCATTGTAGCCGGCAGACGACAGCGAAGCAAATAAAGCGACCGGGTCCTCTCCTTTTTCCAATCTCATTCATGCACGTGGTCCTATCAGCCTCCTGATGGATGTCCCACACCGCTACCACCAGGGCACCTCCGCACGACGGCAATGTCCTTGCGTGCATACCTCATAGTCTACGTGGCCGGTGGGCTCACTTTCGTTCCACTAGTGCTGCTATCGGTTTTTTCATTCGCCTACTTCACCTTGCCTCGGAGCACCAACCAACCCGAACATGCCGCTGATCCCTCTGCAAGGAGGCTCACGTCAGACAGCGACTCGGACCTGAGCAGGGATGATGGCTTTGTGGACAAGGAAGATGCACCTGGAGGGAGTGGGAATGACGCAGCCGGCTACTTCGCTGTCTGTCGCGAGTATGTTCCTGGAGGCATCAACGGCAAACCTCCGGAACGGGCATCGCCGGCAGGAGAGGTCTTGAATACGGAGAGTCCAAGCGTGTACCAGAGCATGTACAGGAGCATCTTCGAGAGGGGGAAGACACAGACACATGCGCTTGAGGGGGACAAGAAAGACTACAAAGCCATCAAGAGACCAAGGAACGTCTTTTTTGTGGTCCTGCGTCACGAGCATCTCTTGCTTTTCGACAACTCGGACCAACTTGAAGTGCGGCATGTCATATCTCTACTCTACCACGACGTTGATCTGTATGGTGGTGATGAGGAGCTTGTTGAGGGCGATCTTTGGATCAAGAAGAACTGCATTCGGTTGACGCGGCGGTCACTACCCGGCCATCCAGGTCCCATGTCGCAGCCCTTCTACATCTTCTCGGACAACTGTTCAGACAAGGAGGATTTCTATCATTCCCTTCTACTAGCTCAGTCCTCAGCTCGAGCTACAGATAGCCCACTCTCCCCACAGCCCAGGAAGTTCGAAACCGACCATATCATAAAATTGGTCAAGGCTTTGCACACTACGGATAGCGATCACCATGCTCGCTGGTTCAATGGCTTGCTTGGCCGTATCTTCCTGGCTCTCTACAAAACAGATGATATCAAGTCGGCGATCAAAGCCAAGATCGACCGCAAGATCTCTAGGGTGCCCAAGCCAAACTTCATCAGTACCATCCAAGTCCAAGGTGTGGATATGGGCGACTCTGCCCCTGTCTTCTCCAATTTCAAGCTCAAGGAACTCATGGTGGATGGATCGCTGACTGTCGAAGCCGACGTGAAGTACAACGGTGGCTTCCGACTTCAGATCGCCGCGATCGCACGGATTGAGCTGGGATCACGCATTCGGGCTAGGGAAGTCGATCTGGTTCTCGCTGGCGTCCTGCGAAAATTGTCCGGGCACATTCTCTTCAAGATCAAACCGCCGCCAAGCAACCGCATCTGGATATCATTCGAGACCATTCCGCAGATGGATATCGACGTCGAACCGGTTGTCAGCAGTATGCAAATCACATACGGTGTCATTCTCAGGGCAATCGAAAGTCGAATCCGCGAAGTCGTCGGCGAGACGCTGGTCTACCCCAACTGGGACGACATGCCATTCTTCGACACCGAGGCGTACGAGTGCCGGGGTGGGATCTGGGACACTGCCAGGAAGAGCGATTCCGACAAGCTTACACAGGACTCTGTATCCGAGATCATTCACTCCAACACAGCTGATGATAAGAGCCCCGATCTCGACCCTTCAAGCGCTTCTGGCCTGGAAGACATCGACAATATTCCTCCTATCTCGCCGAAGACAACCAGCATGCCGAACTTGCTATCGAGCCCCACAAAAGATGTTCCCTCCCGCAAACTCCCCCGAAAGACAGCCACCGTTGCCGCCGACAGTGATAGTGTTTCGACCTCCGTCTCCCGAATTTTCGCTCCCGTTCCGGCCGCTGAGTCTCCTCGCTCCAAGCCAACATCTCCCCGACTCGTCCCCGCAGATAAGCAGAAAGAGAAGCCAAAAGCCATGCGCTCCAATTCCTTCGCCTCAGCTGCCACACCTCTTGTCAGTACCGATGATGCCCTCCCGACTAATCGTACCCGCACGCCTAAAAGCAAGGGTCAAATGGGTGCCGTTGACTATGTCAAGGAAGTCAAGTCTCGAAGTGAGAGCATGACTTTGTCAAAACCGAGCGCGTCAGACTCGTCTCATACGACCAGTATCGGAGATGATACGCCAGATGGCACAGATGGCGTAAAGCGAAGCAACTCCGACGCCACACCAACGCCTGCCATTGCCATACCGGGACGCGAAGCAGAAGATGTCACGATGCTGAGTACCAGCTCGGCGCCATCCGCCACTTTCCCGCTGCCTGACTTAGGCCAGCATCGCAAGAGCTGGAATTTGGGGGCAAGTCCGCCGGGCGGTGCAGCTGCCGGCTCGGCTTTCGAAAAGGCCACAAGTCTGGCTAAGAACTGGGGAATCAGCATGATGAATCGGCAGACAGGGCGGGGACATTCGATCTCGGGGTTCACGAGCTTGGCCCGAGAAGCGGGTATCGATGATGACAAGGCTGAGATTTCCCACGAAGCCGCGGATGTAGCTACAACGGGACAGAGCTCGCTTGATGGAAATGCGGAGAGAAGCAAGGACGCGAATGAGGAACCGAAGAATCGAGTCGTATCAGCAGCGAAGTCAGGAAATGAGAAGGAGCCTATGGGTCGCGGCCAGCCACTGCCTCCGCCCGGTGCCCCACTGCCGGGTCCTAAGCAGAGTCTTTGGTCCGGCAGCAGTTTCGGACTACCGGGCTCGTTCAAACGCAAGGCTGCGTTGCCGACCAACACTTCGGCAGAATCATCGATGTCCACTTTGACGGGCAAATCCTCAGCAGGAGATACGCAGAAAGCGGACACCGAATCCGATGGGACCGTACGGCAAGAGCAGGGGCCGGAAAAGCATCACCAACGGACCCCCAGTGGTATAGTTTCTGATGCTGCGGCCGCGACAAATAAGAACTTTGGCGGCGAAGGGCATGGGAGACGGAGAAGGGCCAGTACTCGGTATGAGCCGGAGATAAGTACTCGAGACGGTGATGAGATCATGGTAGTTCCGTCACCCGAGCTGGATGAGGAGTCAGAGAAAGACGATCCAATCGACGACGTAACAGATGTGCGTATCGACAATGCCCCGGCTGTCGCATATGCCCGTCGCGATCCACGACATCAGGAAGCAGGCACCGAAGGGATCTCCGCAATGCGTACTCCTGTATCAACTTCAGATCGCTTCAATTCTCAGCCATCGCCTTCTCCATTGCCGGCGCGGAGGGCGCTAGCTGAACCTCCGCCCGTCCCCCCGCGTGTTCGAACAACCGAAGCTGCTTCTTTCACGGATGAACCGTTAGCCCCAGAGCGAGGAACTATTGACACAGCTCCGGCCTCTGCCGTGGCAGAAGAAGCAAGTACCGGTCTCCCCCTACGACAACATCGCGAAGAAATCATCATAATTGGCCAAGACGTAACCCGGCCACCGGACAATCCCAACACCACCTCCAATATTGCCGCCAAGCCCAACGAAACCATCGACTCTGCTCCAACCACAACGTACGGCTCAGGTCGCAAAGGCAAAGGAGGATGGTACACGGCCGCCTTTACGGGCGGACTGATGCGGGACAATAGTCAGCCCTCGACCTCTCCTGAAACACAAGCGATACCTTCCTCCTCTATAGGTCCAGAGATGGCCTCCTCTCCAACCGCATCACCGGCGAAGAAGATCCCTGCCCAGGGTAGAGGCCCGGCAAGGGGCCAGGGTAGTCATTTCGCCGCCAATAGGGGAAGTGTTAGGGGCGCTGGGAAGGAGAAGGGAGATTGAGACATCGCCCGTCGTGACTCGCTTGAAAGCAGTGGGGAGCGATTCTTCATGTCGTTACGCGAGTGCTGTACGCTGGACCCATTGGGGCATCGAGGTGGAGGGGCGCACATTGGTGTGGTGTCTTGGCTTGACGGACTCGACGGAGGAGCCCATGCGGCTGGTCGAGAAAGATGAGGACGCCTTGTGGTCGTGTCGTACCAGTTTTGAGCACGGACGGTCACGTAGGGGAATGAAGGGGGATGTGGGCTTGGTTGCCCACACAGCGGTGCTTTGCTTAGACATGGAAGATAAAACATGCACGCCATACAGCGAGATATGCATCTGGGCCGGAGCAGAGCTTTTTCAGGCGTTCTGGGTAAGGTGGAAGATACCCTTCCGTATCATGTAGCCATGTTGATTGCACGATTTCCACAAGACCGCAGCGTCTGTGGTAAATGCCTCACAATCACGGGAATGGACAATGAGTTTCCTTGGTTGTAGAGATTATACAGAACGTTGATGTAATTGCTGAAACAGGTATCTGCACACCGGATCCGCCGCCTCTTGCCACCGCTACTGTTCCCTGAGACGTGGCATGGCAGGTAGATGTGTATCGAAATGGAAGAAAAAAAAACGACGGCGCTGGAACGCTAAGCAGATTCTGGTACTGGCAAGGGAAAGGATGTAGTGCTTCGATGAACCCGGTCGCCGTCGCATTGAATGTTCGCGGGACAGAGGGATGCGAAGAACGAGGGGCGATGCGGGACTACCAGGCATTGCGGTCCCAATTCGGATCTGTGATTTTCCTTGGTCAGTCCACGTCCTTGAATAACACTGAAATAATCTTGGTCCCCGATCATGGCCAAGCTCGCCACCTTGCTCTTTGTCTCGCAACGGACAAGGGTTGCTTTGACTGCTGTGCCGCCGGATGCAGCTTGTCGCTCGCGTTTGTCCTCGCCACCATCGCCTTGCGTCTCGCCACACTGGCACGACCTCTGGGACAAAGGGGATTACGCATACCTTGCACAAAGGGACCGAGCACGCGACTGCCCGTCTGCAGCAGGGGGTGTCCAACGACAATCTTCAGGAACCGCTCCAGACCCTTCCGTCGCTCTTCAATGACGGCATCGTCGAACTTGTTGAAGTAGACCTTTCCCGGTAGCGGGGGGATCGTGACGCGTGCGGACTCCCGCTCGAGGATGTCGCGGAAGTATTCGAAGTCGCTGTAGCGGCGGCGCACGGCCGAGTTGCGGAGCTTGAAGGAGGGGATGTTGGTGGAGAGGGTGATGAGGTAGGTGGTGTAGCGGGAATTCGGTGTCAAGCCGTGCGTTTGTGGATCTTTGACCTGGTCTGCTGTTAGATCTGGCATGCACCACAGCGAGTTGGGGGTGGTTGCGATTGGCCGCATGAGCAGGTTAGGGATGCGTTTGGACGGACCCCTTTGCGGACCGAATGAGGCGCTTTGTCTCGCTATACGGCGATCACGAGTGCTTTGATGGCGGGATGAGACACACCTCAATCTCTAAGAAGTTTTCCGGCGGTCCATAGATCTCCTCGAAGCTCTGTTGTCTTGTTTCTGGTAGTGCTTGCATCTTGCCAAGTTCGTCTGCTTCTTGATTCAGTGTCGGCCGGGCGATTGACGATGCGTGCGATATGACTGCGTTAAATACAGAGAATCACTGTTACTGCTCGAACTAGGTGCAGTCGATCGCGTGCGATGTCTATGCAACTGTGGATTGGCGATATGCCTGCTGTGAACAGTGGAGGAACGTCGCATGGAACAGTAGTCTGATGGACCAATCGCTGGCTGCCAAGACCAAAGAGAGGCTTCATCCAAATTATGCGTTAGGAGGCTCGTGGCCGGCCTTTGTCTGTCAAGTAACTTGATGAATCCATCCACGACGTGCATTAACTTGGTCTTTGTCCGTGATCTACCGCTCATTTATGTTGGCGGGATCGATATCGTTCAAAGACTGCGCTCAGCTACTTAAACCTCGTGCCCGAATCCTTAGAAGTGGGTCGCCGACTGCAAACTCCAGCTTTCTCATATCGCAACTGCCCCTCTAGGCTTCAATTATAACAGCGCAGCTTTTAACGATGGCTTACTACCTTAACGGCGCCAGGTTCGCTAACAACTCTCGCCCATTCTACGCTTGCACTATTCAGTAAAATGGGTGGTGTGTGGGCAACTCACAGCAAACACTCCTCGGTGTTTGCTTTGTAAGCGTTCCAACATCCACCTACCTTATGCCAGGCTTGGCGAGGTCATGGTCTCATGTATTGCGGCTCTTTATACCACGCATGCATAACATTCATTCCAAGGGGTTTCAGCGGTAAAAGAGGATGCGAAAATGTCTGGTTCTATTTCTGCTTAGCCTGTGTTCTGTTTGGGTCGTTTGGTTGAAAGGAGGATTTTTTGCAGTTTATTAAAAGCAATTGCATCCCGACTCTGACCGCGGAGCTTCACCGCAGTCGGTGTCCGCGAGGAATACGATTGCTCATCTTTGCGCCCACTGATCTCCCTTTCATGCACAATGTAGCCAATCATCTCTGATTCGATGAATCAAGTCAAGTACGTCTCAGTCAGTCATAAGTCCCGCCATTCCTCGTTTGCATTCCAGGCCGGACTCAGATCAGACCAGAGCTTTCATCATCTCGGGCCAAGTGTCTTTACTCGCAAACACGGCTCGCCCCAACGCCTTCAGCCACCCGAGCTGTTCATTGTTCTTTAATCCTTCTAATACGAAAGGCATTCTTCGTGCTGCATGATAACGACGGCGTTTCTCCTGGTAATTTTTGACTGCGAATATGTCAGGCAAGCTCTCTATCGAAGACGGAAACATCAGAGCGCATCATTCTTACACCACTCAATGATCGTTTGGTCGGTCGTGCAGCAGGCATCTGCAAGCATCTCAAGCTCAAAGGCGTTTGGATGGGGGCAAATGTCCGCAAACTCCTGCACAAGTCGTTCGTACCAAATCTGAAGCCCAAGCTCTAAGTCGCCACACTCGAAGGCATCACGAAGGATCAGTTCGCTACTAATCGCATAGTCCTCGGTATACCTGCTCTTGTCAGTGCATCTTCAGGTGAGGAGAGACATCGACGTACCCATTGAGCATCTCGCGGATGGCATTCCTTGACAGTGCGGCTATCGACTCTGGAAGATCCAGGACACTGGCGACCGTAGCGAGGTCAGTAGCGAGTTCGGCATCTGCACAATACCTTTGCGCAAGCAAAAGAACCGTTTCTTTGTCGAACTTATGGTCAGGAATTGAGATATTCCTTGATAAGTTCAGCTGTACTCTTGCAGGAGATTCAAGCTGGAATCCGGATGTCTTTGCGAGGTCGTCAAGATTCTCCTGCAGCATCTCATCAATCAGGTCGTCAACGATCTCTGTATTCGTCTCCGCTAATTGCCTCAGGTCTCGCTCGATAGCACGATATCCTTGTTTCACGAGCTTCGGAGGCATCTTGATTGCCTGCTGCAATTTCTGTGTCGAGGAGTGGGTTGAGAAATTCACGATTTGCTCAGTTCTGAGCGGCCGATCCAGGCAGCACCGTCACATGTCAGATCACGTGGCAGATCGCGTCACCATGGTGAGTGAGCTTCACCTTTCTCAATAAGCTTTTCATCATGGCCAGCACTTGAAACACACCAACCTTCCAATAGGCGCTCGTTGCTGCGCCATCCCATATACCAGCCTCCTTGAACATGTGTTGCGTATTTTCACACTGCCCACCACATTCAACAGAAATTCTCTTAGCATTCTTCATTCGCGACACCAACGGCATCTTCAGAGCAACCTCAATATCAGTTCGCGTTCTTTACTTTGCCTTCAGAGTTATATCTCTCGTTCGGTTCCGCCTATCATGTCTACATCCATCGTCTCGTCTTTCAGTGGCCTGACCAACGAGCAGCAAGCTATCGAGAAGGTCTGGTTTGCAATTGTCCAGGATCTTGCCGCAGGAAAAGATTCCAACATCATCTCCATTCCATCGGCTATCGCCGTCCAGATGGGCAAAGATGGAATTGATGCTATTGCACAGAGATGCAGGCAAGTACATGTCTCACCAAGACTTCGCCGTGGCACCGCTGACGACGTATTCAGAGCCTTCAATAATTCCCTTGTTGAGGTTCGCAACGACGAGCAGTCCGGCGGCGTCCGTATCGAAGTCTTTACGACTGCTGCGAAGAAGGAGCGCGAGATGGCACGCTTGTCGACTGCTGCCGATCCACCCCAAACCGATCGATCCAGCAAGCCACCTCGCCCACCCAACTCCTTCATACTCTACCGCAAACACCACCATGCCGACATGGTTGCGAAGAATCCAGGCCTTCATAACAATCGGATCTGTAAGTAATCTCAGCTGTGTGTTAACGCTGGTCTGACAGTTCGCAGCTCAGCTGATCGGGTCCATGTGGAAGGCCGAGCCGCAGGCGGTCCGCGACCAGTGGAAGCTCAAATCAGAAGTGGTCAAAGCGATTCATGAGCTCGAATACCCTGATTATCAGTATCAACCTCGCAAGCCGTCGGAGAAAAAACGCCGCATGACGAAGAAGAAGGCCGCAAGGCTTGCGTCCACTGTCGGTGCTGGAGACACGAAGTCAGTCATCGACATCCAAAGCCCATTGGCGAATCCTGAGGCCACCTTCAACGACACTTTCGAGCGCGCCACGTTCGCCTTTGATCCCAATCAGGGACTCCAGCTTCAGTTGACCGACGATCTGCTCTCTGGACATCTCGACAACGCCGCCGACCCTGCTACCGATCCTTTGAGTGATGAGAGTATCTTTCTCTCTGGTGTCTTGGAAAGTGTTTCGACTGAGGCACAGAACCAAGCCGCTGCAGAGGACTATGCAATCGACAACATTGCAGGTGTCGAGACCGACATCTTCACCGCCGACAATGAGTTGGAGGTCATGTTGCAGGGGCAGATCGAGCTCCTCGCTGGTGTCTTGCCACAGCACGGAGATAGCTCTGAACTAGCACCAGATTACGAGTCTTCGCGCCTTACTACGCTCATGGACTACTTCGGCCAGGTCGATGCCTGATTTCCCCATAGGTAGCCAGAAGCTTGCGAGTATCCACGGGTTATGAGCGAGTGTGAGCTTAAGTGCTATAGACGGTGTGGAGGGGTAATGCTTTCGTAGATGCTCAGACCGACCTTTAGTCGTCAAATTCAATCACAGCAATTCGGTATTTGGAGAGTAGGCAGATGGTATCGTGACCGAGTGCACACAAAGTGAAAATTGCTACGACGTTGATCACGCCACCTCCTCCGCTGAGCAACAATTCCCCCAGACGCTCCTCCTAATTGCCCTCTAGACGACCTTCGTCGCAGACCTCGTCGAACGGCACCTAATCGCGAGGAACGCTAGCATCCTCGCCGCAAACGACAACAACGCGCTCGGCGCCAGCGTCAGCGTCGTTCTTGACAGCATGACGTGCATCAATCCCCCTCATTGGGCCTTGGTGATGGTGGATGAACGAACGGGTTCTGGACCCGTGGCGGTAGCGCGGTCTGTTGGGGAGCACGGAGTAGAGGATATCGATTTGCCGGTGGACAATCGTGACACCTTGGTTTGGTGGCGACAGGTGCAGAGTATCGCGGACAGAATATACGCGTTGCCGATCCCGGTACATTCGGCGACGAGGGAGGAGATGGAGCTGTCGACCTGCCGAGCTAAGGAGATGTCGGGGACAATCATGTATCTAGAAGATCTTTGGGCATCACAAAGCGGGTGGGTCGTGTAGGATGGACGCAAGGGGAGGTATGTGATTTGGGTGAGGCAAGGACCGACACAAGGGAATAGAGTTGCAATTTAGGAAATGCATTACGCTGAGACACTCTCCTCATTTCTTGAAGTCGCTGCACCAAATGAAGGTCGGGCACCTCCACTGAGAGTTCCTCTCCTTTGCCCCAGATGGACCAAGGGGGCGGGCACACATCCAGAAACTGCGGCCCTGGTTCTCGCCTTTTTTCTTTGTCAACATGCTCTTACATGGCTCGCCGTGCTCGCAATTAGGAGCGTTGGGTCTTGCCATGAGTCGTGACCAAGAATCTTTTGCGACGATGGGGTCATGAACGGAGCCGTCGGTAGAGATGACGCTTGGCGACGGCGGAGGAGGTGGATCGGGCTTTGTGGACGTCGGTGTCGTGGATTCAATTTTGTGAATGTACTCTGGTGTAGGTGTCTTTAGCAATGACCGGAGAGTGAATGTTTCCGCCCCTTCGTCAGAATTGTCGCCGTCAGACTGCTTGCTTTGCGTTTCATTTGTCATGAACGCGTATGCCTGCTCGTTTGCCTCCGCAGCTGTCTCACTCTGCGGTAGCGGCGGCGACGGCGGCGTCCTCTTGGTCGGGCTTTGGCTCGACTTCGGAGCGAAGAATCCTTTGAGACTTTGTTGGCCGGCCATGCCGCCAACCTTTTGAATATTGGTCTGACCATTGGACTTTTGGCGCTTGATACCCCGGGGAGGCGTCGAGCCCGCGGCTTTGCGCTTCATCGAAGGAGGGGACGGATGTTTGGAGCTCATCTGGGAGGTCTTCGAAGTGCTCTGTACCGTTTGGGAATTGTCTGGTTCAAGGGGAAGCAGCTCCTGGTGATTGGTGATTTCGCCATTCTTGGTCGTTTCGCCGGATGGTAAAGAAGGCCCACGTCGATCTGCGCTCTGGGCGGCGACTCCCGATGGAGCTGTAGGCTTCTTGAACATGTCTTTGATGCTTCTTCGCTTATCAAATTCGGGGAGGAGCTTTGCGCTGGATGCGGGTACGCCTTTGATGGACCAATCTTTCTCGCGTTTCCCATTCGCAAAGTAGCCTGGAGGGTTCATGACATCCAGCATGTGGTGATCTGTGGGTTTTCCGTCCATGCCGCTGATCGGAATTATATCTTTGAATTGGCCGTACACTGGACAGTGGTCGGATCCCTGTGATTGTCAGTCTTGAACGTCAGTCTTGAACAAATTACTTTTCCAAAGCCCTACCATTAGCCCTTCTTGTATGTTGGCGTCACAAAACCAATCCTTCATGCGCTCGCTAGCTAGGACAAAGTCGATTCGACTTCCAAAGTTCCCCGGCCGTGCGTTAATCTTCTGCTCCCAGTGTGTGAACATGCCCTGCCTGTCTGGATGGTACTCTCGGACCATGTCCCATAGAATCGCCTGGTCTCTACCTTCGTCTCTTTCGCCGACGACGTCACCACCGATGATCATCTGGTTGAAGACCCTGCGGTTCGGCGTGCTGACATACTCCACGTGCGTCATGCCCGCCTTCTTCATATCCTCCAGAGCGTTTGCCGTGTCCAGCTCCGCCCTCGAAACATTAAGATCTCCTACTAGGACCACATTCTTCCCTGATTTGATGAGATTGCGAATTCTGCAATCCAGGGCGCAGAGGAAGCCGTATCTGAAATCATCCCTTAAACCGTTCGAGTTTGCTGGGCTGTATACTCCGAACAGGACAAATGCCGGAAACTCCACACAAACGCATCGGCCCTCCGAGTCAAGTAGCGCCGGATCCACTCCCAGGTCTGCAATCTGAAAGTCGGTCGGGTAGCCTCCGATACTTTTCTCCTCCGGTAGATCTCGGTACATGGTCGTAGTCCCCGGAGGACTGAGAACGCCCAGCACGCCCTCCTCCGCTCTGATCGGTGCGCAAGTGGCATTGCGTGTGTAGATGCCGACGCCAGAGTATCCCTTCTTAGTCTTGGGCAGGGAGAAATAGCAGTCCCATCCGTCCAGTAAAACCATGTCGTCGCGGAGGTCCTTGCGTTGGATCTTGAGTTCCTGCATAACGACGATGTCGGACTGAAGGATGTCGAACATGGCCGGGAAAGTCCGTGTCACGTTCCATGGTGCGTATCCGAATGGATTTCGAATGCCATTGACATTCCACGTTGTCAGCCGCATGGTGAGCGAGGAGATAAGGCGTAGCTGGTCATGTGCGCTGTCTTCGTCATGATGAGAGGACAGCGCGAAGACATCGCTCAGACCATCTCGATGTTCTGGAGACTTGTGGTCCTGCTCAAGTCGGCAAGCTACGGGTACACCGAGCAGCAAGGGACGTCAGGGATCCGCCACCGTCTACGGTTGTCCAAACGCTCTACGTATCCGCACATCTGGTCCACTCTAACCGCACGTGACGTCCAGTGCCAAGATCGTCATTCAACATCAACTTCATCGGGTCGAACAGGAACAGCCGTATCTGCAGCAGAAGATCATTACGTCCAGCGCAACAATGCAGTCAACTCGATTCGCCTCGCGCTTCGTGCGCTCACCCATCCTCCGCCAAATTGGCCGCCGCAATGCCTCGTCCGGCGCAGAATTCCACGGTGCAGCCGACAACGCTTTCAACCGCGAGAGAGCGGCCGTGAAGGACCATGCTGCTGCAACTTCAGGTAGGTCGACCAGGATGTGGACACGGAAGTACGTACTGACTGTAGCAGATCTGTGGAGGAAGTTGTCGATCTAGTACGTTCCAATCCTACGAGAGACTTCAAAGTCAGACCAGTTCGCACGCACACCATTCCGTTCGGCGGAGAAAGAGCAGCTAGCAGCAAACCACGCACGAACACGCAGACACGGAGATACAGAGAGCAAGTTGCACGAGATCGCGCAGCTAACAATTGACCAGCATCGTCATTCCCTCCCTGTGTCTCGCTTCCGTCAATGCTTGGCGTCTCTGGAACGAGCACTGGGAGCACAAGTCCCACGAGCCGCCTCTTGAGGAGAGGACCGAGTACCCGTACATGAACATCAGGACGAAGAACTATTTCTGGGGCGATGGAGACAAGGTACGTCAGATCCCGATCCGCCATTTCGCTGCGCAGCGGCACATCCAATACGAACTTCAACCTGCCTCGCCACGGAGGTGTTACAGCGCGGCAAGAGAGACGAGATCAATGAGGCTGACATTGACAGACCGCTTTCTGGAACCCCAAGGTCAACTACCACAAGACCGACTAGATTCCTTGCCTACCCGAATATGTTGTCGAGAGGACTGGGCGGAGCCATGAGATAGCTGTGCAAATCAAACTTTCCACCCGATGCCACAGCCTGACGCCTTGCAATTCCGTGAACCTTGTCCACGATCCCATCCATTCGCTAATCATGCATTATCCCTTCTCCGATCTTTCGAATCATGAGATTTACTTCACCCCTCTGGCCTCCCTCTCCCTTTTCCTCCCCTCTTCGAGAACAGCAGCATACATCCCCTCCATTTCCTCCGCGACCGTCTCTTCGCCCCTGTACCGGAACAACATCGCCTTCTTCTGTAGACACTCGAGCGTGCCGTCGTGATGTTGAAGCTGGGCGTAGGCTGGAAGAGTCAGCATCTTGGACGGATCAAGACGTGCCATGTGATGAGTGCGAGATTGGAAGGGCGTTTGCATCGTTTGCATGGTGCTGTACGCTGAGTGACGTTTGCACCGGTTGAGCGCGCGGGCGGTCGTCGTGGCAGGGGTGCGTCATCTGGCCGTGGCTGCCTGGTTGGCTAGGCGCCGAGATTGGAGGGGGCGGGCAGGGGTAGGTGGTTGGTTGCACGGGGCAGTAATGGGGGCGGGAAATGAGGCAGGGGGCCACTGCAAAGAGGCTGGGAAATACGGGAAAAATGTTGAGGTGGCCTGTCGAGGCACGTGGCTGGGGACTGAAAATAGGTGGTGGAATGTGAAAATGGGGCCCTTGCGAGTGGACACCAGGAAAGACGACTGACGTACCTTCTCTTGCTCGATCTAGGTAGATCAAGGCATGATTGAGCTGTTGGTCGCTATCTCTGCTGCCGGGGAGATAGTTGAGGGTAGCTTGCCCGACAAGTGCATCTGTGAGAATGGTGTACAAGCGGGCGACCAGACAAGCATCGATACCTTCGATAGCCTGTATCTCGTTAGCTATGACTATGTTACGATTATTGCTCCATACTCGTGGCAAAACGCTTTCCACCATCTGCTTCGCTGCACTGTACTCCTCGAGGTCGACCAATATTGTGGCGAGTGCGGCGACCCCTTGATTCACATGCGGCGTCAGGTTGCGCACGAAACCGGCGTTGGCGACCCGGAGTGCTAAGCTGAAGCCTTTGGTCGGTCTGCCAACATGTGCCCACAAGTTCGCCTTGATGGTGAGGAGTCGGACGCGGTAGACGTATGCTGCCGCCGGTCAGCATAACGAATAATCAACCTCAAGAGCTGGAACCTTACCCGATCCGGATGTCCTCTTCAACTCTTCGAGCATGTAATTGACCTTCTCAAATGCGTCGGGTACTCTATTCGCCTTCTGTAGATACTCCAGCTCAAGAACGTGTGTCTCAAACGCAATGTCAGGCTCAGCCATGTTCCTCAGCGGCTTGATCATCCTCATAAGCCTCTCCGCCGCAATCATCTCGTTTCTACAATGACGGTCAGTACGTGACTGCGCCAACGCCATCTCAAGACAAACCGGTACAAAGCCTGTCGAAGTCTGACCATATTCGCAATCCCAAGATGAAGATTCTGCATTCGTATGGTTTTCAATCGCAATGGATCACAGTCTCGCAATGTCTGCATCGCGAGCTCGTGGGAGCCCTTGACCGCAAGTTGATATGCCTGAATGCAATGCATGCTTACAATCTCCGGCCTGGTGGCCTTCCTCTCATAGATCTTTGCGAGCACAGCGGCCTGTAGTGTTGCCAGCGCATGCATACCTACGTCTGACGTGAGACAACGAACTTCTGTGGAATGGTCTACATACCGCTTTGGTTGTGCAGAGAGCCATGCAGGCGAACTTGAGTCGGCTGCAAGCTGTGAAGTGCATGTGTTATATTGAGATGATTGGCCTGGTATGAGTAATCGTATGCCTTATTGAGACTCTGGCCCTATCAACGCATCAGTCTCGGCTCCACGCCTGCTTGAATGCAGGGGGACTTGCGCTTTGTACTATAGCTTCGGCCTGCGACAGCAGAGCACTACTCAGTTGCGTCCAATCTTTGGTCTCCAAGGCCTTCTGCTGCAGAAAGAAGAGGATATCGGAATCGCTACCAGCAAAAGCCGTACTTTGCACCAGCCGTTCTTGCTTGACATACTCCGGGTGGGCTTTGCGCAAATGTACAAGCCATGACAGCCCAAAGTTCAAGCACCGGGAATCTTGATTCTCCCTCGCTGTTCGGGTTAGGACGCTTCACCAGATCAATAGATTGGCCGTACCTGTGGCGATGCATTCATCCATGGCGGAGACTGCGTCATCGTAACACCCAAAGTCTGCATGAAGCACGGCCAGATGTAGAAGAGCGTACTGGTGATATGTCTTGACGGCCTGATGAGTGCCGTAGCCTTCTATGGCGTAGTCAAAATATCGATGAAGATTGTCGACAGCATCGGAGTATGCCCCTGATCTCCAAGAATTGAAAAAGCTAAGGCAATGATCAGCGGTTGACATTGTGAACTCGCGGCTTACTAACTTGATGAAGTGCACATCCGCGGGACGTGTGCCAGCGTGCTCTATCATAGCCGCCATCTGCTCTTGCATCTCCGGAGGCAGACGACATCCCGTACCTTGAATCTGTTCAAGCTGGAAGCGAACCGCAACTTCCAGGAGGTCCTGACTTGGCAGCTTCTCATGGCCATCACTGCGTCTCTTCTGCTGCCTGTCGATGAGTATTGGCGATAAGTGGCCAGCGTGAAAAATGCCTCCTTTGTCCTGCATGGAGGCCTCGTCGGGATTGCGGGATGCCCATGTCGACCATGAAGGCTCTCTGAATATCAGAAGATCCTCCCAAAGCTGCTGCGCATCGCTGAACTGTAGCCTCACAAACTCGAGCCGGCATCTTCTCAGGAATTGACCGATAGGACTTGCAGAGCTGATTGGTAGAGCTTGCGAGATCGCTTGCGCATCCGGAGCACGTGACTATCATGTGATCAGAAGACGTCCCGGAACCTTCAATGTACGTACCTGCTCGAACAGTCCATCAAGCTCGTCGAAACTTGCCAGCCGCCAGAGATACTTCAAGAAGACATCATAGAGTGAACGCCCCGGAAGGTTTGAGGTGAGCGGCGACAGCAATGTTCGAAAGTCCTCGAGAGCCAGGATTTGTGGTGATGTTGCGGATCCATTCGAGGTCTTCCATGCTTCGTTGCGTCTCAATACGTGCTGGGAGACGAAAGAGAGCAGTGGTATAGCATCGCTATCCTGCGCTTCGCGATGGTGGTAAACATCGATCAGCAGTATTAAGCAGATCTTTGCAGGAGAAAGAAATCTCGGCATCTTTGTCTTTCACTGTGGATGGCCATAAGTGCCCTTTATCCTGATATTTGGCACGTCGCAGAAATCATTGAAGTCCTGACGTGAGGGTAGTCAGCGATGGTGTCTGATAAAGTGCGTGATCAAGCGCGTGGACTCGGTTCCGCCCCTTGCTCGAAACCCCCAATTCACAGTCCGATCACGTACTCCATTACAACACACTCGAATGTAGTACAAATTCTGCAGCAGACATTATTCGACTTTGCCTTAATCTGTCTACGATTCTGCGTGATCCCCAAAGGCGAGTGCAAGGGCCATTGAAAAGCGGCAGTGTTCAGGAGTGGCAAATCTGTCTATCTATACATGGTATACAATGGTGTCTCCCAGCGCCGATGCTATATCCGTCGCCATAATGTCTACACGCCAGATGTCGTACCGAGAGCTCTCAATACGAATTCGTACATTCCAAACATGATGGCCGCACTTGGGACTACACGCAGCATATGCGGTGTCAACCCTCCGTACATTGCCGCCATTCCCTCCTCCTTCCAGATGAGCTTGAAGCACTGAGCCAATCCTGTATACTTCAATTGTGGCTTTCCAGCAGAGTCAGTCGTTACTGGTGCTTGCCGAAGTCTTGTCCGCACCACCTCGTGAGGATATGTCGCCAGTGCTGCAATGAACTTTGCCCCTCCTGCTGCGCCCAATTTACCCATCCAAGATACTGCATCGTCCCAGGAAGTCATCGGCCTTCCCGACACCTTTATACGTGCTTCGCGCCTTTCCAGCGCGCTCTTCATCTGCTCATACAAGACCCACTGCAAAGTGCTCTCCGTTACTCCTAAGTAGCTAGCCGTGAGGCCACGATATAGCCCACGAATGCCCTCTGTCCGGACGGTCTGTAAGGTGCAATCTAGTGCGTTCTTGTATTTTCTCCCGTCGAGACCTGCACCTTTCTTTTCTGCAGTGGCCTTGTCCAGTTGCAGTCGAGTCTTCACCAACCAGATGGGATTCGTTGCTGTTCCTGTGATGATTCCAGCATTGGCCGCTGCTAGCAGATGAACCCACGCAGCCTCTTGCCCCCCATTCAGGTTGTGTGATATTATCCTCTTGCCGTTGCCGTACGCCCAAAAGTTGATGGCTCTCGCTGGGACGACTCCGATCAGATTTGGTCCCAGGCCCTTGAACAGCGCCCGCCAGCCTTCCACCTTGGGAATTGCGAAGAGTATCTGGAACGTCTCGCGAACGTGCAAGAGCCCTGTCTGCGCGATGGATAACTGGGACAGAGGCGGCACTCCTCGTGCGGCTCGAGCAGCCGACAGTTGTGTTTGGTAGAAGTCGGATTGTAGTCGCGTCTTCAAGACGTCAAGAGGGCATGTGAGGAATGCTGAAGTCATGCCCCCAAGGCTATTGAGCTTGTCAGGAGGAAGAGAATGTGTGAAGATGGTCTTGCTCACCCTCCAGCGACAAAATGCGCCCACGGCTTCTGCGTGGGCACCGCCTGTGCTGTCACCGTAGCAGCATCTTGACTAATGTCTGGCGCCACGCCGCCGGTCTCTCGCGATTGTGTGAGCAGAATCGGAGGTTGCGAAGCCTGTTCGGTGCTCTTCGCCTGCGTCGTGGATGTCGCGGTCATCAACGCCGGGGGATGAGGTACGCTTGGGGTAATCTGGTAGGATAGGATCGATGTATCAGCAACTATGATGCATGTCGTTAGACCAGGCTCGGGCTCAGAGGATATGTGGTGATATGTAGTAGATGCGAGCGTTTGGAATGCCCTTTTTTTTCGTGAAGCTCCGACCATCAAAGTGAGGTCATCTTGAACATGTGGTTGATGTTCGCATCACCACTTACTCCCCTCTTTCTTTGTACATTCACCTGCCAGCTCTCCAACCCTCTTACGGAGCATTCTATTCTGTTGTTGAGATTCCGGTGACACACTACAACTACGAGCAATGCAGTGTACACGACAAATGTGCGCCCGCGCGGGCTTCTGGTCTCGAAGCATTGGGGAATTCCAGCGACTCTCCCGCATAGGTAAGGAACATGTCGAATGACGATACGGCGAGCGAAGCCTGACATACAAATAGCTATTAACATGGAGACGCTTGAAGAACCAACGAAGCCATACCATCTCATAAAGTTCGACAATGCGGCCAAATTGGACGACCTCAAACTCATGTGCGACTTCCAGCAAGGGGGCTTCTCGAAAGCCGAGATCACACATCACCCGCAGACTGCAAGTGAGCCGGCACATGTCCGGTTCAGAGGCTCGATATCTACGGAACTGCCTCCAAATCGATCTGATATTCAACGATCCGGTTACGCGGCATTCAGGACAAAAGACTTTGGGCGGACTCTTTTCGGGCAATGGTACTGGGACGTTGATCCGTACGACTATCTTGCCATGAAGGTCAAGAGCGACGGTAGACGCTATCATATCAACATTCAGACGGATTCGTTGGTCCCGACAGACATACATCAACACCGGCTGTACTCGGCTACACCGGGAGAATGGGAGACAGTGGTGGTCCGATTTGGAGACTTTGTCCGGACCAATTACGGCATGCCAGTCGAACCACAGTCCGAAATTATGAAGAACAAGCTCAAGAGCGTGGGTATCGGTCTCATCGATCGAGTCCCGGGACGCTTCGATATTAGCATCGCCGAGATCTACGCCACCAACTTCAAGTCCGACCAAGACGCTGCCGACGCAGATGCTCAGCTGTCCAATGAGAAGTAGGAGTAGAGCGCAAGCAGACCAGGGAAACCCGAGAAGATCCTCGTGTGATGGCCATGCGTAGACAAACAACAGGGAGTGTCGCGTCCGCACACCGGAGACTTGGCTACATATCATGGTCGGATCCGAATAAGGGCCAAGGCAAGCCTCAGCGAATGGTTCCAGACGACCTAAGAACTAGATGAGAACCCGCGTCGGTAACCAGGCCACAGTGCTAGGCACTTGGAATCTTGCACCTCGAACACGCATATTGGGGTCGATAAGCAGCGGACACACCATGGGAGCGCCACGAACGCGTCTCCAAGTCGGTAAAAAGTCACATAGTCCAGCTCAGATAGGAAGTCCTGGGCGTGACGAGTGCGCAAAGCTGCAGCTTTGCACAAGGAGGTCATAGGGAAAGGTTGATCCCGCATCAGACATACGTAATGTATATATATAGTCACGATTGCTCACTGAACGACCAATATGAAAGAAAGCCCCCCCCTTCCATTCTACCACCAACATGTCTTGTGCATCAAGTTCAGTAGTTTACTTTGTATCTTGCTCCTCGTGCAAGGGTGACTGCCCCCACTTCACATGCGCCAAGCTCGCAGCGACGTCAGTTTGTCTGACCTGACTAGGTTCGACTTGCTCCACCATCTTCTCTTCTTCCTTCGACTTTAGCTTGGAATACCAATTCACATTACTCGCAGACTTCGATCCTTCTATTGATTGCCCTACGCTTACCACTATCACGACGTCGCAGATCTTACAATATGACTGACGCCCTCCCCCCGCTGACTTGGGAGACTTCCGCAAATACACAACCCGAGCTCTCAGACTCCCTGCCGAACTCCGTCGAGTCGTGCCTGCAGAATGCCCGATATGTAGGTCCTTGGCCAAGATGAACACTCGCTGTCATGTACTCATCCGAGGTAGCTCCACCTTGCAACATGCACAGATCTCCAGCCTCACGTTTCTCTCATGAACTACACCTATCTTCCGTCGCACCCATTCAACAACTCGACAGAGGATCTTCCCCGCGGACCCATCATCATCATGACCACAAATCCCTCCTCGCGAAAGACACTGAACCTATACTCAAACCCGAACGTCTCTCTCCTCGTCCATGATTGGGTATCGGCTCGACCACCAGCTCCCAATCCTCGCTCGTCTCCGCCACCGCAGAGCGACTTGCAAGCTCGTCCTGGCACTTCAGGTCGCGAAGGAGGCAGAAGCAGTCTAGCCACCCTCCTTATGGGGATGAATACTTCTGAAATGGGCAACATCTCCGCAACAATCAACGGGACTGCCCAGGTCCTTTCAAGGGGAAGCGAAGCCGAGAAATGGTGCAAACAAGAGCACCTCAAATACAATGGCTTCGCGGATTCGTCGTCAAACAAGGCCGTCGATGTGCCAGGGGCGGCGTCTGGAGTGACTGGCGAGAATGGCGTGGCGTTGCTGAGCGGGAGTCCGAACGCAGCTTTCCACGCAAAGCCGGAGGAGGGAGACGACAAGGACGATGATGTTAGGGTAGTCGTTGTCAAGATTAAGGATGGGAGGATAGCTGACCACAAGGGTGGTGTGCGCGACTTTATCTTGACAACCGACAGTGGGGACAATGTCCCGCAGAGACTGACGAATGGAGTCGCTTAGGAGCAAAAAGACATCGATACGGCTATCCTCGACATGTATGCCTCGGCTCTGTTGAGACTAGTGATGAGAAAGCAGGGCATGTCGGTCGCAGATAAGGGTCTGGTTGCGGTCGACAAACATGAGATTGAACATGTAGTCCAACAAAATGCCGAAATAGCTGCCGCGAACGGAAGACTTCAAAATCTACTGGATCAAGTCTCGGACGTCAATCCTGCTTTCATGCGAGCTTTCGGAGCAACACGAGGGTACGGGAGTGCCTCTACCCCAGCCAGTGGGGATTTAATACCGAGAAGTAGACGACACGAAGGACCTACGGAGGGTCTGCACCTGTTCGAGCCAACACGGACCGAGTCAACATGGCAGTCGGTTTACATTCTTAGAGACATCATACGGGTACTCATCTGTTTCGCCCCAATCGCAGTCGTATGCTTGCTCGTGTGGACTTTGACATGAGAGCGACTAAGATCTCGACATTCGGTGGTTAACACTGAAGTGCCAAAGGGCATAAGTACTCTCGAAGGTCGACTCAGCAACTGCAGTCGTCGCTAAAGTAGAGTAGATTGACTACGTTCTCTATACATTGATGTACATCTCCTTGTGCCCATTGTGTAAGTGTTTTGCATCTCTTCGCTTGGGTAGAACTTCCATGGCGGCGAAAACCAACCTGCCATCCCGGTCGAGGTTTTACATTCACTCACAATGGCTCGCCATTCGGCAGCCCGAGTCGAGATCTCAAATCCCTCTTCACATCCAAGACTGTCGTTGGCTTGGTCATACCCCATATCATCCACCGACCCTGCTTGCCATCTACCACGCTCTTATGCAGCACGACGTACTCTTCGACTCTCTTTGCCGGTGGCCACCCATCCTTGTCTAGGGACTCCTCGTTGGCGACCTGTTCTCTAAATACACCCTTGGCATCCATCCGCTTGATCCACCTCCTGACCGCCTGCTTACTCTCCATCCTGACGACGGCCTGCTGCAAGAAACTTTGCTCCCAACCCGGTTTGCCGCTGGGATCCGGACACAGTACCGTATACGACACCACCTTGGGCTTGCTTAACCACTCTTCCAGTCTCCACTCGGTCCTCATCAATCGTCCTCTGCTCTCCACTCTGTTCTTCAAACTGTCCATCAAATCATCCTTGACCGTTTGCTCCAACCGCCTCTCCACCTTCCCCTCGGCCAACGCCTCATACATCTTCTCATACATGCCCCTGGCAATCTCGGCCACCTTGAACATCTCCAAACCATACCACTCAAACAAACGATACTTCAGCTTCTCGGACCTGGTCAACCCAACCACATCCTTTGGGTTCCTGGTCCTGAAGATCCAGAACTTGAAGTACGCGAGCGCAGCGACCGTCTTCATCCGGCTCCTCAACCGCGCCACCTCCCACGTCCATCTGTCCCGGTAGTTGTGCAGGAACGAAGGCCTTTTGGACAAGGGTAGCGTGATGAACGTGTCGGGCGCCACGCCCATGGCGGCAAAGGCGGCGCCGGACCGGATCGCGGCTTGCATTTCTATCTTTTGCAGCTTGACGGGGGACGGGATTGCGGGTTGGGCGCGCGCGCGGCCGACACGAGGCCCGGATTGGGAGCTTGCGCGGGCGGGGAGGGAGGGGGAGGTGCTGAAGGGTCGGGGGTCGGAGGGGGGCCCCCCATGGCGATGTGAGGCGGACGGGAGGGGGAGGAAGGGGCAGGCGTCGAGGTGTTCGAAGGCGTAGATCCGGGGCCGATGATGAGAGAGCTGGAAAAGCCTCGAGGCATGTGCGGAAGCCATGATGGGACTTTGAGAGGTCGTGTCGTGACGGATAGTGATGAAGATGTCCGCAGGTATAGAGGACAAATTTTTGGGATAGCTGCGGAGCACAGGCCACGGGTTTGTCGATCTGCACTTTCACAACCATGTGGACGATCATAACAATGCCTCACCATGTCTGGACCAAATGTGATCATGAATAGCATGTATCACACAAGCCTTGATACACCTGATGAATGGATGACATTTGCAGGAAACACCATTTTCATTTTGCCGCATCCGGAGAGAAATACATCTACCCCTAACCACCTGCAAATTGAACCAGTGCGTCAAGCAAGTTGAAAACGAAGCGCCAACACGATCCGACTTTCGTCTTCACGGAAGGTTGTTCAGATTGCATACTAGTCCGCCTATCCATACTCGATCACACCCGAATTGTCCACGCGAGAAGCTATCCCTACCCATGTGTTCATGCACTTTGTCATCACCGATTCGTAACAGTCGTAAAGAAGGCCGGGAACGCTCGGGGGCGCCTTGTGGCGCAAAGAGAGAGCAAGTCTTGACGAGGTTCGATGTTGGCGGGGCCGGACTTCCTTGGTCCTGTTCGATTGAGTGAGGCGCGGCAAGGGGTATTTAGAAACCGTGGACCTGCGTCAGTGGTTAGTATAAAAGTCTCTGTAGGTGTGTGTTTCGTCGGGGACGAACCTTGATGGTTTTGGCATCAAGCTCCAGGCCCTCCTTCTTATCGATCAAGAATTCCTGCACATCTTTGCGCTGATCGCCTTGCAACTGGATCACCTCTCCCATTTCGGTGTCGTTGACAATGGTGCCATTGCAAGCAAATTTCTTCTTGATGACCTTAAGGATCTTCTTCTGGTCAAACTTCTTGGGCAGTCCCTGAACTGTGGTCAAGGTCTTGCGTCCATTGCGTTCTGCCGTGCGTGTCAGCAGAGGTGACGAGAGGTGTCTTTGCGGCGGACAACTCACGCTGAATACGGATATGGATGTAGTTCTGCGACTGCTTGCTCTCTCCTGTATCTTCATCGGCTTCGGCGAAGGGGTCTGTGACAAGCGACGTCAGTTGGGCTGTCCTCAACGGTTTTGTTGGATAGCTTGTGCCGGGCGAAGACGAGCTCCATCTATCCATAGGCACCATGCATTGCTACTGGAGCGACATTCTTGGGTCACTATGTAGCGTGTTGCGCGACTACTCCACCTTTCTGTTGTGCGTGCTTATTGAAGAGAGGGGTAGAGTGTGACGTACCGAAGGACTTGAGGTTTTCGATCTGGGCGGACATAAAACGCAGAGTGTCGCTGTCCGTATGTCTTTGATGGGTTTTCGGTAGTCGATCTAATGATTGGAGGGTTTTCTGTCGATTGGACGGTTGTGTAGAGTAGAGATTTGCCTGTTTATGGATTTATGAGTGAAGTTGCAGAGGCTGAGTTGATTGTGTGATGACAGACGAGCGAGGCGCGGGGACTTGCTGGTCAGTGCGCAGAACATGCCCAATCGAGTCTAGCGTCATCCCACAGGCGCCTGGAACCAACTGCCCCTCTCCAACACTCGTCTTCGACTTCAAATGCACCCATCCTTTCCATCGCGTGGCGCGGAACGTGTTGTGGCGCATGGGTAGATCGATACCACGGCACATTGAAGCTACAATCATCCTCTGAAGAGCACATGCATATGATCGTCAACACCAAGACCATTCCTAGCTCTTCCGACAAGACACCGTCGGATGGCGTGATTCGACGTGACAATGCCTGCATGATGTGTGATAGGGAGGATATGCCGAAAGAGGTGATATATATATTCTACATTCCATATTCTCAGAGGCATGATGAGTAGGCGACTGGACTTCACTTCACTTTGCATCATTCACAAAAGTATCTCACCATGGCCCCATCTGCTGTCTCAATCGACAGCCACGTCCGGTCAGATACTGACCTTTTGGCGTCAAGCAAGAGACAGCCACTCAAGCCGACCGGTGCTCTGGACAAATTCGAGCATATCGAGGTCACTCCCGTCATCGGACGCGAGTATGAGACCGTCAACATTGTCAACGACATTCTCAACGCCGGGAATGCCGAGGACCTACTTCAAGATCTTGCCTTGACGAGTGGGTTCCCAATGGATCCCCTTGCGATGATGTCTGCTTATGAGAGCTAGTCAGTCAACGTGGCGTCGTCTTCTTCCGTGCCCAGGACAACCTGACCAACGAACTTCAGAAGACCCTCGTGCAACGCCTGGGCATCGCATCAGGTAAACCACCCTCCTCAACTCTACACATTCACCCTGTCCTCAACTCCACCCGCGAGTTCGGCGTACCCGACAACGAAATCAGTACCATCTCCTCGGCCCAACGCAAGAACCTGCAGCTTGATCCAGCTTCCCGGCCCACCGCCTCTCGCCGCTACGACGCCGCCCAATGGCACTCGGACATCCAATTCGAGCCCGTTCCCGCAGACTACACCTCTCTGCGCCTAGTACAACTTCCCAAGACAGGGGGTGACACCCTCTGGGCCTCGGGCTACGAGCTCTACGACCGCTTCTCTCCTGCTTACCGAAGCTTCCTGGATGGTCTGACCGCAACCTTCATCGGCGACGGTTTCCACCGCGCCTCGAAGCTCGGCGGCTTCGATCTCTACTCCGACCCCCGCGGCTCCCCTGAGAATGTCGGTACGCATCTGACCGCTGTCCACCCCATCGTCCGCACCAACCCCGTTACTGGCTGGAGGAGTATTTACGCCATAGGCGGGTTTCCTAAGTATATCAATGAGCTGTACAAGGAAGAGTCAGATGAGTTGCTGAGGAAGTTCCTGGACATGATCTACCAGAACCATGATCTGCAGGTGAGGTTCAAGTGGAAGAGCGAGAATGATTTTGCGATTTGGGATAACAGGAGCGTGTTCCACAGTGCGACGTTCGATTACGAGGGGCTTGGGGAGAGGTTTGGGAATCGCGCAGTGGGCATTGGGGAGAGGCCTTACTTTGACCCCAAAAGTCAGAGTAGGACCGAGGCTTTGAAAGAGGCCTTGGAAAGTCATTGAGCAACCCCTCCTTTGGGACGGGACAGTTCATGCTTCTGCTATATAACCAGTACAGTACTCGAACCCTTATCTCCTACTAAGCATTCCATCAAAACTTCAATTTCCTCCCTTGGACCAGCTTGGCAAGACAAGAAGTTGATTCCTGCAGCCGTTCGGTCAAGACGGTTGCAGGAGTGGAGCAAGAGGGAGAAAGGGACGCCACGTGCCGCCGATCTGAGCGGATAGGATACTCTGCGAAAAGGAGGCGTTGGTCGAAACGTCACATGCTTATCTGTCAACTGAATCTTGTGGTATTGATCTGGGTTACTGCGTGGCTTCTCTGCGGAAACGTGATGCCGGCACACCTCGAAAGGACTATTCGGAGGCCGGTCGTGGTCTGCTATCGTTCTATGATGTTGTGATCACCTCCCCTGACTCGAGTTCTCGGGGCTAAGGTAGTCTCCTGCAAGGCTTTTTCGTCTTGGCCACGAGGACTCCGAAGACGCCACGTGCCGATGATGACCAAGGTCCCAAAAGTAGTGTCAAGACCACGCGGTGAGCGGTATTGCGTGACCAAGATAAAGTAACAAGCCGTGCAAGCTTCTTTGGCGCTGCCGCTGTGCAGCTCGTGAGGCCGACCATGTGCCAAACGTACTCGGGACAAAGGGCAGCGAGGGCTTCGCGATCGCTAGACTGAACAAAGTTGATGTTCTACGTAGTTTGTCATCTCAATTCCGATCCTAGTTCACGCTACATCGCCTTCTTGGCCTGTTCCCTGAGCGCAGGTGCCGTCGTGTCCCTGGCTTCCATGTCCGCCGCCCACAATGCCGCGCCCGTCTGGTTCGTGAATGCAAAGAAGATGCCGACCACGGGTACCATCTCAAGTAGAGTCGATACCACGCCAAAGCCGGTGTAAGCCCCAGTCCGCTGCTCGACAAAGTCGTCCTGGCGAGACTTGTTCATGCCCTTGAGCTGGAAGTATCGTTGATGAAGCGTCGGTCCGTTCCTCTTGCCTTGGAGGATGACGAAGATGACCGTGCCGACGACGGGGATAAAGTTGAGGGGCAAGTACATGAAGTAGCGAATAATGGCACTGGGGGTGAAGCGTTGGAAGGGCTTGGAGACGAGCTTGCCGAGGCGAGCGATGGGGTCGCTGCCGGACTTGACCTGCCGGTTTGAAGCAATGAGCTCGGTTTGGCCCTTGGAAACGAGGGTCTGGCAATTGATTAGTACATGGCAACCCTAGCGCGATGAGAAGGTCATACCCCGTCAAAGGTGTCGACCAGGCTGTCCTCGATCAGGAACGCCTTAGCCGCGACCATGAAGATGGTGCTGGCCTCGCTGAGGACGAGCAGAGCGGTCGTCACAGCGGCGATAGGGCCGTTGAAGATGGCGAGCACGGCGGCTTGTGGCAGGTAGGTAAAGAAGAACATGGAGGTGAAGATGCCGACGCCCATGGTGATGCAAGGGACGATCTTGGACATCAAAGGCTTCCATAGTGATCTATGAGACGCAAAGTAGATGACGCCCTGTGTGATATTAGATGTGTTTCTTGTGCTTACTAGATGGCGGCGCACCTTGATTGGGTAGAGGTAAGCTTGAGATTGGACAGCTTCCGTGGTCAGCTTTTTGACCCTTTGTCCCTCCTCTTTAGCTGTCGCTTTTATTCTTTCAGACATGTTGATGATTTCTGAGATCCTGGACTGAGAAAACGATCTGGTAGTTCAAGGAAGAGCGAAAGACACAAAAGAAGAGAAATGCATGTTGACACGCACCGTCGTGAAGAAACATTCCCCCTACGTCATTCCAGCGACATCTTTCACCTTGCCCAACCGCCGCCCGCACCTTTGCTTAGCATCAAAAACGTAACGAGAGACATCGATTACTCGAGGTTGAATACGACAGGTAACACTAGCAGTGAAACGATGAGGCTTTGGTGATTTGTGTGCGCACAGCGAGGCGAGCGATAGATGCTTGAGGTCCTCTGTCGAATGCAATTGACTTTGAGCTGAGTAAGCTCTTTATCGTAACTTTTCAGTACGATATTAGATAACGGAATATACAACCACACTGCTCGATATCGAAGGTGACGGTACAGTAACTACATACCAGATTGGCTCCGAGAATCCACCATACGACATGGCCATGCGGACAGTCACCAATCCCAACGCCACGAGGCAGATCAAGATTCTCCTTATCAATCCCAATGCCACCAAATCCATGACCGAAGCTTGTATTGACATGGTCGCCACAACATTGCCGCCAGACGTCTCCGTCACCGGCTTTACAGCGCCCGAGCCAGCCCCATCAGCTATAGAGGGCAACTTTGACGGTGTCATGTCCGCCGCCGCAGCCATGCGGGCTCTCATCCCCATTGCCAGCGAATACGATGCTTTCCTGGTGTCATGCTATAGCGATCATCCCCTGACTCGCATGATACGTGAAGAATTCAAACAGCCCGTCATTGGGATCATGGAGGCGTCCTTGTTTGCTGCACGCACACTGGGTGGTAGATTGGGCCTGGTGGCAACGGGAGCAAGGAGCAAGGTTATGGGCGAGGACGGCATTAAATACTACGGCATGGAGCCCTTCTCGGCCGGCGTGGAGCATTGCGGACTGGGGGTGCTGGAGCTCGAGCACAAGCCCGAGGAGGAGATTTTTGGGATCATGGTAGGGACTGCTAAGAGACTGGTAGAGCGAGGTGCCGACGTCTTGACTCTCGGCTGTGCTGGCATGACCAAGCTGAAGCCCGTCGTGGAGGAGGCCGTGGGCCCTGGTGTGCCCGTGGTAGATGGTGTGTTAGCTGGCGTCCACCACTTGATTGGCATTGTCAGGCTAGGGGGCATCACTGCCAAAGCAGGGCTGTACAAGAGCTCCGCCGAGGCCAGAGGAGCTAGAGGTCAGACGTACTATTGATCGTCAATGTCAGAGAGTCGAGAAGCAGGAGCGTACTGTATCATCATCCATCATGCTGTGCCGTGTGCTGGTCACAGCATGTATGTTACCATTGTGCCATTCTCAGATTCCCATGAAGCAACCCCACTCGAACCCCTCGACCCCGCTGTCCGATCCTCCGCAGTTCCCCACTCGAACCGCTTCCGCATGTTCCTCTTTCCTTTGGCCAACCAACCATAACACTCAATACATATTGCCTGACGGACGCCAATGTCAGGCACATGGAGTGACGGGAATGATGCCGTCTGTCAAGGTAGGGCAAAGTCGCTGAGCTTTACGTCGGTGAGTCTTTCGCCTTTTTGTGCCTCTCGTTGTCCTTTACAACATTCCGAGAGGTGATAAGCGACATTCCCTTCATCACAATGGCAGCAGCAACGGGTGACCAGCCAGAGATGGTCGACCCCAACAAGGCCACCGCTGCCCAGATACCACTCCAGTCCTTCACGATTCCTCCCTTCCCTCCCGAAGCGAAGCACCTTCGCGCCTTGACCCTCACCTCCGACATCAAGACCGATGAGTACCAGGACCTGCTCTCCCAGCCCTTCTCGATCCCTTCTGGATCCGATGCGACAACAATTGCCCAGACTGCGCCTCTCATTGAAGCCTTGACGCTGGAGCTCTTCTCCCTGGGCTACCCTCCCGGTTTCCTATCCGTGCTCGCCAACGACGTCGCACCCAATACCAAGACCCTCACCATCTACTCCCAGCTCCTCGGCGGTATAAGCAACGAGTCGCAAGATGACGCCGTCCGCTTCTTCGAGCGCCTCACAAGTCTCCGCGCCCTCCACCTCCTCGACGTCTTTACCCGCCCGGGCTTCTGGTCGCGCATCGCCCCCTTCCTGCGCTCCACCAAAGACAACCCCCCCAAAGTCGACGAGCAGCAGTCCGCCGATGATCCTCCCAGCCCTCGCAAGGGCCTCCTAGCCCTCTCCCTGAACTACACAACCCAACACTCGGACCCCACCTTTCTCTCCAAAGTCCACTCCTCCGAACTCCCTCTCCTCGTCTCCCCCTCGCTCATCTCCCTCTCCTTCAACATCGCCGAAGCAGACACCACCAACGACCCGGAAGACCCGACAAATGCCTCTCTCCTCCCCGTCGAGAACGAGTCGGACGAGGACAAGAAGAAACGACTAGAAGCCGAGGCGGGACGAGACGGGGTCATGACGTTCAACAAGTCCAACAGCGCCGTGCTGGTCAAGGCCCTCATGGAAGAAGGATTCCGACCTAGGGACCTGAGGTTGTTGAATCTCACGCTGTATACACTCGGATTGGGGGATTTGGAACGCGTGACGGGGATGCACAAGGGTTTGGTGGTGTTGGGGGTCACGGTCGAGGTGGAGGATGCGGGGAAGAGCAGGGAGGTATGGGGCAGGGTGCTGAAGGGACTGGAGTCGTTGGAGACGGTAGAGGTGGTTGTTAGTCCTGGCCTGGCGTTTTATATGCAGGTGAGTCTTGGCTGTGCACGGAACGGGAGACGACCAACTGGGATCATGGAAGAGACTGACCTTGGTAGATCAACCGTATTCCCTCGACGGCGCTGGAAGATGCGTTCCCGAACAAGGAGGAGCTGGACACGCTTTCGAGTGAGGGATCAAAATTGCAGACATTCAAGGCGACTGTGCTGAGGAGTGCACATCTGCAGAAGCTGGAGTGGGAAAGAAAGGATGGGGAATGGGTTGGCGGCTTTGTGCCTGGCACTGCGCAGAAAGAGGAAGAGGAGAAGAAGAAGGCACATGAGAGGTTGCCCGTCGTCTCGTGAGGTGTCGGAGCGGTCTGATGTGCATCACATGTATTCCAAAGCATCAGATGGTGTGGAGATTCGAGTTATTCATTCAGCAAGCTATAAGGCGATGATCTGGCTCTGACTTGTGTCTTGTGATATGTTACAATTCTCGTGCGTCAACGACCGGCTTTGGGCGGAGTCCTCGTGAAGATGATACCCCTTGCCTCATTGTTCCGAAACGCCGCACTGCCAGACCATGCCTTGGGTATTGTACAAACGCCTAAGCTCAGGAAAACGAAAAGCAAGTGTTCGTAGCCACGTGTACGGAAGCACCGGCGCCTGAACCGCAGTGCTGCGAGTCGGCGGTCACACATGGACCGCCTAGCTCCAGAAAAGTCAAAAGCAAGTCGTCGCAGCCACGTGTGCAGAAGTGCCGGAGCCTATACCGAAGTGCTGCGAGTCGGCAGTCAAATACGGATAGGAGACATGCCGGAAGGCGGCTCGGGGGAGAACCATCCTATGTTGTTGGTCAGACGATGCTGGGTGTCATGATATCCGTAGAGACGTTGAGCGAGACCATAGCCGATTGCGCGTCCGAAGGGAGTCACAAGGTGATCGCAGCCGTAGTCTCTGTATTGAACATTGGTAGCACTCAAGCTCATGGCGTGTTGAGGCGTGACGGGAGCGCCGAGCGCAGGTGCCAACGCTTTAATTGGTGCCGACTTCATCCAGTCATAGATGATACCGGTAGGTTCCCAGGTCACAGAATACTCAAACTTCTTGCTCACGTCAGGCTGTGTGGCGAGCAGAGGGTTCGGCAGTGCATGCATGTATTGCGAGTAGCCGGCATAGTCGAAGGTCTGCAGGAGTTCATGATTGAAAACTCCAGACGAGACGTGCGTCACTTCGACGAGAAGATGACACCAGAGCAACTGAGCAGCATCTTGCATGCTGAAGCCATGACGAACCTGCACATGTCAGCGCGGTCAACCAGCAAGTGTGTTATCACTTACACTGAATGCATGTGCAGCTGGGCCCGCAAAGTCCTCCTTGAACGCAACCCACCCGTTGCGCCACGCTATCTCGTCATGGAGAGTGGATTTCATTTCTTGGTGAATGTGTATATACACAATGGTTCCAAAGTGGCTGAACAGATCGTACAGCTGCGCCTTGGTTGAAGTAGTAGGCAGTCCGTCCACGAAGATGATACTACCAAATCGGAACGACTGGTGAAGGCCCTTGATGCCGACAAGAGGGTGAGCCTGTTGAGTGCTAGCGGGGGCCGAAGGGACCTTGCTGGAAGGGTAGGGGCGCAGGCGGAACTTTGGACTACGATCGCGGAAGAGCTCGAAGCGGTACTTTGTATGACGGCAGAGGCGTTTGTATGCATCCTGACATGAACCGTATAACTTGAAGCGAATCCAGACGCCTTCGGGCAGGTAGTAAAGTGACTTGTCATCTTGTGGTACACGGTAGATAGTATCGACGGGACCAAACTTCTCGACAAGCTCGCGGATGGCATGGATGTCGTCGGCGCTCAGTTCGTCTTGGTACTTGTGGCTGCACAGAAGTGTGCGATCACACTTGGCTTTCTCCATGCGGATAGGTCGACCTGCAACCTGGATGCCATGACCTGATTCCAGAGCTACCTGAGCGGCTCGAGTTGTCTACTTATGTCAGCCTCGATCCCTAGAGAAAGGTGTTGAATGCACTCACTGTGAACTGCACGAAAGCGACAGGAAGATTTGTCTGATCACGGCGGACCTTGACATAGACCGTACCATACCTCGCAAAAGAGATTTCGAGGTCAGACTTGATGTGGACGTCTTCGGCCATCCGGGGTAGATTAGCCACAAAAATGCATGCATCAGGAGGCAGATGGTGTTGAGCGTTTTCAGACGTGATAATCCTGGACGGCAAAATGCGGTCGACGCTGTCGGTGCGCTCCTTGGCTCTCGACTCACGAACTCTTGTTTCACGGTACAAGCTCATGTAATCGTTGGGAGGGGCACCCCAAAGGGGCCTATAGGTGAACAGATCGTCCAGCTCGGACTCGCTGTCAGTCTCACGCCCTTTTTCGATAGAATCAACTTGCCCATCTCCATCTTGGAGGAATCGTTCCATGGCAAACACGTCTTGTTCGTACGAAGTCGTTGCGGCTGAGCTTCGAGTGCGAGGGATCGGAATAGGGTGGCTGGCTTCCACATCATCGACAATGCGCTGCAAGAGGGCAGAGTCTGACAAAGTGAGTCGTCTGACATGGTTGTGGGGGGACTCGGATCCACTTGACGAAGGTGAAGCTGTGGGTTGTTAGCTGAAAACTCATCTCCACGTCAGTCAAGATGAAGCTCACGGGACATGGCGTAGGACGTGCACAGAGCTGTAGAATTTGGAGTCTGCTAGTTCATCAGCACCTTTCCAACGGCACAAAAAGAGCTGGAAACGGCGCAAGCAGTTAGCAGCAGAGTCGTCGACGCGTGATGGTGGTATGTTGTAGGGGGGAGAGGTGACAAGGAGGGGCAGCTCTCAGAAAGGTCAAGCTGCGGCAAATCGCTCCAGTGGTTCGTGCGCCAGTACGGGATGGCATTGATGCCTGATTTTTCTTTCTTGACAATAAGAACGCCAATTGTCGCGTCGACCAAGTCGCGTTGACCAGTACACCATCCACTTCTACAATGAACTGATCGCCATTTTCGCTTCCACGCTCAGCTTGACGCGCTAGCCAATACCTGTCAAACGTGCCGCATCGCATCCATAGCGATGAGCTCCAGATATCTGCAGAAGAATCTGGTATGGGTCAAGGTGTTTCTATCTGGCGGGGGCGGGGAGGGGGGAGTTTTTGATAATGCCATCTAGAATGATCACCTTCTCTAGACTCACAAACGTTAGGTATCACAGACAACACAAGTACAGAAGGTCTATGGCTATCATCTCACGGCGCTACAAACATTGCAAGATTCGTTCGTCGCAAGGTAGTCCACTTTGTGGTGGTGCGATGCGTGTCCAGATCATGCACGGCATTTCAGGCAGATCAGATCGTGTTGCATAGCGCTCGTCATCCTCATGAATAGGTGACATTCATCTGAGGGTTGTCATCACAATCGTCCTTGCGAGACCCTTGACGGATGGAAGGTTGAGTTTTCAAAGCAGGTGTCCGCAGGATGACTATCTGCCGGTAGGACATGGATCGAGTTGCACAGCTTTGGCTAGGGATGATGTATGTCGAGGAGGTTGCCCATTTTGATAGTTCATAGCTCCAGGGTCGACTGCTGAAGGAAGTGAAGGACAGGAAACGAGAGAAGAGTGTGGGATGAGGTTGTTGATGAGGTGCGCGATGTACCACCCGACGTTGACCCGCCCACCCTAGGACCGCACGCACTCGTCGGCTGCGGGTTTCCGGTCACCTTTGAATTTCTTCGTGAAGTCTTTGCTTTGAGTGAACCTTGAACCTTGGACCTTGGAATCGATGCGGGCAGCGAGACCTGGGCGCGGGAAGCAGTACAACTAATATACCATTTACACTCAACGTCCATTGACCTCCATAGGGCATGGCCGGAGACGCCTGTTCGCTGGCTGTTGCTGTGTGCCGAACCCTTCAGGCTGAGGCCTAACCTGCTAGTCGCAATGCCTACATGCTTGAAAATCGTCTGATAAGACAAGTAGTGGGTTTGTGCGCGACGCATATCTCCGTCCGCGTTGGTCATGGTATCATCTTCTGATTCGTGAGGTGGTGGCCAGCACTGGTGCCAACAGGTAGGCAAATACAGCAGACAACCTGCTTCATCAACTCATAGAGAAGTCGACCTAGATTGTTGCACATTCTACGCTTGTCCAAGTACTTCAGTATCCTATAGGGTCGCTTTACCATACAACGCCATGACGATCTATCACGAACCCATATGGGCAACGGCGTCCAACGGGTTTCACATTCCATGATCATGCGCACATATCAACGCCTGGCAGTACTACCATCGCCTCGCGAGCGTCCTTGGGATGGGTCTTTCATTCTTGGTATCCGCTGGGGATCGCCTTTTGAGATGACGCTGGATATCCTTTCAGATCGCTTGTCGCCCGAGGCTTTTGGAGCGCGCATTGCTGGGCAGCTGCAGTCGCCTTTCTTCAACGTGCTGCCCCCGGAGATCCGCAATCGTGTGCTGGAATTCGTGTTGGCAGCCTGTGAGCACCCTTTCAAGCGGTACAATCGGGATAGCATCTGGCGTAGGCCTGATCATGAAGCACCGCTTGTGACCCACACGGAAGTTCTCCGGACCTGCAAGCGCTTGTACTCGGAAGGCCGCCAGATCTTGCTGAGTAGGAGAAATATAGTGATATACCTCACTACCCCGCTCAAGCGACCAACGGGCTGCCTGAACCCCTTCCACTTGGAACAGCTCCTGCGCAGCGTCCCTCCTTTCGGCCTTTGGACTTTCAGGAGCGCCGAGATTTTTGCTGATTTGGACCTCCTCAGTGATACGACTGCCTTGCAAGACCTCTTCGACCTTGCACATTTCCGTCCGAGGAGTGTCAAATTAGTGATCCGACACACGGGCTTCACGGGCTGGGCACAGGACGACCCTCTAAGCATTAGTGCCTCTTGGGCGAGGTTGTGCGTCCTTCCGAGCAGCGTGGAGGTACTCCGAGTGACTCTTGAAAGCCTGGAACGGAAAGCTCTGCAAGTCGATTTCCTCGCGAAAGCCATGGTACAATCTTGGACATTTCTCAGAGCCGATGGGCGAATTTTGACTGGCGATTCTGCCAACCTCAAAGCATCTGTCTGGCAAGGTCGATCTACACTCAATGACAGGCGATGGATCCGCGACGAATCCTCTGTCAATACTCTCCACTACCATGTAGTTGACATCGCCTTTACGCCAGTGCCGCAGTCCTTGCATTTTGAATCGAAGATGAACCTCAAGGACCTGACGGTACCTGACCAATTGCACCGAGCCCTATCAAACAACGGTGCAAGCGTAAGAGTGGCCGACCACCAGTTCCGACGCATGCTCGACACACGCTCACGACTACTTACTTGCAAAACGTTAAACGGAAACGAACGTGACACATGTCCTGGCGGCTGGCCCCGTGAAGGTAGTAAGCGCGGGTGTACTGACGACGAGATGGATCCCATTTGGCTCTTTCCACAGCTGGATATGGTGATGGCCGAGCCTTCTGATAGGCGCTTTGGTGGGAGAAAGACCGGGTACTATCATCTGTTTCAGAGCAAGCTCTCAAGTTTGGCGACCTTGTAAGGCTCGAACATCCCGTAGGGCGTTTCGCATTCTAGCACTCCGAGTATTAATTCGCGTTTGTTGTATCCCTCACTATGTTTGATCAGAAATATTCCATGCGTGATGTGGCGTTCACACGAGCTACCAATGGCCGACAATCCGCCCCACATTCCATCTCGACTTTGTGACTACACCTACCTTCTTCCTGACTCTTCCCTTCATATCCCATGGAGTCTTCAAGATGATTAATTCCTGTACAGGGAAGCTGGTGCCAGCTAGTGAACATGGCTCGACGTACTGTCTCCCTCTACGAGGCCTACGCCGCAGCCCCTCACGGATGGACCTTGGATCGAGGGAAGAAGTCCCACGACAAGTCGAAGGCCAAAGATGCCACCGACGGCCTTGAAGAGAGCGCTGTGACAGAGGTGCCAAGTAGGCCTGCCTTCAAAAGAGCAAGGACAACATCGTCAGCGGGACAGGGCCCAGTGCGGGAATATCAGCATCTACCAGACGAGATCCTCCTGCAAATTATACATCATCTGCATCCGGAGACCAGCAAGTTTTCAGACTACAGCTTGCCTGAAAAGCAGCGCGACCTTCATGCCTTTAGCCTAGTCAATCGCCAATGGAACAACATCGCAACACCTGTTCTATACTATCGTCCATATCTCGAGGGGGCTAGATACGACCTCTTCACGCGAACTCTTTGTCCATCGATCAATCTGAACGTCCGGAAAAGCAATGTCGCTCCCTACGTCCGCGATCTCAACCTCTCTCTCCTGGTGCACCAAGGCAGCAAGTCGGTTACTGCTCGTTTGCTTGGTCGTACCAAGGGAACCCTTACCTCCTTCACGGCCCCTCAAGCGTCCTTCAGTCTCAATTGCTTTCCTGCCTTGTCAAAGTGCCAAAATCTTGAATCCCTGGATCTCTCTCTCGTATCGGAAGCATCCTTGCTAAAGACCCTCTTCGACACCATCTCCAACTTATCATCCCTCCAGGAGCTGGACCTGCCTCGCTCCGCCGGGTTTGGCTCTGCTATAGATCCCTCTCAAATTTCCTGGCCTCGCAATCTCAAGAGACTTGGTCTTTCGGGGGGTCTCGCGTCATCCTTCTGGACCGGTCAATTCCATTTTCCCGATTCGCTCGTGAATCTCAGCATCACACACTGTCCCAAACTGAGCGAAGCAGACCTCTATCCCTTCTTGGAAACCCTGAGCCAAGAATTTTACTTCACCATGACTGAGATGACTTTTGCGCACCTTCCCATGCTCGGCTCAGATGCTCTCGACGAGGTGCTGCGCTACCTCCCTGGTCTACGAGTACTATCCATCAGCATCGATTATGTCACGCCAGAATTGTTCAATCCGCACGGTGTTCTCGCAAAGTCCAAGGGTAGTGCGTACCTCAGTGACGGCGAAGAGTACTTCTCCGGCAGCGAGTGGGAGTCCGACTCTCCCTCTCCTTCCCAGCGCGGTGATGAAGGCGGGGACGATGCATCTCCCACGATATCTGAACACAGTCGTGATCATTATAGTCGGCGAAAAAATCCCAAGCTACGCAGCTTTCTGAAGCTGGAATCGCTCGAATTGACCGAATCAGGGGAAAGGGATCCGCAAGGGAAGATTGAAGCTATCGATGTGCTCATTGCGGCAGACGATCAGGGGATGCTGCCGAGGTTGACACAGGTGCATGCTGCCAGGGCGATGGGGTGGGACGCGGACGATGTACAGCCAGATGCTGCTGCGTTGCATAGTTGGTTGATGGGCAACGCCGAAAGGAGGGGCAAGCTGCAGTGTGAGACGAAGGACTTTGGTCTGACGTTGAGTCATCTGTGGTGATGGAAAAGGCGATGTATACGGATGACTTATGATGTATCCACGATGGCATGAGTTTCTATATACGGGTATCTCAGGTCGTCTATTCATGTGTATGCGCTCCCCTTCGCTATGCTCGTCGCTTTGGATCTCCATCAAGCTCGGGCATCTTTCAACGCCCACTGCACGGCAGCGTACACGTCCTCCACTATGGTTCGCGGCTTGTGTGCTGGCTCACCACCTCTGTACACGCCCGTCTTGACGAGCACGGAGACCCATTCGGTGCCATACGGGCTTTCAAAGCTATTCGCCCCACAGATATCAGACTCTGTCAATCGTCAGCGGCATTCCCACAAGCACACGAATCCACACACCAGGGTTGTCCCCGACCATGTACACTTTTCTCAGCGGCGGCAGTCTCGCCCCCGATCCCTCTTCCATCCTCCCCCTATTCGCTCTCAATTGTTTTTCGGCATACTCATACGTGCCCCGATGCGGCTTCCCAATCACCGTCCTCTCCAACTTGGCCCCGCCAGTAACATGCGCCCATACCCCCTCCAACGCCTCCCGGAACGCTCCCTGTCCCAGTCTCGGAAGCGGATTGCTGTTCGCCCACCACATGTCTGGATTGGAGAAATACAGCGGGGGTTGACCGTCCTGTAGATAGCCCTTGTTCGGGAGAGCCTTGTCGCCGTTCTTAGGGGAGAGGGTACCGTGGACGCCCTGGGAGGAGAGGAGGAAGTCGAGGACCGTCTGCAGGTCAAGGCCAAAGTCACGGGGATCGTTGTAGACGAAGATGGCGTCGATTTTGAGTCCCTCGGGTATAATGTGCGGCTGTGCGAAGCGGTCGTAGTAGGCCTTGAAGGGATTCGAGAAGGGCCACACGTCCCGTCGAGACGCCCAGATGTCGCCCGGGACGTACACATTCTTGAAACCGTACTTTTGAGCTACGTGGCGGCAGTTGTCCCCCTCGCCGCCTACGACGAGAATGTTTTTCGACTGCAGGTGGGAGAGGTCGCGGAAGGGCGTGTGGCTTTGGATGATGGAGGATTCTTCGAGTTCGGGGCAGGAGAGCTTGGAGCGTAGGTCGCTGATACGCGCGAGTTCGGATTTGCCGCCGCCATTGGTGAGGAAGATGTGGGGGATCTGGGCTTGGAGGAGGTATCGAAGGGCTGCTGGGGAGTTGCCGCAGGGAGCGGAGGAGCGGAGGAGGACGCCGTCAATGCTGCTCAGAGGTGAGCTTCATTGACTTGTCTTTAGTATATCCTCATCTTACTCGAAGGCGAAAGCAATGTCGTTCGGCGTATCGTGCAGTCGCGGAAGGCCGACGGAGCTGGTCTGCAGACACCGCCGTGGAAGCGCACGAGCGAGCTGGTGCGGACCACGAGTAGATGTCAATGCATGTCGAGCTAATGACCTCGTGATTGCGACCGACATTCTCACACTTCTGTACCAGGGAATGCTGTACGCAACTGTATGTTGGAAGATCGGATGTTGTTCGACTCGAGATGCATGTCTGGCCAATCACAAGCGCGCTCGAACGCCAGTCTTCATGTCAGCCGCACGCATGTGCTAGCCATCTGCCAGCATTGCTACTGGGAGTCTTCCATGATGCTAAGCTCCTGGCATTCTTCGAGTAGGTCGAAGAGTCCTGTGATGGGGTTTGTTCCTTTTGCCTTCGATAACGTCGCCCGCGATGGCGGCAAGCACCAACAACCTGGATGACAAGAGACATGGTGCCCAATCGAGGCTCGATCATGGATCATATACCGTCGGCTGGGTATGTGCGCTTCCCAAAGAACAGACCGCGGCGGTAGCCATGCTGGAGAAGCTGCACGTGGATCTTCCTAGCCCACCGAGCGATACTAATGCTTACTTCCTGGGCTCCATCAAGGATCACAACATCGTGATCGCTTGCTTGCCGAAGGGAAAGTATGGTACCAACTCTGCAGCCACGGTGGCAACACGGATGATCGCCACTTTTCCAAATATCAAAATAGGTCTGATGGTTGGAATCGGTGGTGGTGTACCACCCAAGGTCCAGCTAGGTGACGTGGTGGTCAGCTGCCCGATCGACCAGTATCCTGGAGTCGTACAATGGGATATGGGCAAGGCAGAGGATGGGGGGAACTTCAGACGGACTGGGACGCTCAATAGTCCACCTTCTCTACTGCTTGCCGCCGTAGGCAAGCTCGAAAGCAGATACTCCATCTTCGGGTCCAAAATCCCGGAGACACTCCAAGGTGTGGCCACAAGACTTCCGAGCCTTGCAGAACAGTTTACCAAGCCTCCAACACCAGAGCTCCCGAGTCTTCCAGAGAGCAGCGCTCCCGAATCGTACAGTATGTGGTGGGCTTTCCTCATCTATCTTACCAATGTCGTGCGTTTCTTACTTGGATACTCTCTGCTGGCTTCGAAGACCGTCTCTTCTCAAGCCACACGGATATCGTCGGCAAAACCCACTAAACACCCCCAGGTTCACCATGGGTTGGTTGCATCCGGGAATCAGGTCATCAAGGATGCCGTTTTCCGCGACAAACTGAATTCAACCCTTGGAGGACAAGTGCTCTGTGTGGAAATGGAAGCCGCTGGGCTCATGAACGACTTTCCTTGCCTCGTGATACGAGGAATCTGTGACTATGCCGACGCGGGCAAGAACAAAGAGTGGCAAGAGTACTCTGCCGCCGTCGCTGCCGCGTACGCTCGAGAACTGCTGTATTGTGTCGAGACAGTGTCTATCCAGGCGGCGCCTCGCATCCAGGACGTACTCGGCTCAAGTATGGTTTCTATGCAGCGACACCAAATACCTATCTGGCTGACCTGTGGCTGCAGTACATGAATCCATACGGCGTACCGAGAATACCATGTCGAGCATGTCAACAAGGCTGGAAAACAAGAGAGATGTCGAGATTCTAGAATGGCTCACAGATGCATCTTACGGCCCCCAGCAAAGTGATTTTGTGAGACGGCGACAACCCGGCACGGGGAATTGGCTACTGGAGTCGACCCATTACGCAGCCTTTATGTCAGCACACTCTAAAGTCCTGTTTTGTCCGGGGATACCTGGGGCAGGGAAGACCATCATGACATCTATTGTTGTGGATGACATCAGCAAGCGAATTGTCAATGATGAGAATGTTGGTCTTGGATATATGTACCTCAACTACAAACAGCAGGATTCGCAAAAGATCGAAGATCTTATTTCCAGCCTCTTGCGACAGCTGTGTTCGGCGCGAAAAGCGGTGCCGGAAGCAGTGATGCAAATGTATAGCCGGCATGAGAGAACGAGTACACGTCCCTCACGACATGAACTCCTAAAGGCGATTCACCTCGTCGTTGCTATCTTTACCAAGGTCTACATCGTAGTAGATGCTCTTGACGAATGCAAGCAAGCAGATGGCACACGATCTACCCTCATCAAGGAACTGCTGCGTCTGCAGTCGGAAAAGGGGGTGAGCATATTTGCCACGTCGAGGCATATTCCAGATGTTGAGGAAGCCTACGGCCGCGACCTCGTTTTGGAGATTCGAGCAACTCCGGAAGACGTCCAAAGATATCTGGCCACGCATCTGCAACATCTCCCAGCCTTTGTACACAGGAATCCCGAATTGACTCAAGAAATCATTACCGACATAGCTACAGCTGTGGATGGCATGTAAGGCATAAGTCTATAGTTTCTGTTGGGTACTGTGCTAATCCGCAAAGGTTCCTCCTCGCGCAGCTCTATCTGTACTCTCTCAGCGATAAGATGTCACCAAAAGCCATCAGGGCAACGCTAGCAAAGCTGCGGCGACAAGCTACCAAGATGAGTGATAACGATAAAGCTGAAGTTCTTGCTGCTGCCTATGGGGAAGCGATGAGCCGCATCAATGGGCAGCAGAAAGGGTTCCAATCGCTAGCGACTCGTATCCTCTCTTGGATCACCGCAGCTCGGCGTCCTTTGACAATAGCCGAGCTTGAATACGCTCTTGGGGTCGAGAAGAATACCAACGAGCTCGACCGGGACAATGTGCCTGCATACGAAGACATTATCACCGTCTGTGCCGGCCTGGTCGCTGTCGACGAGGACTCCAACATCATACGATTGGTTCATTATACCTTGCAGGAGTATTTTGACCATGGCCAGACCAAGTGGTTTCCAGGAGCACAGATGATGATTTCCGACAGCTGTCTCACTGTACTCATGTTTGATGCCTTTGGAAGCGGTCCATGTGAGAAAACCAAAGATTTAGACTCAAGGCTGGCACAACATGCGCTGTACGACTATGCAGGAAATCACTGGCCCCATCATGTACGGAACCTGGTTCCCATGCATGAGGACCTTCTCCGATTCCTCGAGAGTCCAGCTCACCTAGAGGCTGCTTGCCAGGTGTTCTTGGCCAAGGCACAAGAGAGCGTCAATTTCAATCCCGGTAGGCGAGCAGACTATCCAGGCCAGACCAACGCCTTACATATGACTGCCCGGTTCAATCTTGACAACGCAACACGGGTGCTACTCGCGACCCAGATGGGAATCGATCAAAGAGACGGCTTCGGCAGAGTTCCCCTGTACTATGCCGCCATGTACGGATCGTTGGACGTGGCAACAACTCTGCTAGATGCCGGGGCAAATCCTGACATTGTCGACTTGGCAGGACGATCGTCGACCGCCACTGCGGCAGACTACTACCAGGCGGATGCGCTTGGGTTACTTTTACAACGGCACGCGGACCCGAATCTCTCGGATCAATACGGGGAGACAGCGCTCTCAATTGCGGCCCAATATGGGAAGGTCAACATGGTTGACATGTTACTCAAGGCAGGCGCACATTTCGACATTGCGGATAATGAGGGTGAGACCGTACTGTCCAAAGCCGCCGAGGATGGGTATATCGAGATTGTCAATATGCTGATTGAGAGGGGCGCTCGGATCGAGACACGGACCGAAGATGGCAAGACGCCGCTGCATTTTGCCGCAGAAGGGGGACATGCCGCTGTCGTCGAAGTGCTTATCCAGCGAGGAGCGTCGGTAAGCCGCAGGGATGACAGAGGCTGGTCCGCTCTGTCTTATGCGGCCAACGGTGGGCACGCAGACACGGTACGTCTCCTGATAGGAAATGCGGCCGAGGTGAATCCTCGAGATCGCAATGGGGCTACACCGCTGCACCTTGCTGCGGGCTCGGGATACCAACAACCAGACAAGTATCTGGAAACGGTCCGACTTCTGCTGGCGACCGGAAAAGCGGACGTCGATGCTTTCAACCGGCATGATCAAACAAGCCTATCCTTGGCATCACAAGTCAGCGGCAACGAGGCAGGGAAAGTACTCATAGAAGCCGGAGCGGATCCAGCATGGGTCGATAAATTTGCGATGACACCAATACACTATGCATCCAAACAGAACAACGTAGGACTCATGTCTCGACTGCTAGCCATCGACAGCGTCGACATGCACAAGAAGACAAAGCTGGGAGAATGGCCACTCACTTTAGCTGCGGCGGGCGGTCACGTGGAGATCGTCCGACTGCTCCTGCGCAAGTCCGGTATCGATGTCACGCTCCAGAACGGCTTCGCGAGGGAGACTGCGCTGCACGTGGCGGTGAAGAACAGAAGGACACACGTGGTCGAGCTGCTCTTACGGGATGGAAGGATTCCACTTGATGTCGAGAATTACAACGGAGACACCGCTCGTGCGATAGCGATACATGATGGTCTTCCGCAGATTATGCAGCTCTTCGGCGACGCGCTACCAGAAGGAGAGAAAATCGCCGTCGAGGAGCGCTGGCGGACTGTCTCTGGCGCCGGCAAGCGTGGAGACTCGTCGACGGAGGAGATGGAGGAGGAGTTGCGGACGTTTGGTATGATGGAAGCGGGACCAGAGTATGTCAGGATCACTGGTCCAGGAGCGTACACCTAGGTAGGGCTGGATACCTTCTACTAATCAATGAATTGATATCGAAGCCATCGGCCTTTGCAGAGCCGCATGTCCGACGAACCTCTGACGCATTGACCAGGCGGAGCTTGGCTTGCCCTTTGACGTATGACATGGCTGATCGGCTTCCATAGGCTGCTGCGGAATCAAGCTTGCGTGTTCTTCTTATTATAGCCGTGTATTTTGTCTTTCAAGACTCGGAACATGTTCATGCTCCCAGTGTGACATCTCTTGCAATCAGCACTCGTACCGCCCGCACGCCATGGCAGACATTCACTCGAACGGCGAAGGCAATGGCAATGGCGTCCTGCCAGACGGCGCAAATGGCGGCCCGCATATTAATGCGCCGCCCAACAACGGGCCTTCAGAGGTGCTGCTGAAGGAGATGGACGAGGTCATGTACTCTGATGTGGGTGGACGTGCAGAATCCTTGACAGTGCTGGGCCTGACTTGTATACAACAGATTGGCCTTGCGACGCTTCTAGACCGATTGAAGCAGAGCATTGCTTCCGCGCGAGTACGGCAGCTAGAACTCGGAAGAGACTCGTGCGCGAGCTGATATGAGCAGGACTTTGCGACTTTCCTCAAGAAACGATCCGTCATGGAGGACGACCACCAGAAGTCTATGAAGCGCCTGATCAAGTCCACCGAGGAGGCATTACACCATGCCGAGTCGCGACAGGGCTCCTACAAGCGACAGATTGAAGACGCGCTCAAGACACACACTCGGATGGCGAACAACACGAACAGCTTCGCCTTGTCTCTCGGACAAATGCACGAGGACCTCACCCAATTGACCAACAACATGGAGCGGGGGCGGAAAGAATGGAAACACGAGGGGCTAACCGCGGAAAAGAAGGCCAGCGAAGCGGAAGCGACCATGACGCGTGCAAAGACAAAGTACGACAGTCTTGCGGACGATTACGACCGGGCAAAGACGGGCGACGTCAAGGGCAAGGCAAAGTTCATCAAGGGGCCAAAGAGCGCGGCACAGTACGAGGAGGATGTGCTGCGAAAGTTGCAGGCAGCCGATACAGACTACCAGGAGAAGGTACAAGCGGCCAAATCACAACGAGACGAGCTGCTCAAGTCGATGCGACCGCGCGCTGTAAAGGCCATCATCGAGCTGATTAGGGAATGCGACTCGGCTCTGGCGATGCAGCTTCAGAAATACGGTAGGCACTAAGGACAAGCAGTGAATGGGTGTACTGACAAGCCGTATAGCCACGTTCACAGAGAAGCTCCTCATCGGCAACGGCGTCCTCATCACTCCCCTGCCAAACGAGGGCTCCCACCAAAGCTTGCGTGACATCATGTCCACTGTCAACAATGACGCCGACTTCCAGAATTACATCATCTCTCACAAGCCAAAGGTACCCGTGCGGACCACCGGTATCGAGTATATCAAGCATCCGGTACTGTGGACATCTGCTCATTTCTAGGGGCGTCCAGGGCTGATTAGTGAACCAGACACTTGCGCCCAAGACGCAGAACCCCGTTCCTTCGAGTAGACAGCCATCTGCTACTTATCCTCCGCAACCTCCAGCGAGTCAACCAGAGCCGCCACTTGCTCCTCCCAAGGACGAGCGTACGTTTTCCTTCGGTGGACCCGGGGCCATCGCGACGCCACCAACCTCGCAAGGTCCGCCGCAGGTACCGCCACCAGACTTCCAGCAGTCAAGGCAGACGTCCGGGTCCGCGCCGTATCCCCAGAGCCAGCCCAGTGCGCAGTATAACGATCCACCCTACCCCACTGGCGGTCCTGCGGTAAGCATGGCGGGACCACCATCCGGCCCGCCAACGCAACTACCTTTCCACAGCGGACCGCCGTCACAAACGGGTTCTCCCATGGGCGGACCGGTTGGTCCTCCCCCTTCCAGCAATGTGCCACCTGTTCGACCCGTTTTCAATGTCGATCTTGAAGAACTCTTCGCCCGCGACGGATCCGCCGTTCCTATGGTCGTCTACCAATGCATGCAAGCCGTCGATCTCTTTGGCCTCTCGGTCGAAGGCATCTACCGGCAAAACGGCACAGCAGCGCACATCCAGTCCCTCAAAGCGCAGTTCGACAAGGACGCATCGCGGGTCGACTTTCGCAACCCGGCGAATTTCCATCACGACGTGAACAGCGTGGCGGGACTGCTGAAGCAGTTCTTCAGGGATCTGCCGGATCCGCTACTTACGAAGGGACGATACGGCGAGTTCATCTCGGCGGCGAGGATCGAGGACGATGTGGTCAGGAGGGACACGATGCATGCTATTGTCAACGGGTTGCCGGATGCTAACTACGCGACGTTGAGGGCTTTGGTATTGGTGAGTGGTTGGCCTTCTTTTTGCCCCCCATTGACATATACCTCCCCCTTGGTATTATCGGAGCCCGTGGGACTAACGTGGACCAGCATCTGAATCGAGTCATGGAGAACCAGGGACAGAACCGGATGAGCAGCAGTAATTTGGCAATATGCTTCGCGTAAGTTCTTTTCCTGATGCCTTTTTTTTTTCTCGAAAATATTGGAAACAATATTTCACACGGGGATGACCATCGGGCTGACGCGGGATACTTTTTTTTTTCTAGACCGAGCATCATGGGCGTCTCCGGCGGCGCGCAGATCCAGGACTCGGCGCTGCAGGCCAGGGTCATTGATACCATTCTCGTGAATACGTATAGTATCTTTGACGAGGATTAGTCGGGGGACGGGGAGGGCTTCGGGTCGGGATTTGAGGTTTTAGGGGGATCTTTGTTTCTTTCTCCATGGGGCGGTCGGGTTGATGATGATTGGTCATGATGAGAAGAAGAAGAAGAAGAAGAAGAAGAAGAAGAAGAAGAAGAAGAAGGAGAAGAAGAAGGTTGCTGGTCGGGTGATGCCGTAGTATACGCTATTTACCCCGGATACCCTGACACTCGGGGCGAATGGCGAAGGGCGGAGGGCCGAGGTCAAACGGCAAATGGCAGATGGCCCTGGCCCTGTCTCGGAATGGAGGGCGAAGACGCCAAGATGGTCAACTGCCGAAGCGGCTAGGGCCAGGTCATGGTCATTATTGGTATGTGGCGGGAGGTGACACAGCAGTCGGCAGAAACAGCCGAAGAAGGCGAGGAGGAGAGGGAGAGGGCGCAAAGTGATAGCGTACGTCCCGTACTGCACCGTACGGGCGACCCCTTCACAGCCTGACGATTTTCCCGTATTTGACGAAAGAGAGAGAGAGAAAAAAAAAAAAGAGCATCTCTATTTGTGTTCCAAATGGTCTAACGTTCTATACCACCAATCTTTTTCCAAAAATGAAAAAAGGGGTAGCGGCGAGGTCTATATAATGATCTTTTTTTCGTCGCACACGACGATCGGTTCTTTCTATCATCTATTGTATCCCGAAGGCGAAGGAGGAAGGGGGCCCAACCCATCAAGATGATCATCATCAGCTGCAACGAAATGGCGACGTGAACAAATCTCCATGCTCATCCCTTCCTTCCTTCCTTCCCCTACCATCTCAAAAAGAAAGAGGGTTACCTATACAAGTAAACAGAAAAACACCCATACCAATACCCGCACCCACACATAATAGAAACTTCTCGGGCCGGGAAGGGGGGAACAAAAAATCACTCGGCCTTGCCCTTGGTGACCCACCTCCAAGCCCCCTCCCCATCCCTCCTGACAAACTCGCACCTCCCGAAATTGGCCACCAGCTCCCCGATGAAACTCGTGTCCTTCCTATCGACGTACCTGTCCCCGAGCACCGTCTTGATGGCATTCGTGGCGCGTTCGGCATGATAGAACGGGATCTTGGTGAAGAGGTGATGGACGACGTGGTGGTCGATGATGTCGTGCATAAAGTGCCTGCCGATGAAGCCAAAGTCGCGGTCGACGGTGCTGAGGGCGCCCAGGGTGTAGGACCATGTTGCGTCGTCGTAGTAGGGCACCGAAGGGTCCGTGTGGTGGAGGTAGGTGATGGCCACGAGCCAGTTGTGCACCCAGATGTAAGGGGGGAGGTACAGGGCGAGGACGGTCATCGGGGACACGTAGTACGAGGCCAGGTACAGGCCGGACAGGGTCAGGGCGAGGCCGACGTCAGAGTAGAAGATCAGCTTGCGCTGGCCGGGGGTCCAGAGGTCCGAGTAGGGGTTGAAATGGCTGCCCTTGGGGTTGTTGGGGCTGTCGAGACGGCCGGAGCGCTTGCCGGCCGTGACGTTGAGGGTCAGGTACAGCTGCCAGCCGACGAGTTGGTGGACGATAAAGTTCCAGGTCGTGACAATGGGGGCGTCCTCGAAGAGATCGTGGGCGCCGTGGTCGTGGCTGTCGGGCAGGGAGGACTCCAGCGTCGGGGTGAAGACGGGGTCTTTCTCGATATGACCGGTGTTGCGGTGGTGACGGGCGTGGGTGATCTGCCAGGAGAAGAAAGGGACCATTAGAAGAGAATGGCAGGCCCAGCCGATAAAGTCATTGATGCGTGGGTAGCGGGAGAAGGCGCCGTGACCGCACTCGTGGGCGAGGATCCAGATGCCGGTGCCGACACAACCTTGGACGAAGCTGTAGGCGGACCAGGCGGCGAAGCGGAGGTAGGCATTGGGGATGTGCTTGATCTGGAGGGCGGCGTAGACGAGAACGGCACAGTAGAGGAGATCCCGGGCGAGGTAGGCCAGTGATTTGGGCAGAGACGACTCAAAGCAGTCTTTCGGAATGGAATCGCGGATTTGTTGAAGGGTAGGATGTTGGGCTTTGACGGATGGCTCTTCCTGGTTCGAGAGCGCCTTGCCCTGGACACCTTTGACACGGATGGTGGGTTTGGAGACCTCTTCGGTAGTTAACACAATGGTCGCCATGTTGAAAGACACAAAAGAACCAGAAGAGAAAGGCAGTAGAGCAGGGGGGGAGTTGATGTCCAGAAAAGAGGATAAGAAAGCGGCGAGCGGCTTTCGTTTTGTCTCGAACGTGTCCCCTACCTAGTGCGTAAAGAGGCCGTGCACAGCCAGAAAGCACGGCCAAGACGCTGTAGATCTAATCGATAAGAGCTCGAGCTCGAGGCCCTGGGACATGTGCTCCGCCCTGTCGACCGACGACCAAGGACGGTCCTGCCAGGCGTGGGGTGGGACCACCTGTGAGGCGATGGTCTGCTGCTGCTGTGGAGCCCGAGAGGTGGGAGCGCGTGTTATGGTTTCAAGCGGGCGACGGGTTTCTGTTGAAAAGAACGAAAAAAAAAAAGGGCGCCAACGAGGCGAGATCGGAAAGTGATGGACAGGGGTCCAATTGACAGCGTTTACAACTGTAGCCCTGCGGGACCTGGAGGAGCTGGTAGGACCCTCGAGTGGTTTTTGGGCGCTGGCTCAACCGAGAGATTGCACCGGGTTGCAGGCGAGACGAGATATTTGCCTCGAATCGAGCTCGAATCGAGCCCCCTTTGGACCCTTTGGGCCCTTCGGGTTGTCGATGATGATTGGATCGACACGAGTTCTCCACGTATTGCAGCTCTGTCGCCAATCGTGGCCCCCCTAGGGCAGGTTCTCCGTGAAAGTTGTTATTTAATTCAGTTGGACTCACCGGAATAATTTCTTCAACAGAAAATCCAAGAGGAGAGAGAGTTCGGCTGATCCAGGCCTCGGCGACTAACCGCATTCGGGTCGAATCCGGATCGTTCAGCCGCATCGCTTGGGGTGGTCCAATGACAAGTGGCGGTCAAGAAACGGAGCTGGAGTCGGTGACAGCGACGGTGACGGTGACGGTGACGGTGACGGTGACGGTGACATCCAGGACAGCCAGCTGCATCTGACAGCGCGACATGTGCATCATCGTCAGCTTGTCATGTTGTTCGTTGCCTCGCTCGTGATCACCAACGCCACGTCTTGCCTTGTCGGTCGAGGCAACGACAGGCGTCGGCCGCGGCTCGCGAGATGGTGTGAGAGGACTGTCGACGACGAGGCAGCTCATTGGACACGTACCGATGGCAGTGGTCTTGACGCCTCCGAGTTATCTGACGTGAGGCTGTGTCTCGGCGTCAGCAGGCAATGGTGCAGAAAGATTGATGGCTTCCAGAATCTCGGTAGGCATCCCAGTAGCTGTGACGTCCAGCCGATGTGGTGGTGATGATGATGATGATGATGATCGTGTGCCTTTCTGCTCTGTCAGTGCCGACCAGCAGCAACCACGTCGACCGTCGCAGCATCCGTCGGGATAAGCGGTTCCGTAAGCGTACAGTAGGATATGAAAAAGACAAGACCAGCACTTGACGAGTGCAGGCAAGATAGCACATCCGGTGCATACCGGCGCGTGATGCGACACGAGTGGCGGGGTTGACAGTGCGGGGTGCTCGACAATTGAGACACCACCGGACGAGGGTCGAATTGCATATAGCAGCAGTCTTCTGTAACTTACCTCTTCGATTGTTCCATCGATATCCATCACACCGGATTATAGACCGCCATCACCAATACTCATCAGTCTGAAGACAGCATCACTTGCTCGTACAACGTGCAGTTCGAATCGGATATATATACGCAACGTCATATCAATGTATCAAACACCAAGCCTCCCCTCCCCCTTCCCTTCATCCAGTCTAAACCGTAAATCTGAAAAAGGTGGCATTATCGCCCTTCTCCCTCTCCAACTCCCTCTCGGCCTCAGCGTACTCGGACGGCGCCTTGTGCACCTTATCCCTCCTCGCATTCTCCCTCCTGAGATAAGTGGTCATGAACAAGCTGAGCAAGAATGACATGCTGATGAATCCGAGGAGAATAGAATGGCCGGTCCTGTAAGCGGGCGCGTCGCGGGGCAAGTAAATGTACGCGGCGATGGTACCGCCGAGATTGCCGAAACCGACGTGCATAGCAATGCCGACACCGCGCTTGAGCGAGCCGCCAATGTTGTTACCGTTCCATGCCACACCCTGGGGAACGTTGGGGTAGATACCGCTAACGGCGAAGAAGCAGCCGACGTAGCGGACCACGTTGCTGTTGGAGCCGAGGAGCATAGCCCACCCGGTGATGGCCATCAGACAGAAGCCCATCATGAAGACACCGCGTGTTTGGAATCGATCGGCAAAGTAGCCGCCTCCGAGAGTGAAGACGCAGGCTACGGCGTAAGGCGGCACCGTCATCAACTGCGCCGTCTCGTTGGTGTAGCCGAGGGTCCTCACGATCGTGGGCAAAAAGAGCGAAATAGAGTACAGAGGCGTGTAGATGCTGTAAAGAGGTTAGCTTCTCGTGGGCCCGGGAGGTGTGGACACGGGGAGATGCTCACCCGATGGTAATAAACATGTGTACCCAAATCTTCCAGTCTCCGATCGCAGCCCAGAAGAACTTCATGTTGAACTCGTCAGACAGACTGCTGCGATCCTTCTTGAGACGGCGGACGATCTCGGCCTTTTCTTCCGTTGTCAAGAACTTTGCCGTGTCTGGATAGTCGCTCATGATGAAAAAGGCAGTGACGGCAACGATGATGGTGAGGATGCCCTCAAGGACAAAGATCCACGCCCAGCCAGAAAGGCCTCCAAGACCGTCCATCTCGGTAATACCGCGCGCCAGCAGACCGCCGAACGCGCCCGCTGCAGTAGCGGCAGAGAAGAAAATGGCCATGCGAAGCCCACACTCGTGACGGCGATACCACATTGTTATGTAGTATGTGACTCCGGGGAAAAGTCCACCTTCGGCAAAACCGAGCGCGGCACGGGCAGCCATGAGACCCTCGTAGTTCTTGACAATACCCATGAGCGTGCAGCATATACCCCAAGCCACCTGAGAAGATGGTCAGCTGGGCTGTTCTATGGACTTGTCAATTTAGAATGATACTCACCATGATTGTGGGGATCCAGATGGAAGGCCGTGTTCGCTTCATCATGATGTTGGAGGGGATCTCGGCGGCGACATAGAAGGGGAAGAAAATAGCAAGAGCGTTGTTGTAGTCCAGTCCTGTCATGCCGAGATCCCTCTCGAGATTCGCAAGACGGGCATTGCCAATATTGGTACGGTCGAGGAAGGAGAGCAGGTAGAGAAGGGCGAGGAAAGGCAAGAGTCGCACATCCATCTTCCTGATCATGCGCTTGGTGGCCTTGTCGTCGAATCCCAGGTCATCGTCGGACGTGTTGCCGGAGCTGTTGATGTGGTCGGCGCCGCCCTCATCCTTCTCCTTTGGCAGATAGGTGTCTGAGGTTTGTGGTGTCGGGTCGCCGCTGCCCTTTTTGCCGCCGAAGATGGCCATGGTGAAAGGTGTATCAGATGGCTGGTGTTTGTCCTGCGGATTCGGATCAATGTAGAAGCGGTCGAGTCGGGCAGCGTCGAGAAGTGGTCGCGAGATCAAGTAGATGGCAAGGAGGGGGGAATATGCAGAATGATGTATCCCCAAAGCCCAGTGATGGCGGTGCAGTCTTGACAAGGAATGGTCAAGAGGAATGGACAAGATATCACCTACGTAGGGGCGGATCGATTGACACCGGGATGATAACCTGGGGGAGCGACGAGGGGGAGGGGGGTGGGGGGGGACCAGGTTTAAACATAAAAGAAACAAGCGAACCAGGCAAGCTACACAGGCCCCGGACTGATGGCTGCGCGGACCCCAGATTTCCAATTTGCCGAGAGAAGATAGTGGACAATGATGTGGGGACGATGCGGCCATCGAAGTATGGCTCGACCGTGCGGCCGGCCTGAGTGATGACCAAGGGGACCTGGGCCACGCTCTGGCGGAGCAAATTTGGATGACCAGACGGTATCTCGTGTCACGTTACCGTACTGAGCTGATGCTGAGCCGAAGATCTGGTGGAGCAGGTGCCGTTGGTCGTTGGACAAAGCTTGGTCGGCCCTCCACGGGGAACCCCAAGAAACGAGGCTCCGCCCCAAGTGTCAAATGACGGAGCGCCTTGGCGCTGACATGGAGGATCGTGAGTGGTCCATCCGACGAGGGCGAGGACCTGGGATGACTCGATGGTGGAGGGTGTTATCTTCATCAATGGAGTGTTGGTCAGATGTGGGAGTACGGTATGCGCGAGCTATGCACAATGCCACGCGAGTCGAAAGATGCAGCGCTACAGGGGGATCGTTTTCTGCAGATGCCAACGTTAGTTACCATGTGTTATCCCAGACCACCGAGGGCGGAGAGCGCGGTCGATGGTGGAATCGGGCGGTGCTGCTCCAGAAAAGCCATCGGGGATCCGGATCGATGCTCGCCCTTGGCCCACGCAATGCCACGAGACAATCGCATGGTGGCCGTCGTGGTTGTTTGTTTCAGCATCTTGGAACATGTCATCCTGTGTCTCCCTGGCGCTCGTTATTACAAGGACAAGCCGCATGACGCTGCCAACGCTTGTGTCTTGTCGCGACACGGTCGGTCGACAGGTGGACGTCTCTCTCGCGTGCCTGCGTCTCACCGCCAGCAGGATTGGGCACTCGAGATGCAGATTAGACGACAAGCAGCAGCAGCAGCAGCAGCAGCAGCAGTAGCAGCGCCCCCGAGGACCCAGCGTAACGAGTGGTCGAATTTCCGCGAATGAAAAATGTGGGAGAAGAGACGGAAAGTGGGAGAGGAGACTGCCAAGACAGGAGGTGGTCCGCCAAGAAAGTCTTATTCGCGCTGCTTGGTCGGTGGCGCCGCCCGCCCCGAGGGGCCTAACCTCTTTCTCGTGTTTTCCCTCCGCACGATCACCTCCATCTCGCTCTCCTCTCTCCCTCCCCCTGTGCGCCTTTGTTTTCTCTTCCTCCAACGTGGTCTCGGACACCGACCACTCTCCTGGCAGATGCAACGTCTTTCTTGGCTTCTGCCGCTGCCGCGACTCAAGCCCATTCATCCGGGTCCGGAGCAAAGGGACAAGACTTTTTTTTTTGTGCGCTTGTGGCCATCGTCCCAAACCACGTTTGCTGTCTCACTATTCTGTTGATAATTTTACTGTTCGTTGCGGGAACACGCTCGCGACCATTGCCCAAGTCGTACAAGTGCAGCAAGTACGGCATCTACTGATCGAAAATTGATTGCTGATTCTCGCACTTTGATTCAGCCGCTGCGCATCACACCTCGCACACATCCCGCGTGGTGGTGGGAAGCATGCAGGGTCCAATATGTAGTTATCCGACAGGCCGTTCTGAGAATAGCCGTGTTGTACATGATGTGCGCAGCGAAGATGTGTAGCCCGGCGTACCGTATCATTAGTAGGTTGTTCGCAGTCTGCCAGCGGGCTGCATCCCATCCTGTCCCTTTTGCTCGAGTCCTCCAGACCGCTCTCTACTTTGCCGTCTCAACGTCCACAGCAATCGTCTCACCAGGAACTTTCCACCCACTCCCACTCCGTCACGAAGCTGTGTACCCGCCCGTCTTTGCCCTCGCTGACATGACCCAGAAACCCCGAACTGATGCCTGTGTCGCATATCCGTTGATGATAATTGCAATTTCGGCTTCCAATGGGGGAATCTCCCAGGGCCACACTGCGAGGTTCATGAGTATGGGCCTTCCGTCATTGATGCTGGGATGAGTGACGACTTTTGGACTCGGTTCAACTCCAGCCGGCTATCTGGTCGCCCTAGCCTCGTCACATCTCCGTAGTGCTTGAACCAAGGATCGCACCTGTGTGTTGCAAGGGACCCGAACGATTCGAGCAGTGCGCGACGCGGTTTGAGCACAGATGTGAGGTGCTCCCCAGTCACGAAAGAGAGTATGCCTGATTTCGGTGCACGTGTGTAACAAACACATGGTTTGAAGTCTGGAAAGGATGGGATGTACCGCCGAGAATGCCTTTTGAGAAGCGGATGGATCGGGGGGCAGGGTAAGCGTGTCTTTGACATGAGGATCATATCGACGATGGCTTTGTAGTGTGGTAGTCTCCTACTAGAAACTCCAGAAAGGAGGCGGCACTTGAAAATGCAATCAAGCAACGAGACAACGTTCCGAGGGCCAAGTTGAACGAGTCAAAGTCGAATGAACTTGTTCTCACACCGGCATGACATGTCTCATCATGCCTGGTACCCTCGACGACTCCTCCACCACTCCATACCTCGCAACATGCTCCACCATACCCGCCTCGGTGTACCTGTACCTGAAATGCTTTCCTTTCCAATCATTCGAGTCCCTACAGCCGGCGCAAAAGTGTCCCCAGTCAGCCTGGCGGCCGGCATCAAACAGATACGGCGCAGTGATGATAGCCATGAACCGCTGAGGTTCCCTGATCGTCTTGTCGATCTTGGGGACGCTGGGTGCCCCCGCCATGTCCCTGTCTCCAACGATGCCACGGCGGTCGAAGAGACGAAGTCGCTTTCGGACCAGAGTGCCGCCTTCGTTGTCCCGGCTGGTGCAGTACCGTCCGGGCAGACTGAGGACGCTGGGGATATCTGCTGCTTGGAGACGTTGGCGTGCGGTGGTGGGTTTGCGCTGCTCGGGATGGAAGAAGGCTGTTGCGCGACCGATGGTGAGGGGGAAGTAGTCCTGTCGTACCGCGAAGCAAGGGTAACAGACTCTGCGACAGTCGATGAGGTAGAGGTGGTCGCCGTAGTGTTCGCACGTTGAGCATTGGGTCGTGCCGAGCGTAGCATAGAGCTGCCCGCAGCTGAAAGCGTTTGCCTGGAGGCTGATGACGGCGCGAAGGATATTCGGACAATGCTTGACGATGGCATCGTATTGAGGGATCGAGTCGACGAGCTCCATGGTCCGACGATTGACGCGGCGGAAATCAGTTAGCGACGGGAGATCCAGCCACAGTAAGACCTGGGTAAGGAGCTCGGCGGGCAGCTGGTCGAGTCGGCCGGCCGGGTAGCGTGGAGAAGAGGAGGCGTTGATGTGCCCTCCATTGTCAAGTGGACAACGGATGGCGAGCTGGGCATCATCTAGGGTGTGGTCGCAGATATTCTGCTTCGTGTAGATGGTAGCGAGGGGCTCGTTGTCCTCCGGCTTTGTGATCGCTGCTCGCGCTCGATACAAGTTTTCCCTGTTGGTAATGGCAAGCTGTGTAAGAACGGCAATGTACGACATGGACGTAGTGGACGCCCAGGAGATCAGACACCAGAAGGATGCCGACGAACTCGCGAGAACTTGTCGAATACCAATGCGAGGTCGGTACGTTGGGTCGCTGTTCACGCTGGCGACTTGGGGACGCGTGGGGAATTGAAACCTGTTCGGAGCTCAGGAGACAAAGTGATGCGAATACTCTACTACTCAAATTTGATACAATCGAAGCGAAAAGAGTGACTAGGTAAAGTACANCCTCTCTCTCTCTCTCTCTCTCTCTCTCTCTCTCTCTCTCTCTCTCTCTCTCTCTCTCTCTCTCTCTCTCTCTCTTCAAGAACCGCGTGTGAGGTATGGTATAACATGTCCTCTATCTTCTCTGCTCCCTTGGATATCTCAAAAACAAACCCGACTTCGCTCTCTCTCCAGGATAGCATGCATGCTTCAAGATCATACTTGCTTGCTCGCTCGCTTGCCCCAGAAGTCTCCAACCCTAAGTGGAACCATCAAGGTTCGTAGAAGCGAATTCGTTCCCTTATCTCGCCCAGTCCATCTATCCGCTCATCCACGGGCAAGTGTTTTCCCGAGTCGTGTGTCCTCCCATACGACCTAACCCATCCTCCGCACCTTCAGCCGTCTGCCCACGAGCGCTCCCCCGTTTAATACCCATTTCTCCCGACGCCCGCACTAGTAGCCGGCCTCTGGGCCCCGTAAAGCCCCAAACCCTTCTGGTCCCCATAGAGCGGTGGACTAGCTCCCATACCCTGGCCCTGAGCCTGAGCCTGAGCCTGAGCCTGACCTGTGCCCTCCCTACCCTCCCTCACGCTTGCCCCACTGACACTCCTCCCCTGTCCAGTCGCAGCATCCGTGGGCGTCATGCCGCCCATCACCCGGCTCCGACTTCTACCAAGTGCGAGTCTCTGCTCCCTCCAGCTTTCGTACCACCGCTCCCTGCTGGCGGCCCTCAGCTCAGTACGCCATTCGCTGAAGACACTGTCGCGCAGTCGGACAAAGTCGCAGTGTGCTTCATTGTATGGGTCCGCCAGCCCCCAGGCAAAGCGGCGGCCGACGGCGTTGAGGTCGTAAGGATCGGGCGTCAGGAGGGAAAAGGGTATGTAGACTTCTTCCATGGGCAGGTCGCCCATGGCGGCGGACGGTGTGATACTACGGCCTGCACCACGGGAAGAGGGACGTTTGAGTGGCTGACCGGGGGAAGGCGTGGTCATTGTGCTTCTGCTTTTAGCGTTGGGTGAGATGCCAGCTGAGTCTGTCGGGCCGGACGAGTCCATGTCCGAATCGTCGAGGCGTGAGTGTTTGTGGTCACCCGAGACGGATGACGAGGTGGATTGAATGGGAAGTGGATCGTGGTCGTCTTGAGACGAGGTCTCGGAGAAGTCGCCATCGTCAGCTTCAGACTCGGATTCTTCGAGACCAAGAGCATCGAGTGGGTCGAGCTTTTCCGATTGGATGCTGTTCCAGACGGAACGCTTGAGGTATTCCATGTGGGGGCCAGTCAAAGTGTCGGCTTTGCTGATGATGGGGATGACAGTCGTCTTGTTCTGCAGACCTTTCATGACCTGCATATCAAGGTCGGTGCTGAGACCGGAGGGACCGCGGGCCTGCGCAAAGGCGTTGCCGTTGGCTTGAGCTTTGCTGGTGCGAAGGTTGTGATCGAGGTGGACTGGATCTAGGACAAGGAATACGCAATGAATGTGTGAGTCTTTGGCACCTGGTGAGCGATTGACCTTTGACTCCTCGGTGAAGGTGTCCTCGAATTTGGACTCGATAAAGCTGGCCATCTCACGAACCTGCAGGTCGACCAAATTCTTCTCGATTCCTTGCGAGTCCCAGAGAGTGACGCCAACTCTCTCGCCGTCAAATTCGGCCTCGATGTAATGCGATGTGAATGCGCCGTCGTTCGTGGTAATTTTTGGTGTGACCATGCTTTGATGCTGCTTCTCGGGCGGGAGCGATAGCGAAGTCTTGAGGAAGTCGATGAGCGAGGACTTTCCCGAGCTCTTCGCTCCGACGACCAGAATGCTGCACATTGTTAGAGGTGGACTTGAGGGTAGATGTCATCGTGTGAGCATACTTGAATGGCGTCGGATCCTTTCTTCTCCTCAGACGTCTCGGACTGTGATAGTTGCTGACGGCCGTGCTAGCCACGGAGTAATGTCTGCTGCCATTCAGGCTGTCCATCCTATTGCGATCCCCAAACTCGCCCGTCTTGCCGCTGCTGCTGTTGAGATCGGACATGCTCGGTGAGCCTCTCGGGGCCATTGTCTGCTTGTTGAGTATGGGCATACTCGGTGACGGGGACATTGTATTGGCTGGGTACGGTCTCGAAAAATTGCTGGCCTTGTTCGATATGATGGCGACGGAATCTGGGCGCGCGTCGTCTCCGCCAAAGGTGTTGATGACAGGAAGAGGTGATGGTGAGGGGAGCACAGGAGGAGGCCTGGCTTCACGTGCCTCGCGCTGCAGGCGAAGTCGCTCCTCCTGCTCGCGCAGTTTCTGTTTGCGCAACATGGTGTGTCCGTCGGAGGTAGTCACGACCGGGACGTCGTGGGTGCGTGATCTCGACCTTGACAAGAATCCGAAACTGCCTCTTCGCTGTCGCCCTGCGCCTTCGTCTGGTGTTATGGGCTCAGTTGCGACCTCTTTCTCTTCCCCGGACGTGCCGCGCGAATGGGTCCTCCGAGCTGTCATGTTGTCAGTAGCTGTTGAAGGTCGCTGGATCATTGTTGAAGCGCGGTAGTCTGGAGGGATGTCGGTGGGAGGAGGAGGGAGCGGGGGAGGGACATCGGAGATTTGTCTCTTGTGCGAGGTGAGCGGACGAGGTATGGGAGCGGGTGGTGTGAAGTCGTCCATGGCTGCGTTTGCAGCGCATGCGAGGGGGCCGTGTCCTGTACGACGGGCCAAGCTGTTTGGATGTGATCGCGTACAGATACAGGCGCAGGTGCAGGTGCAGGGGCAGATGCGGGCTGATTGTCGAGGACGACTATGTGCGAGAGGTTACAGGAGAATAGGTGGCTGACGGGACTCACACGTGAGGCTGTAGGGAACGGCGACCGTTGCCCACAACGGATGTCACCAACAGCTATCGACGGACCCTGAAGCCCTCAGCTAGCCGCTCGCCGAGGTCCGCTTGCGATAGCTGGACTGTCTGTCTAGCTTGCAGAATCGATATCCTGCTCTACGCCGGGTCTGCTGATACACTCGAGCTGTGTAACGGCAGGCCACTTGAGCTTAGGGTTGCGTATCGGGGCTGTCGAAGGGGTGCGAGGTGCAGTGCGGGCGAGAGGCCGGGGATGCGATGCGATGCGGAAAGGGTTAAAGGGTGTACAGCTCGAGTCAGGGCGCAGAGGCGTGTGATGATATGCTGTAATAAACCCAGGGACGCTGCTGCTTGCACTGGTCAAACGTGAAAAGGCAAAGATGTGTGCAGTAGCGATATAACGTATTCTCAAATGGTCATTTCATCTGTTTTGCGTCCCTGTCTCTGTTTCGTCGTCGCCATGGAGGTGGATGTGGATCTCTGTTCCGAAAGTCTCATTTTAATTTGTTCCTTTTCGGCAGAGGAGGAGCACCAAAGTCGTCCAAGCCGAGACACATGCACGGCGATCGTCCCCGTTCGCCTCTGGCTCTGTGGGTAGCTTTTGGGTTTGCCTTTGGGGCTTATGCAGGTACAAGCCGTGAAGCGTGTGTGCACTGTTGTCCACGAGACTGGCCCGCATATCGCACAGCGCATATCGCATACCGCATCGCTCGACGACCGTCGGTGTGATGCACCTGCGTCAATCCATCAGCGCCGGAAAATGCAGCTGTCGTCTATTGTACACGTCTCCAGTGCCTACGGTTCCTCACCCGTTACCTTTACTCTGGCCGAGGTCTCTTAGACCCGTGTGGATTCGCGGGCGGCGAAGCACTGCCATACTGCTGGCCGTTATACTGCTGGCTGTTATACTGCTGGTTGTTGTACTGCTGTCCCTGATAACCTCCTACAAGACCATCAGCACGGCACGGCAGAAACCCTATAACTCGACTCACCTCCAAAACCCATGCCCATGCCCATACCCATGCCCATACCCATACCCATATCCATCCCTCCCAAGCCCATATTCGGCATCATGCCCATCATCCCCCCTCGACCCCCTCTCCCACCCTGAAAGCCCCCTCTGCCCATCCCCATCATCCCGCCCCTGTTGAACCCCATCTGCCCCCCAAAACCCCCCATCATCCCCATGCCCGCGTTCCCCATCCCATATCCCTGCTGGTTGTGCTGCTGCTGCTGCTGCTGCTGCTGCTGCTGCATCATCCCCTGATTCCCAAACCCACCCCTCTGATATCCTCCCCTCGCATAGCCCCCACCCCCCCTTCCTCGAAACCCATTCTGCACCACCCCTCCGCCCCTCCCCTCCTTCCTTGGCGCATCCTTGACCCCGGACTTGTACAAATTGACCCCAGGGCCCGTATACCCCACCACAACCCTCTTCCACCGCGTCCCTTCCCCCGCCGCGCGTTGCAACCGCCTCTTCATCCCGGACGCCCCCTCCGCGCTCCGGAACTCAACGTATACCTCCCCCTTGCTCTTGCCATTGACTTTGTGCTCGTTGAACGTCACCACGGTCAATTGCTCTTCTACGCCGCTTTCGTTCGCCAGGCCGCGGAGGTCGTCCTCTGTGATCCACCAGTCGAGCGACGTGATGTTCAGGGCTGCTGTTGCGTTCGGGGAGACGGGTCGGGGGGGATCGTTGGGGGCGGGGGGGACAGCCTGAGCATCCTCGGAGGTGTCGATGGCGTTGGGATCGTGGTCTGGGATGTGTGTGTCGAGGGCTGTGTCGGGCTGGTCCTCGGCTCTGGGTTCTGTGCGAGGGTCGTCGTGGGCAGTGTATTCTTTGGTGTCGGCTGGAGAGGTGTCTTCTGTGGTTTCGACGACGGAGTGGTCTGCGGGCTCGGGGATGAGGTCCGGAGCGTCGTCGCCGTAGATGTCAATGTCAAAGTCCTCTGCGTCTGCCATTGTAGTGAGGCTTGCGCTCGTGCGCTGGGGCGTACCTGCAGCTCTCAGTCTGCAATGTCATCATCAGCTCCGAGGTCAGGGAATCGTTTGACAGAGTATAAAGAGCTAAAACCCCATTCAAGATCGCGGTATGTACATGTGCTGAAATTCCACTACCCTAGCTCCTCGCTCCGATGTTGAGTGCTGTACGTACAAGAAAGATCGAGCTCGATGCTCTTATACCAGACAACAACGCAGGTATTGTGTAGAGGCTCTCCTCCTGATCAGTAGATCGTCTTCCTCCAGCCTGGAGCAACAGTAGCTCTTCTCCCCTGCACCTGAATGACTAACCGTGTACCGACGCCACCTGTTACTAGTACTGCTTTGGTCCAGGCAGCGCCTCGCTGTTATGCACCAGTCGAGTGGCTGGAGTCGGAGTTGGGTAACACAATGGCTGAGGGGTCTGGCGGTGTACAGACTTTATCGGCACGGATCCCAGGCCAGGGCAGGGCAGGGCTATTCTTCGTCTCGATGATACGCGGCTGGCGCTTGGTTCTGTACGCTTGTAGTCAGCTGTCGATGACCAGAAGCATTCGAGATCTCTCGTGAATGACAGGAGCAAGGGAGTACAAGGAGAGCGGCCTGAGCTACAGACGTTCCTTATGTCCGCGCAAAATCCGTTAGCCGTCGACCGTCAAGCCCACACCACTCCGCCGCCCTCTTATATCCCAGGTACAGCACCATGACAGCGAGCAATGATCAGAGCGGCGCAGAAGCCGACGGGATACACGTCGCGATTACACACGATGCACTGGACCCAAAGCTCGTCATGGACAAAGTCAGAAGCCCACAGTGTGGCGCGATAGTTCTTTTCGCAGGGACTACACGAGACAATTTCGGAGGCAAGCAAGTCAAACATCTAGCCTACTCATCATATGAAGTCTTGGCTTTGAGAACCATGCGAGCGATCGGCAAGCAGGTCAAGGAAACACACGGCCTTCACGGCATTGCCATTGTCCACAGACTCGGAGTGGTGCCCATCGGAGAGGAAAGTATATTGATTGCAGTTTCATCGCCGCATCGGCAGGCAGCTTGGAGAGGTGGAGAAGAGACGCTCGAGCTGGTCAAGGAAAAGGTCGAGATCTGGAAGCTGGAGGAATTCGGTGGCGAGGAGGGTGGTGTTTGGCGTGCCAATCGTGACGGGACGGCAGGCGTCAAAGTCTCGGACGGAACTCTGCAGGATGTGCATAACGCCTCCAAGCCGTGAAGATTGCCCAGATCGCGCCGCATGGGACCAACATCCGCCTCCAAGTCGAAACCCGCCACCCATCGATCAGCCTCGCTGCTCGAGGACGAGGAAGAACGCCTGGTGATCGGTCATACACACCGGGCGACCGTATCATGGGAGTGTGTGCGAAACACGGCCAGCTCCACGTTGCTCAGTCGGAATGATATGGTAGCGGTGTTACGAATGTAATCATGACTTGTTCGAGATGCCCTTTTCGTTTGCCTGCTTGACCATCTCCGCAATGTCTTTCTCGCCCTTGCCCTGCAATCTCGCCAGCACGACACCCATCCATTCCTCGATGTCCTCCTCCGTCTCGGCTTCGGACTTGCCATGGCCATCAATGTCCATCTTCATCCTGACCCTTGCCCGCAGCTCCTCCAGCGAGCTAATGTCGAATGCCCACAGTCCGCCTCCTACCATCATGACCCCAAAGCTTGTGACATTGAGTGTAGCCAGACTCAACGCTTCCACCGCGTCCATTTGCCCGTTGGCATCTTCCACCTTGTTCGAAGGCGAGAACATTCCCTTGGGCTTGATCGAGAGGTACTTTCTCGCCAGCGCCCGCCGGGTGATGACCGAGCTATACATCAGAAGACCGGCTCCGAGGGCAAAATACGAGAACTGTCGCCAGGACCGGGGAGAAGCCCAGAGCGTGTACCATCTCGGCGTGTGCTCGGGTTGTGGGGGTGTGTAGTCAGAGTAGCTTCGATGTTTGATCGGCGTCGAGTCTCCTTGGGCGGCACCATTAAGACGACCAGAGAGGACGCGAGCGTCATGCGGCTCGGGGAGAGAAAAAGGCCACCACATCCACGTGTCGTTCGCTGGGAGAAGTGATGGAGATGTGCAGATGGAGCTGGTGGAGTTGTATCGTTGGAAGCGGAAAAGGTGGTGAACCATGCAAGGGTCTTCGGCAATCGGACGTTGGCTGGAATGGCCACATGCACTTTTTGACCACACTACCTACTTACTCTCCTGTCTGCACAACAAAAGACCGTCGGACGCATTTCAATGCGACCTGCCAGCACCGCGACCCATATTTCTTTCGTATGTGCTCTCAAGCTGATGATTTGCTCATTGTCTGTGTCTCAGAGTGCCTACGCGGATCGATGTTCTTGAGGAGCAGTGGCAACATCCAGCTCGTCGAGTTCACACTGCGGACAAATCCAATGATCACACGTAGGTCTGTGGTATGTACTTGGACGCAACAATATCCGTAGTTGCACTTCCACGTTCTAGCCCCCCACATCCAGATGCTCGCAGACCTTCTTACGACCTTGGAAGACAGGCACGATGCGAAAACGACAGCAACCAGCAAAGTGACTACGACAATTACAAAAGCGTCAGCTACATGTCATGCTCGGGTGGATATGAACGGAAATAGCCAAGTCTGATCAGGCGCCATGGGCGATAGAGCACGTTGTCTTTGAAGCGACTCTTAGCCGCCACAAAAGCTCACACAACCTCGGTCTTTTGTATGAGGACATCGAGCTCCGCCACATGCAAGTTCAGCCATCATCTGGCCGCATGCTATGGATTGATTTCTGATCATGCTCAGACGTTTGCACCAGACGACATTCCTTCAGATTGGTTGCAACGCTTCGAGAATGAAGTCTGCTATTTAGACTGCTTCATGGAAGACTTGATGTGCCCTGGCGGATGCAACGCATCTTTAATAGAGACACAATCGAAACAGGCACTTGATCGTCAAGAGGGACATGCCCATAGAACCCGGAAATGGCTTTGGAACTTTCAAAGTTAGGCGGGGGCCGCAATATCACCTTTAGCATGCTTCCGGCAGTTCGACCTCAAGGTGTACGGATAGAGTCATCCGTGAGTACTTTGCCACTGGCAACTTGCCAGATCCGGACACGGTCTGCAATTCAGACATACACACATTCGAGTTCGAGGACCGGGCTTGAGAGCAGGGACGCTCCGTCGATGTTGAGCGGCGTCAGTGAGGCGTGTCTGCGTGTCTGCCTTGCATGCCAGGGGGGATGGTGCCGCGGTCCAGAAAGCTGGCGGCCGTACTCGCCTGTCATGCTCAACATAGATACCCCTTACTACCAGTAATTGCTTCCGTCTCGGTACCACTTGCGCCTTTGGCTCATGATTACAAGCTCAAGTCTTCGAGCGGGATTCCAGTATCGGCTTGCAGGTCGTCGAGACCCACCTGACTCCTGACCCAGGCGATACCCTCCCACCACTCCAACATTGTTGCCTCCGGAGCACTCGACAACATCATCTTCTCGGACAAGTCGTCCACCAACGTCCTCCCCAGACTGGTCGCCCACCAAGTGTACTTGCCCACCGCATCCAGTAGCACTCCCCAATGCATCAAGATGTACAAGGCAATATGATCACCCCGCTTGATCTCATCGATATAGGGCCTTTCCGCCATGACGGGGAACGCCAAACTCAGTCCCCTGATCAACCCCCTTTTCTCCTCGATAAAGCAGACCCTCAACGCAATCAGCGCCTTGCACAGCGCCTCGGGCTCGCCGTTCTTCCTCACAATCTCCGCCAACCGCACCATGACCCGCTGGCGGTCGTCGTCGAGGGGAAACCGCATCGTCTCCTGCAGGATCCCGGACGCGCGCACCATGGCCGGACCGTAGTCGCTTGACATGAAGCCCGGGAGATCCGCCAGGGCGACCTGGATCATACCCATTTGCATCTCGAATAGCTGGACCACTTTGGCGAGGATGTCGTCGCCTTGGTCCTGGGCCCAGGAGGGGAGAGATCCGCCTTGGACCCTGCAGCACAGGGGGATGCCGGGGGTGAGAGCCATGATCAGGGCGGAGAACATGTAGAGGCTGTACTGGAGCTCGGAGGAGGTGGTGAGACGGGGTAGATGGGCGCGGAAGGAGCGGGAGGCGAGGTCGTAGTAGAGGATTGAGGCGTGGAGGTAAGTGCGCGCGGCGGTGTGGCTTGGGGTCGTGATGCTGGATTCGAGGGCGGCCATGGCCAGGACGCCGTGGAGGAGGAAAGGGTAGCGGAGGCCGAGACGGGGGATGCCAAGGGTCAGGGTGGGTATGTCTTCCGGGATGGAACAGAGGGATTCGTACGAGGTGGTGGTCCAGCGGTGGAGGAGTTCGAGTTCGAGAAGACGGTTGGAGATGGGGGAGGCGTCAAAGGGGGTGGGTGGGTCGAGGGACGGGCTGATGGGCACTTGATGGGTGAGATGAAGGGTGGCGTTGGTCTGGGGATCGACTTGATAGTACTGTCGGGTCTCCGAGGGAGTAGCTGACGATGACGATGATGAAGTGATTGGAGATTGCCGAATGACGGCCAGAGATTGGGTCGACGGGTCGCTTGATCGGGAGGGGAATGTACATGTCGCCGCTGATTCTCGGGCTATACAATTTGCACATGGTGGGCCCTGTTCGTCGCACTGAGGGCGTCAGAGCTTACTTTAGGAGACAGGAATGATGACTTACTTTGACGTGCCGTTTCTTGCAGTTTGCGCAGCCACTGCGTGACTTTGCGTGCGAGATGCGCTTCTTTGGTGGCATCGCTACAGGTGCACGCCCGCCACTGTATGACTGGCTATACTAGCGGGGATTCCATGTATCATGGAAGGCATTCATGGCCTTCTTCCTGGGTCAAGAGAAATAGGTGTTGTGCGGCAGCCGAGATCAGGCTGACAACAGCAGCTGTCGTTGCAACCAAACTTGGACGAGTTCCCTGCTTGCCTTGCTTGTACGATGTTCTCCCCTTGCAGTCAGGGCTTGGAGCAACAGTATCGCGATATGATCACCCACTCTGATGGTATCCTGATAGATGAGATTATGGTTCGAAGGCGCTGTTAGATGCTGTCCGAGGTTGTGCGGCACTCTCAGCCGCAGCTGATGCCTGGCCGGGCGTTTGTTTGACGGAGGATTTGATCGCCTTGTCGGCATATCCGTGTATCAAATCTCACGGTTGGCTAGATTGGCATTGTCTGGCAGGTTGTGGTCAGTCAGCTCTCTACATGTACACTGCACTTACAGAGCATGCCGAGCATCTACATGGATTTGGCTACAGCAGATACTTCGGGAATTGAACAGGCATGAGACAGCAACGAGGGAATCGGCTGAGCGTCGACACTGGTAGTCACAATCATAGCATCAGATACTTGGTCATGTCTTGAAGTGCGCAAAGGTCAAAGATGCATGCTCTCAGTATCCTATGCACATGCTAACCTTGTCACCAAAATGCTCCATCAGCCTTATTCCTGCCCGATCCCGAGTCCAATGCACCCATGTCGTCCCAGGAATACATAGTACAAGTGAATGATGCTGCTCCGCCTCGAGCCCCCTGCTGGCTTCCAATGGGGTCTGGTTTCCCCTTTGCCAACTTCCTGCCGCATTAGCATGCAGCTTGGTCCCCCTCGTCTGCCTTCTCTCGCTGCCCACCGCGCTCATGTTCTTGTGACCTTGTCTCCTCCGCCGACCTGTCTTGCTTGGTAATTGAATCCTCGTGAGGATCACATTGTCTAGATATAAGATCCATATGACCGATCCACACCCAACGCATGGTCCTGTATAGAGCCCTTATCGCGGTGCCGAAGATGGTCTGCACCGTTTGTGACGTGACGAACAGCCCACTTAGTACGACCGTCAAGACCGGATGCTCGTCGAAAGCAGTCTGTAGGATGCCGGGAAAGGGTCTACGGCAACGAGTCAGCTCGCTGACCCGTCACATATCTCTGCAAGCCGGCCACGACTGTCTCGGGAGTCTGCGTCGATGCCGGGGATCCTCCTCTTCGACATCCCAGCATATGGATCATCAAAATCCTGATCTTCTCCAGCCATGGTTCCACACAAAATTTTCGAGCATGAAAACAAGGAACAACATCACCTCTTCTCCCACCCATTCAACCATCTCATAACCACTAGTCCAATAACGACAGTTCCCAGGGCCGCCGCTCCAGGCAATCCGTGATATCGAACCGCCTCCCACTCCACCGTGCCTTCCTCTACCAATCCTTCCTTCCGCAATACTCGCTGTAGACTGACTGCCTGTTGTCTTGTGATCATCTTCTCCCCAGCCTCACTACCCAACCCCGCTCTCTCTAACAGTGCAGAGATGGGTATCTGTTTCCCTCCGTGCAGAGGCCTGATAGTGTGACCGTTTGCATCCTCCGTATCATCCAGCCTATGCGCATCTCTTGATCGCGTCCTCGCTAATTTCAACCCGAACGTCTCCTCAGCTGCAAGTCGGGAGCGCTTCTCTTCGATGAGCTCAGCGAGTGTCTGGCGGGCCTGATCGCGATCGTTCTCCGCCGTCTCAGCACGACGGCGATATGTTTCCATCTGGAGCTTCATGTCTGTCATGTTGGACTGGAGGCGCTCAAGCTGGGATTGGAGATCCGTCATTGAGAATTCATGAGAGGAGGGCTCGGGGGCGGTGCCGTTCGCGGAGAGGGAGTTGGGAATGTCCGACAGAGTAGCGGCACCTGTAGGCTCGGCCGAGTCTTTACGGGGGCCGTGTTCGAGTTGGTAGGCGCGCTCTTCGGCGGTGACGCGGGCAACGCGCTCTTTCTCGAGCTGTTGCTCGAGAGCTCTCACGCGATCCTGAAGTGACGGGATTTGGTCCTTGGCTGACTTGAGTTCGTGGGTAAGAATGAACAGGGCTTGCGAATGATCGTTCGACGAAGGGTCGAACATGGACGGCTTCGCGGTCTCCGAACGCTGCAGAAGCGGTTGAATGACAGGATCATTCAGGGCCTTGCTGATGTCCGGTTTTTCTGGCAAAGGTTGAGAGGGCGGTGGCGCGGGAGGATCAGGGAAGTGATTGATGTCGCCCCTATTCTTCCTCGGCGATCCTGCAGGTTTCGGCTGGCTTTCCTTCTCGCTCACCTCAATCGAGTCGCCCTTGATCAGATGGTCGAGTGACTGCTTAGCTCGAGCTATATCTTGCTGCTGTTGTCTCGCCAAGTTCAATTCCCGCTGTGATGTGTCAACAACATCTTCTCTAAATCACCGCGAGCTACTCACATTCAGCCTCTTGACAATCTGCTCCGTAGAAATTGGCTGCAGCCACATCCTTGACCACGGCTGCTGCTGGAAAGCGTTCGGGTCTCGGACCGCCGAAGCGGGTCCATTCATTGGTCCCGCATTCTTAATGCCAGGAAGTCCTGGATGACCACCTGCTCTTTTCAGTTGCTGCGCAGACACAAACGTTCCCCCGGCCGCGGGATCGAGCTCGCCGAATCCAATGTCAACGCCATGGGAATAGATACCTGCATGCTCAACTCTCGCGGCAACCTTGTGGTGCACAACCGTCTTTTGATCCTCGCTCACTATGTCGATTCCGAGCTCCAAGACGTCCTGTTCTCGTAGCTCGTGGGGCTCCGACTCTTTATTTTCGGGTGACAAGCGCTTCCCGTTGACGAAAGTACCGTTTGATGACTTGACGTCACGGATGAAGATCCTGCCATTCCGTTCTGCATAGACTTCTGCATGTTGACGGGATAGTACTTTGGAATCGAAGAAGCCATTTGTCGGTGTGGGTGCGGTCTTCGCGTTTGTCTGTCGTCCAATTCGTAGGACATCTGGGTAATAAGGAACATGTATCGTTTTGCGCTCGAACGTGCCATTCATAGGGAGAAGGTAGAGGAAAGAAGAGCCTTCGGGAGGAGCACCGCCGCGCACGGCACCATTCTGCTGCACCTGACCATTGGCCATTTGTTGTGATGGAAGAAGTGGACCATGTAACGCAGAAATAGCTGACGCAGCTGACGGACCTGTCGATGCCGAAGAAACCGATTGTGGCCGCGCTGTGCTCAGACCTGAAGTCGGCTCTGATTTACCAGGCGGCCAGAGGCCTCGTGTCGTCTTTTTTCGTGCAGCCCAATTGTCGTTGGTTGCGGCGTTTCCATTTGCTGCAGTCGAATTTGCAGAGATGGTCGACGTCGACGAGGAATTTGAATTCAGAGATGAAGAGGAGTTGGTCCGTTGAGCACTCTTCCGCGGACCGGGCATGAACAATCTGCCCACCTCTTCCTGGCTCATGTTTCCGAAACCGTTCTGGCCACCATTAACAGAGTTCCATCCTGTCCTGTTGGGTTGCTGTAATTGAAGCGGAGGTGCGACTGCCGTCATAATCTGATCTTTCTAGCGCTCCAAGGAAGTTACGATTCAGGATGTCGCGAGCAACTTCACACAGGTGGAGGATGACAATGTGTCCACCGCAACTCCGCGCTGTCAAATACTCGATATCCAGGCCCGTCTCATTCAAATGTGGCCAAATCTCGGTCGCGTGTGAAGGAAAGATCGGGACACGTCCGGAACGCTTCTCGCGCACTGCCAACGTCTCTTTCTTTCGGCGTAGGGTCTGAGGATTCGAGACACGAGACCAGGGCAAGGCTCCCGACGGTATGGGCGGCGACCCGGTCGACTTGCGAAACCGCAAGCGCGTACGTAGGGGCTATCGAGCACTCGTGGATTTGTTGTAATTTTCCAATGTCGAGAACGAGAATGATGCTAGAGTCCAGAAGGGATGAGGTTCTTCGAGAAATGCACGGACGCTTGTTGCGGATGCGGTGCAACGGGCCCCAGCGGTTGCGAGGAACACGACCGCAGTCGTTCACATCGAAGGGTGGTCGTCGACAACTAGTGGATACTGATAGTGAGGAGATTACAGGGCCAATGGTGAGGATGGGTCGAGGCGGTGCAATATGTACAGAGCGTCGTTAGTTCTCCGCTTACGCCAAAGAAGTTTGTTCGGCGTCACAAGTGGAGAGAGCACGTGATCAGGGACGTCCTCGACCTTGGCTCTCGCCAAACCAGCAACTACGAAAACTCGACTAGCTAGGTATCGTTCAACAGAGCAGCCATTATGCCCGTCCCAGTCGCTCCAGGAGGGGTCACTGGTCCTTCGACCTTTGACAAGTGTGGGTGCCGACCCGCACCTGTTACATGCTCTGGAGATTGGCTGACATACAACCTACAGTGAAGATGGGAGGTCTGATGGGTAGTAGTACGCAGATTCAGCCCCATTAGCTCATCCTAAGCTTACGAGTTGAACAACAGCTGTCGGCCTTATCCTCGGTTTCATCTTTGGCGCTACCAATATCATACGATTCGGTCCGGGTCCAAACGGCATGCTCAGAACGCTGGGACAATACATGGTGGGGTCCGCGGCAACCTTTGGGTAATATCTATACCTTGCAGAGACAGCAGGACTCAGTGACTAATAATGTCAGCTTCTTCATGTCCATTGGAATGACGATACGGACCGAGAGCTCTCCCATCATGACACAGGCCTTCATCAAGGCGCAAGCGGCGCAAAAGAGCCCTCTCATCATGGCTCGACGGCAGTTGGACAATGCCGGAAGAGCAGGAAGGGAAGAGTCATGACGGAACAGCTGCACTGCAGAGCTATGGAGTTTGGGGCAGCTGCCGCGATGAATGAGATATCTCAGAACGGCGTAGCGTAGCACCTGAACAAAAAGCGAGACCCGGTTCTGATGAATACCCACGGACTGGGTCATATTACAATGTACTTTTCTACCTCTACCCCTCAGCCAGTGAGGCATTATATTGTAGCCCGACTGCTCAGACCCTCTCCACTAACATGGATCCCACTTCATAGACCATTTCGCATGATCATTCAGTCAAGCTGTCAACAGATGGTCTGTATCTTCCTCCTCTTGAGGTTTATCTCAAGGTGAGATCTTCTCGTATAGAAGGATATATGCCACCTTGTTGTCTTTCACCCCATCTCGCCGCGGCGTTTGCTTTCCCGCCGTGCTGGGTGTTACCGTCCCTCCTGTCGCAGCCACACCAGCCCAGCGCTTCTTGGCATCCACACCGTTCACATCATTCCATGCCTTTCCTCCATCCTCATTGTCCTGGCCAGCATCGAGGCCTTCGTAAGGGTTGCGCTGCGCAGATTCTTGTTCTGATTGATGTCGTTTCAGGGCATCGGCCAGAATCTTTGGATCCTCCTCCGCTCCAGCTTCAGCAACATCTTCTGGTCGTATGCGACGAATAAGCGTGTCGTCAACTCTAACCCATTCCCGCCTATCCTGACGCAACAGGTCGACTGTGTAGTGACCGCCGGCAGCACTCTTGCCATGATGATACACCACAGCGATGAGCCTGTATCGTGGTAAACCTCCCTTCACTGCCATGCCACCGCGTTTTGCGGGTGGGAACACCTCTTTGGGCAGCTCAAAATCTAATGGATACCCAATCTTCTTCCAGATTTTTTGTGTACCACCCGAGGAGTCGTATTGGAAGCGTTTGAGGTGCAGGATCAAGATAGGAGGAAGAGACTCAATAAAAACCTGCTTGGTCGCCGTAGTGCCCGGGCCCCGAGGTGAATTAAAGTCTCCCGTCAGACTCTCGGGCTTGGTGAGACCTTTCAAAGCCTCGGTGATGTTGTTGATGTTTGGTGATCCAATGTCAAGTTGTAGCGGCTGGTATGGTTCAAGGGTCACTGAATTTTTCAAGCCCGGGACGCGAAGCTCCGATCGAAGAGCGCCGCCGAAGATCCTGGTGACGGGCGATGAGCTGGCCGGATCCCCAGACTGCCTCGTGATAGCAGCCTTTTGTTTCGGACCGACCTCTAGCCACCCAGCGTCCCCAGTGTCATTGGGAGATGATGCTGATGTTGGGGTTAAGGGAGTCTCCTGGGGATTGAAGGACCCCTGTGCACGCATCACTGCAACGCACTCGTCATGTAGGCCTGCCAGGAGAAATCCTAGAAACTCTTCGGCGTCTTGTTGATGTCCACGCTATCAACGTCAGTACTTGCGGGTATTTGACGCTATTCCTTGACTTACTCTCATCGTGGAGAAACGCGGTAAACGGTTGATGACACCATAGACATACTCTGGGATTAAGGGATCGCCGTACTGTTCGAGTTCTTTGTCCTTCAGACGCATGCGCAGCTTCTCCGCGGATTCGGCACCATCAATGACCTTGAACTCTCGCATGAACATAATTAAGGCATCCAAGAGTGGGGTATCGCTTTTGAAGGAGTGAACGGCGCGTTTACCCACTTGATCGAGAAAGTCATAGAAAGGTATACAGAAGACAAGAACCTGGAGGATCTCAAAAGAGTCAGTTTACTGCAACGACATAATGGCCATTGTCTCTTACAGAATTCATGTAACACATGTTGCCTGTGTTCACAAGACCACGAGGCTCCAGAAACGAGATTTTGTGATCGCCGCTGACGTCAAACTGGCTTAGAACCTCGCCTATCGTACCAGAACGTTGTGAAGAAGTACCAGTACCGTTAGTCACACTCGATCCGTTCACCATTGCAGATTTGACATTCGCCGCATTTCTTGTTTTGACTAGATCGGCCCATGACTTTGGGGGACCTCGGACTTCAGGCTCCGAAGGCTTCTCATCGGCGACGATGGAGTCCTGGTTAGTCTCGTTTCCTACGAGAGATGCTTGCTTCGAGGCGACTTCGGAGGTGGTTGTTTCGTTTGATACGGCGGAGGGTATTGACTTTGGCCTGGCTGCTGGGATCTGAGGGAGTGCAGGTGTAATTGGAACAACGGGTTTTGGATCGGCTTTTCGATTGCTGAGTGCTTCTGCTGGTTTGGGCAGGGGCGACTTTACCGGAGCGCCGGGCTGTTCCAGAAGAACGGCGTCGTGCTCCGACGGCGCTTGAGAGGTGACTGGAGTTTCAGCATCCGATTGTCGTGTCACCGTTGACTGATCCGACTGTTCTACGTCGTTGTCTTTCTCTTGAAGTGCGTCTTCGGGAAGTTCGCCCGTACGTGTTGGGAGCAGTACCGAGTCGCCAACGTCTTGTAGGTTCTGGCGCCGCCGCCGCTTAGATGCCCTAGGCGGAAAGGATTCCTCGGCCTCAGGAGTCGAATACCATGGAAGCTTTACTCAGGTTAGCCCAGGAACCTATTACGTGTAGGGGAGGATAACCTTAGGGTAGTATGGCATGCGTCGGATGGCTTGAGGTTGCGCAACAGACGACGACCTCCGCGAAGGTAATTGAGGTGTCGAAGTTGTTGATGGCGGATCCCTTGGCGAAGATACCGTCTGCGATGCCATCGAAGGTGCGCCCTGCGGGATGGTGTAAGGCGAAGGCGGCTGCATTGGTACATGCGCGTATGGGGGAGGTCGGGATTGGTGGGACATGTGAGCAACATGCGGTTGCGAGCTGACGACCATCGGCGAACGCGGAACATTGTTCATCGAATTGTGCATTGAATAAGGTGTGTACATTTGTTGAGCCGGCCAGCGGGGCATCTGGTATGGCATTGACATAGGCTGTCCATAGTAAGGCGCAGGATAAGGGTATGCGTAAGGGTTGTGTAATAACGGGGAATGTGGTGGACCCTGTTGCTGCTGGTATTGATGGTACTCCTGATGCCGCCTCGACTGGTGCTGGATGTTCGTATGAGGAGGGCCGGGCGGACCCTGAGGGTGATGAGGATTCATGATTATTTGGTATGGGTCGTGCCTGGTCGCGACAGACCAGACTGGAACGGGCAGCCGCTATCTGGCAGGAGTCAGTGATCGCATCTCCAGAGCTCGACGATATGATCCCAGAGCTAAGAAGCAACGGAGATCAAGGTTCGCATACCTGCAGCTTAGGGAAGAGGTCTTAGGGACGAGGAGATGTCTGTGGGGCTGCGTAGCGGATCGTGGCAGGCATGCGACCACACCGCATGGCTCAGAGAAGACCAGGATCAGCCTGAGAGACTAGTGTCAGCAGATCGCAAATTCGACCTGTGGCACGTAAAGCGTAGCGAGACCGATTGAGGGGGTCGAAGTGGTGAGGTGATGAATTTCCTGCCCGCGAAGCTAGGTACAGACATCAATTGCGAGTCTTGGCATGTCTCTCCCGGAGGCCAACTTCGCAGCGTTCAGGCTCACCTTCATCTTGACATTATCATTTTGAGCACATAGTCAATCCACAAGATGTCTAATAAGAAGGATATGAAGAGACCGGACTTGGGTGCGGTGACCAATTCTCATTACGAAGGAGTTTTCTGACTCCTCATCAGTCGTCCCGTATATCGAACCTGCTACGAAAGATTCCAACGACATCTCGAGTACGGCGAATCATCTGCGATGATCATTGCGGGTCTGATATCGGCAGGTACAATGACTAGCACGCTTCCGATGGCAGCGGTGAGCCACATACAACGTATGCAGTGTGGGTAGCAATGACTGACTACTCGCCAGATTTTCATGCGGAACAAGTAAGTCTCGCCTAACAGAAGCGAGAATGAACGATGTTTCTGACGTTGTTCGTACCAGAGTCATTGGCTGGTATGTTTGTCGAGGCTAACAATCAAACTACGCTAATGCTTTCGCATAGGACTGCTGTCACGCTTGCCATTCAGTCATGGCTCGCAGAGACTCCAGAATCCAAGTCTGCCGCATCAACTCCGGCAATATTCTCAGTAGGAATGGCTTGTGAGCAATCTAAAATCCAACTTTGATGATTTCAGCTGACATAGCAATAGTCATGGCTCTCGGAGTCGTAAGTTTGGAAAAGTCCGCACGATTGGATGCGTCAGCTCACGATCAACAGTCATACATGCAGCTCTTCATGCCCCCGACGCCAGGTCTTGGAAACGCAGGCTCTAGCACCCCGACCTCGTAGATTAGCAGCAGACAATGATCGAAACCGCAAAGAGATTGTCACCTAGGGCTTTGAAAAGGCGGAAGTGTCAACCACAGTGCCTGTGCGGGAATGGTTGCGCTTTTGTTAGAGACCAATGCGGCAGGAGTTCCCTTCTCATCAAGATGACGATTGACGGCATGGAGGGTGATATTGTTCAAGGGGAGACGACAGGTCAAGGAGACGACGCGAGTCGTGCCAAGGTTATCAAGTCCGACGGGAGCCTGCAATTGAACGTAGCTTTACGGCCCGGAGCGTTTTCGCTTGATTGGGATCACGTCCCGTTCTGTGTTTTGATAAGATACTTAGGTAGTTGTAATCGAAGCTCTGCGTTAAGTCTCCGTGTGAATCTCTCGCCGACAGGTGGTGCAACTCGTGGGAAGTGGCTCGAGCAATGGTGAAGAAGACGTCGGCCCGGATGCAATGCACGAACAAAGGGACGATCTCGTCGATCTTCTCTGCTGGACTGGTGTGGCTTGAATCTACGTATAATAAGTGGAGAAGTTCGGGAGTCTGGGGTTGCTCTTGATTGCGCGAGCCCGAGGGTGCCCTGGGAGGGCTCGCCAATTATCCGGGAACCACGGCCTGCCTATCAGTTGTCGGACGACACCTGACCGTCCTGACGGCTGTTCCATCCCACGCTGCTAGCTGTTCGGCTTCCCTGCACCTCGCTTTGTCGCTTGCGCTTCCGCTGACACCAGCTGGCTGTCCTGGCTCTGCATGACCCCAGTTGCTTTCCCACGGCTTCACACAGCACCTCCCATCACACGCTCCAACAGGCAGCTGGAAGCCGCATCCTCTCCCCAACTCGATGCTCCCATACTCCAGCAATGACTACCTAGCAAAGAGCGGCAGACTGGCAGCCGCCATGTCGCCAGCTCGATTATCCGCCATATCAATTCCATGGAGGCCCAATCCTCCAACCTAGATCGTCTGCATCTACCACAGCCTGACCAATACATCCCCATGACCGGTCAGGCCTCGCATCCGTCATTTTCCTACACGATTGATGCTGGCGCGCAACATGCGAATGAACAAGACAAGATCTGGCAGCAGGGGGGCGCCTTTGCCGTCAAGAGCTGGGAAAGCGAAGACGCGAACAATGATATCGAGATGGGTTATGACGAGCCCGAAAGCCGTCGGGATGACGCTGATCACCTTGTATCCGACGAGGAACTCGACGATGTAGATCGAAAGGTCACCGCACCACTACCCCTACCGACATTACTCGGCGATGTGGACGCCGTGCAATCGAAAGATCAAAGATGCCACCGGGAGAAGGACCGCCGGGCCTGCGGAGCGCAACCCCCGGCTTTGTCTATATCGCTTCAAAAGGACAAGACAGCAGACTACAAACCATGGATAGGGAACTGTCCCGAGGACGTCTTGAATGAGACTGTTATTCGCAATGGGTTCTCGGATAAGCCCCTCAGCTCCGGTCAAAGCGAATCCAACATGGCTCGTCCAATCATCTGGTCGAATCTCAAGAACAAGCATGGTCTACTGGCCCTGTCCACACTTTTCATACAGACTATGGACAAACGTCAAGCCCTTGGAAAATGCGCCAATCCCTCCACGTTTAAACCTCCACCGCGTGTCACACTCACGGATACCAAGCGGGAGGCGTGGCTGCGCGATCTCGCATCCGCGGAGGTGCCTCTCAGACGCCTGAGTCGAACTATCCCTCATGGTATCAGGAACAAGGTTCTTCTCGATCAATGCCTCAGCAAGCAAATTCCGCTCGCTCGCGCCATCTGGCTAATAAAGTGCGTTGGCGCCAACGAAATCCGAGCTTTCAAACGTAAAGGCATCAGTGGTCCGGTAGTCATGACTGGCGAGATCAAGTGGGTGAAAGAGTGGACCGCATGTGTGCAGCAATTCTTGGACACCACGATCCGCGCTTGTGGTCAGAAAGGATGGAGCTTACACATACGTTACGTGATTCGTTTGGTTACCGCACTGGTTGATGAAGATCTCCTGGATCGCGAGTCATTCTTGTATTGGATCTCTGCATCGTTTGCATCGGCTACAGTGGATACTCTACCTCTCTGGGTCCTGATCGTACAGATTTGCTGGAAAATGTTCCTTCTCTTACAGAATCGAGGTCGCCAGCTGGCAGAGGCCATCTTACTGCAACTCCAAGCGACATCAGGACGCACATCAATAAAGCCCATCGAAAGCCTCATAGAAACCCTCGATGAGCTTCTACTGCGTATTGCATCCTCCAACCCGGATTGCTTGATAGCGTTGCGCCGCTGGCCAAATCTCCGTCCAGTAATACTGCTGGTAAAGTCTAGGAACGCTGGCCGGGAGAGGAGTTGTTGCCTCGACGCAATCGTCCGCAGAAACGATCAGCTCAACGTTTCCTCAGAAGTCACTCGAAGTCGCTTGAAGACTGTCCGGCTCAAGTTATTCGATTATCTGGACTCTGTAGACTTCACTGCATCGTCGGAAGGCATCATCGACGACTGCCGAGAGAGGTGCAGTACGATGGATGTACTCATATCTGCCCTGGTGGACTGGGCATCGTCAGTGTACCGCACGGGTAATGCTCGCATCTATCTGATTATTCGTATCCTTCGGCAACTCGCGATGGACGGTAGCCTCCTCGAGCAACCAATTTTGAGCTGTCTCGCAACCACCTCTCTGACTACTCGCGCTTCCGACGTTTTCAACAAGATCGTTTCAGAGCTTGTTCAGTCTGGTCATTTCAATTTTGGAAAGTACCTACAATGGCTCATCTCCAGTGGTAGCCTATTGACCTCCTCATCCCCCCACGTGTCACTTCTCTTCGATGTGGACCCTTTCCAACTCAGCTCGCAAACCCTTAGTCTGCGCAGAGCTATCCTCAGTCGACTGCATCCTGCTGCAGACCCTTCGACCGAGTTTCCATCTATCAGGAGCAAATTCGACGCGGTGCTCGATAGTCAGCAGGACATGGGCGCACTTGTCGAGGCGCTCGACCAGATCAAAGGATCCTCCGACAGCATTCGGAAGGCGTTCTCACATTGGATCCCGCGGCGATTAAAAGTTGGATCTCCGGCTTTGTTATCTGATGTCTTTCTGGTATTGCGCACCATTGTCGAAGGCGTCGCTAACTACGGTTCGCTTTATCAGCTACTTTGCACGGCAATTCCTGGTGCCAACATGCAAGACGCTGCAAACTATGCAGCGACAGTGGAACGACATAAGGACACTTTCAGCGCGATGGGTGTCGTACGGGAGCTGGTGATGCTGCTTCATCGCGTACATGCCCGACTCCGTCTAACAAATCAACTAAACAAATTTTTCATCTTGTCGTTGCTGAACCTGTCGAGCGTCTTGTCCCGCGAAACGTCTGTCTTGAAACAGGATCTCGCGCTTTGCGAGCAACAGTATGCAGCAGCAGTATGCTCTCCCGCTTCTGATAGCATGATAAGCACCCAGTCCGGCCATATAGGATGCGACGAAGATATCGATCGCATTCTCGCCAGCGGTAACATGATGGATGAACAACTCCTGGCTCGTCTATTCTCAGCGATAGTGGAAAGAACAGTAAAGTGGACAGTCTCTGGCACGACTTCCCTTTCGAAACCTTGCCGATGGTTTGCTTCGCTTCGGATGTTTGACACGTCGACATTTGACCGCCACATGAACAATTTGCTTGGGAAATTGGTTGCAAATGCAGGCACAGATCAAGTACGCGCAATCCTCATTGCACTCACTACCTCTGGATGCCTCGATCCGACTGAAGCTTTGAACGCCTTTGTCAAGCGGCTTGATCTGCTAGAATCGAGTTCAGCCCCCCAACTAGCCAGATTCTCAGCTGGAACATTACAAACATTCCTCCCTCTGACTGACCTCGAGCACCAGAGATCTCAGTCAGAGATCTATCGCTTCCAGATCATTCAGATGGCTGTTTGCAGGCAACACACCAAAACCATGCTCCGCTTTGTTTGGCACGGACTTGGTGTTCAGAGCGAGGCGAACAACCCCATCTTCTCTGAAGCCGGCATTTGTTGGCTGTGCAACGTCTGCATAAGCGATGCGGAAGCTGTGGTCAGCGCTCTCCATGTCCATGAACGTGTTGCAGGGCCCAAAGAGCCACGCCTCTCAAAATTACTCTGGACCATGTCAAGGGGTATCGGGGTTCCCGTGGCCAGCGAAGACACACAGGACTTTCGAAGACTAGCTGGCATGATACAAGGATCTGACGAGCTGAGATTGCCCTTCATTCGCCTTCTCCTAGGCCACATCGGCGGGGCAAGTGCCTCGCCCGAACAACAGTGCGACATACGGCAAGCCTTTGAAGCAGCCATCGCCAGACACAGTGTTCTGTGGCCCCAGCTTATGGATGGCGCGGGTTCCGAAGTTGCACGAAGCTTGCATCAGTATTCTTGTGATGTGATTATACAGGCAATATGTGAGCTGGACGGCAGTGGAGAAGACCATGATGCCATCAACACTACGGTCTCCGAAAATCTCAAAGTTGCGGCCATCACAGCCGGTGACAGCGACGAGTCCAGCTTGCCTCTGCTGGACAGGTCCATCGAGCTACTTCAACGCGCCAACGAACGATTGGAAGAGCGACACGGCGACGCTGCTGCCGATCGAGTCCTTAAAAGGTATCTTGGTGTTCACGTTCACTTCCTTGACTATGATCTGACCAGTCACAGCATTGCAAACCTCCTCGAACTGATCACTCTAAATGCTGCATCCCTTTCGGTTGACAAAACCACCTCACCAACCGTTCAACAGCTACTTGGGATTCTATGCGCATTGATGGCACGAGGCGACATCCTCATGCATGGCCATATCTCACAACTCATTCGAGACAGCGCTGCCCTTCTTGCTCGCAGCCTTTCTCCAGATCAATTGGCGTCCATCTATCGAAGACTAGATGACTTGCCGCGACAGGATGGCCAAGTGAGATTCTTGCTTGGCATCGAGGATGCAGAGACCAAGTGGCTATCGCTGGCGTCTCGTGTTCCAATGCAGCCTCCAACGACAAACTCACCGACTCCAAGTCAGTCATCCTTCCAGCCCTTCAACCGCCCGGGGCAGCAGTCGATGCCTTCACCTCGTACTTTCGGTGGCTCCGGAGTGGCACCACTGAGTACCACTACTCCCCTGGGCTCTCCAGGGGGGGTTCAACAGGGTATCGTGCCGGCTCGTACCCCTGGACCGGTACCTACCGATATCAGATATACGCCATTCCAGCTCCGAAAGTGGGAGCTGGTGCAGGATCCGACGCCAGTCATGGGTCCTAATGATACCAGTCTAGCCCTGCAGCTCTTCGCTGCGAAGAAGGTGCTTTGATCGCCATTTGTTTTCCTCTTGTACAGACGCATTGCATTACGAGAAATGTTAGTTTCCTTTTGTACAGATGGTTCATACCCAGTACTGCTTGGTTCAGCGTGGACGCACAATGTAGTCTCTGGACAGCGAGCGCTAGTTACTTGGTCCCATGCAGATAACGCATGTGTAAACATAGCGCGCGGCGTTCAGATGGGGAATTAGTCGTAGATGAAGTCAATCGAAATATTGTTTCGCACAGTGGGTATCTCCCTACAACGCCTCGAATGCAACTTGTCCCTCACGCCCTGGAAACAGCCAGTTCCACTGTGCTCGTATACCGGATCCTAGTACTCAGCACGTCGCCCTCGCCCTCGACGTCTTCCTCAGCCTCCTGGCTCTCCTTCTCAACAATATCATCCACAGCCCCCACACTGCCGGTCCTCACTTGCACTCCATACCCCTCCCGCTGCCCAAACCACACTCCCAACCCCAACACCTTTTCAATCGCCCTTCCAGTCCCGCGTATCAGCACCTCTCCGTCCTGCCTCCCCTTCTCCCTCGCCGCCATCCTCGCAGCTTCATTTAACCCCACGTCCTCTTCCATCCTGCCCTTTGCTCCACCTTTTCCTTTCTTCACCATGTCCAATGCGGACTGTACGTCTCGCTTGTCAGCTAGTGCTAGCAGGGAGATGACGCGTTTCGCTGCGGCCATGAAGGGGGTGCGGGTCGAGACATAGACTGTCTTTTGGGCGGAGGAATGTTTGGAGGGGATTGGAGGGCGGAGGAGGGGACGTTTGGAGATTTCGAGGTCTACGAGGATTGATTAGAGAGCTGGTGACGAGATAGGGGGAGTGGTGGAAGAGGAAGTAGACTGACGTGGTGGGAGACGAGGGAGTTTTGGGGCCGTTTTCAAGGTGGATGATTGAGGGGACGACGCTGTGGCATTGGAGGGCTTCGGAGCGACGCCGCTTGGATGGGAGGCAGAGTCGTCGCGTTTGCGTTTCGTGCCCATGTTGAGATTGTATTGGGTGGAGGGGGACTGGTCTCTGTGATAATCGAGGTGATGCTCCGCGTCGGGTTGCGTGGTAGGTCACGAAAAGCTCAAGCTCGACCACCGCCCCGCGGCACCACCACCTCGAAACTCCCTGAGCATCTGTCCCCTACCTTTCTCGAATAACAAGACCAATGAACCTCCGCCATCTCCACCTCCCCGGTCTGACACCCTACACTCACGCCTCCGCTCTCCAGTCAAGGCTCGTCTCCCGCTTCCTCGCCCACAAAGCCAACCCCCACACTGCTTCCCCAGACCCCGTCATAATCACCGCTCAGTTCCATCCCGTCTATACCTGCGGGCGCCGCGAGATCGGCACCGTCTCTGCCGAACAGCAAGCTTTCCTCCGCGCGGACGGCCAAGCAGATTTCCACGAGGCTCTGAGAGGTGGGCAGACCACGTTTCATGGACCGGGACAGCTGATCGCGTACCCGATCTTGGATCTGAAGAGGCACGCACTCACGCCGAGAAGCTATGTCTGTCTGTTGGAGAAATCGCTGATGGGGACGTGTAAAAGGTACGGAGTGGAGACGAGGACGACAGAGCATCCGGGTGTATGGGTGGACGAGGAGAGGAAGATTGCAGCCTTGGGGGTGCATCTGAGAAGGAATGTGAGCAGTCATGGGGTTGGACTGAATGTCAGTACGGATCTGGGGTGGTTTGGAAGAATCGTGGCTTGTGGCTTAGAGGGGAAGAGTACGACAAGTTTGCAGGATCAGGGGGTGAACGGGGTGACAGTAGAGGACGCGGGCAAGGTGTTCGTGGAGGAGATGGCGGGGAGATTGGGGGGTGTGGACAGTATTATGGTCACGAAGGAGTCTGAGGTGGACTGAGTCGACAGGAATCACGAGGTGGAACCTGTGGGTTCAGACGACATCTGGTCGATGATCCCCTGCTGATCAAAAACTGGACGCGGATTGAGCGGATTGCGTGTGCCACAGCATCATCTGCGCGAGGCGATGTTCACACAGTGGGTGGATTGGCAACAGCGGCATCTCAAGGACACCACGCAGCTCGTCAAGCGGCGGAGCAACTGGAACGCCATGCGATGCCGCGAGTGATCCTCGGTCTCCAGGGATAATCCCAAACTCGTGAGAGGAGATATCCACGGTGGCTAAGCCTTTTGGATCTGTTCCAGGGCTTCATCATGAGAGTACGTTCTACTGCAGACACTGCAGACTTAAGGTTTCGGGCGTGTTATGCACTGTACTAACCTTGCCACGACCTGCGGCGAACACACCCTCTCCCTCGCGAGAGACTTTGCGACACATGGATAGATCACACGGAACTCTATACTGGCGGGTCTTCTATCATGGCCTTCTCTTTCGATCCTGCTACCCCCCGTGAACTCGCACCTCAACCAAGTCTGGAGACGTGCTGTACCAGCCACGTCAGAACCAAGTCCTGAGTTCTGAGCCAAAGATCTTCCTGTGTGGCCAGCCGCCGAGACCATCGACAAGAAACTCTCGTTATGCCTTCGTCAAGGGTGCCTTATGATGGTCCCCGCCATCACTTTGAGCGTGGCGGTCTGAGCCAGCCTTCATATCGTGGCGTAGACCTCCCAATCAGCCTTCTATCAAGCGTCCGACTGAGCGATGTTGGTTCGATTCGCCTCTACAATCGATCTCCAGCGCCACCAAGGCGAAGGTGGACTGCAGAGGAACCTGCCATCGACTTCAATTTACCAGTCAGGCCGAGACCTCAATCTGCACCATCCGATACAACTGCCCATGCAACACTCGCGCCGTCGCCACCATCCTCGGAGCGTGACAGCCTGAAAGATATTCAGCCGGGTTGCCAGCAGAAGACCAAGATGATGGTGAATGTGATGAAGGAGAAACTCCGAGCCTTTCGTGACCGCCTGCACGACCTCATTGCCGAACATTTCGAACAGAAAAGGCTGGCCAAGAAGTCGAGCAAACCCCCACAGCAATCGCCAAGTCTCGCACGCGAAGTGCCCGCCCCCAACGATGCAGTGCGGGCGGGCGACCCATGGGATCATCCATTCATGGGCCAAGCTCTGGGAAGGGGAAGCCGCACCAAGCTGAGACGCCACCAATCGGTCAATGGGAGGACAGCTCTAAGTCCAAATACAGAGGATACTCGAGACCACGGTGGGAGCGACGTCTGCGATAGCACTGAGGAGAGCGACGTGCAAAGCGATGCTCACGCGGACGATGACGACGACTCCCCGCCCGTACTGCCCAGAGGCCGGGTCAGAAGCGTACATGTGGTGAACAGGAGGATGCAGAGTCTCGCCAACGTAGAAGACTGGGAGGAGCGGAATGAAGCCGAGGCAGCGGGCATCTCCCCGCATTCGGTCCTCAGCGACCACGTGCGAGCGGAACAGATGATGCTCATGGAGTTTGATCGGAATGAGGGAAGGGGAAGAACCAGTGTCCGGGGTTGGTACTGGCGACATGCATGAGTGGAATGATGGATCGCATCGCCGTGCCTGCAGAAGCACTTTCCTGCAGAAGCATTTGTAGCTTGGGTAGGATTGATCACTGCTGTACATCAGCTGTTACTAGAATACTGGCTCAGCCTGGTAGAATCAAAAAGTGATATAAGGTATTGGGATGACTTGCGGGGTCCCCAGTCTTCCACCTCGTCCCATTGTCTTTGCGGCTCTCTGACGCCCCCGAATTCCGACCACTCATAGACAGACCTGTACAAGATCATTCTCTTGCAGGTCCAGTGCAGTGTTCACTATGACGGGGTCAGGTGTCACGCCTCTGTGGGAAGGAAACGCATTCTCAGCCAAAAAGAAAAAAAGAAAAAAAAACGAGTCGACAAGCAATGCAACGTTCACTGACTTTCACGCAGCCAAGCATGAACGCCCATTGTTATCTATGACTCGAGGATCCATAATGGGCGCACTGGTCAAGAACCTCACATTGCCCAAGGCCAAGAGCGAATAATTTGGGGGAAAGATTTGATAATGTTGTGGTTCTATGATAGGGGTGACAATCGACCACGGCACTTGGTGAGAGGTGCCAGGTGAAAACAACCACCTAATTATACCGTGTGTATGTATGTATGTATGTATGTAAAGGTCTTTCAGATAACGCCGCCTTCCTCCCTCTATCCCCTCCTTCTAATCCCCTGGAAATAAATGAAGAAGAAAGAAAAATCTACTTAAAGGTATCGAGGCGTTGTCTAGAGGATAATCTCCTTCTTGCCGGCGTTGGAGTACTTGCGGCCACGAGCGCGGAGCTTGCTCATCTTCTTGAGGCCGGCGCCTGATCCACCGCTTGTCGCAGAAGGCTTGCTTGTAGAATGAGAAGCTGTGCTGGCTGGTGTGGTAGTGGTTGATGTGGTGGTGGTCGATGTGGTGGTGGTCGATGTGGTGGTGGTCGATGTGGTTGTGGTTGACGTGGTTGTGGTTGACGTGGTTGTGGTTGACGTGGTGGTGGTGGTGGTCTTCGAAGTGGTTGACGTGGGTGTTGTGGTGGTGGTTGATGTGGTGGTGGTGGTGGTCTTCGAAGTGGTTGATGTGGCTGACGTGGTAGACGTGGTGGTCGACGTGCTGCTAGACGTGCTGCTGGTCGTGCTGCTGGTCGTGCTGCTGGGTGTAGGTGTCACGGACAACGTGGTCGTAAGAGGGATCACTACCGTGGTGGAAGACGTGACCGATCCAGACAAAGTGGTAGTCGTTGGCACCACGACGGAGATCGTGGTAGAGGTAGACGACGAAGAGGAGGAGGGGGAAAGGGAGGGGCCCGAGATGCTAGTGCTGGCACTAGTGCTTCTGCCGGTGCTCGTGCTGATGGTAGGCAATGAAGTGGTGGAAGACGAGGTAGTGGTAGAGTCCGAGGCAGTGGTAGAGGCCGAGGCAGTGGTAGAGTCCGAGGCAGTGGTAGAGTCCGAGGTTGTGGTAGTAGACGACGAGGTGGTTGTCGTGTCGGGAGTGTCGTCGAAACACTCGCAAGCGTTGTAGATCTGAGCAACGGTCATGCGGTCACCGAATGGGCGAGCAGTGGAAGCGCGCCACTTGCGCGCAGTCCACAGGTTACAAAATTCCTTGGGGCGCTTGACCTCGTCGACAAGGAGGTCCCTGGCCCTCTCGAAGCACTTGGGGGCAGGACCGGTCCGGGAGACGGCCTCGGTGTCTTCCTCGCTTTGACGCCTCTTGGAGATGCATTGACAGGCAGCGCTGAAGCGGCTGACTCCAGCAGGGTTGGATTGATTCTTGGGAAAGTTCCTAGTGGTGGGGAATTTGGCACGACTAGATGCCAGGAACCAATTGCACAAGAGGAGAGGACGATCGAACTGCTGCTTGATAGTCGCGATATCAGTTCGCTTCTGCCCTCTGTTACAGCCGACTGGCTGGAACCGCTGTCCGAAGACAGTGGCGAAGAAGGCGAAGAGGAGGAAGATGGTTGAGCGGTACATCCTGGGAGAAAAAGGGAAGAGGAATTGCAATGAAGAAAGGAGATGTGCTGAGATTGAGCTGAGAGATATCTGATAGAGGTAGGAAGGCCTGTTACTTATGCTCCCTCCACGAAAGTGCTTTCACAGCAGCGTCCGTACTTCTCTCAACGGGCAACCTCTCTTCGCACATGGTAATAGCCAGATAGAGAGATGTGGTGGAACAAGACCATGAACACCTTTACGACGTTGCTAGAGGGTCAGTAGAGGTAACGTCCGCCTACTGAGCTCGGAGCTGGCAGCAGCGTGGAGCATCTCAGGCTCAGAGTTTCAGAGAGCTCGACCAGCTCAATCAGCTCGACCGTTCGCATACCTGAGGATAGCCTACGTTAGCGTGGCCTTTTCGTGCTTGCTGCGATGCTGGAAGGTGGTCTCTCCATCGTCCGCCGCCACCGGCTTCCCCTACCTTCGGGCGGCCTGGCCTGGTGTGCCGCGAATGGGTTGAGTTTCCTGAGTTTCCTGAGTTTCCTGAGTTTCCATGTCTCACGAGCACAATAAGGTCTATGGAGAGTGCTGTGACAAACGATGAGTACGATCCGTCGAGGTCGGTCTAGATACCTACGACGGGAGACGGGACGGCACGTATTTTTAGCAACAAAGCAGCCCGAACTTTGTCCGTTCGGCGAATGACGCACGAAAAGACTTCGGCCAAGAAGCCAAGCAGCCAAGCAGCAACAACCTACATCCAACTTGAAGGTCACTTGCGTGCATTTCCTCGACCTTTGCTCTACACACGCGCGACTCTTACGCGAGGCCAGCAACAGCAATCCCACATGGTATGGACGGCCTGCGGCGAGACCAGACGAACATTGATAAGAAAATTCACTAAGTTACCATGTTCTCGTGTCCGTCAAAACGAGCTGTTTCGCAGACTTAGCCGCAACGGTCGTGGCGAAGATGCCCCTTCTCGACCTCTCGAAAATTCTTCAATTTGCACCTTCCTTGCAGGGCCCACGGATGTTCCGACGGAAGTACCGGTGCGGGAACTTTCAGGACATTTGCGTGATGCGATTCCTGTCTGTGTTCAACCCTGCTTGCTATGGTCGTGGATCAAGCTCTGCTTCCTCGCCCAAGACATGGAACCTTTATCTGGATAAGTGGTTCTTTCGTTGTGTCATCACTGCTACTTATCTGCAAGATTTCGTCAGCCCCAACAGGAAGCACATTGAAAGTGCAATCGCACTGGCGAGGCTCGGTACCTGCAATGGTACATCTTGGGTCCCCTAGTTCACGAGCCGGCGCGGCGCTATTCGTGATCAGCGGCAACGGTGCGGACGGCAGGCCACAAATGTCTTGGCTTTGTATGAATTTCACATCCCCGAGTCCGGACAAGTACAGCGAGGTCCAACAAGATTTGCAACATCTGGGACACCTGTACCAGTCTCCGACTGCGCCTGGCAGGCTCCTTATGGCACTTTCAGGTACACTAGCCGGCCACTGGCGACTACCACGACTATTCGCAACGTCCCCTGCTGGAAGCAAAATGGAATCCACTGGTTGACGAAGGAGATCTACGAATCTGCCTAGATTCACCTTTCGGGCACGTGTAATGCCCTCGTATCTGGGTACTATCCCGCAATCCAGGCCCTGGATCTGCCATGAACCGTTCAACCCGGGCTCGTGTACCTTTCTGCCGAATCGACAAGGGATTTGGACGCTGCGGTTCGCACATGGTTCGCCTTCACGTGGAGCTCGAGATGGGGGTAGCCCGCAAAGGCCACGGAAAGGGCGTTCGGCCGAGCCGGTCGGTATACCCGAATGCTTTTTTGAGGTTGTCTGGCTATGCAACACCCCAACGATCTCGTCTCGCTCAGCTCTTTCAAGCCAGACCCCCAACGCCTCCTTCTACTTCTACACCGCGAAGCAACTGTCCGTCTCAGAACTGGACTCGATTGGGACGTGCCGCAATCGAGGCAAAGCCGGCCCTGAGAAGGCTTTGCTATCAATAATTCCCGTTACAGACGGGACTGCCGATAGAGCAGACGCCCAAGTCAATAGCCAGGTTGGATGTTACTTGGACGGCCTGTGTACGTGGCAGCCAAGTCTGTATTGGCGTTTAGGTGCTGGGTCCATGGTTTCATACCAGGGGACGGGCTTCAACACGTGTCCCCTCACGCCAGAATACATGGATGTGCACAATGCCAAGCTCTGGTTGGTTATACACACTACGATGCCTGTGTAGATGAATACAGGATCCTTCGGCAAATACAGTCAAGGGCATGCCTTGAAGAACTAGGTAGGTGAAGGTAGGGCTTGTTTCATTGCTTGTTGCATACATCGTCGACAAGTTCACATATCGTTCTGACAGTCCCTAATTAATGCCCAAGTACCACTTCCCCAACGGCGTATAGTTGCCATTCTTATCCAAGAACGACCAGAAAAACAAGGGTCCACCCCCGACTCCCCTCCTAAACTCGCCCCTGAAGGTATATCTCTTGATCCACGGCGTGTTGTCCATCCAGGTGATCAACCTCTTGATACTCGGCACACACTTCTTGTCCCCGGGCTTGCACATGCCCGTCAACGAGCCGTCGGCATTGTAATCCTGGAAACCAATGTCCGATACCCACATGGGCTTCTTGGGGAACTGCTTCCGCCAGTTCATAATCTCGTTCTTGAACTCGCCGTAGCGCCAGTAGTAGTGAACATCCAGGAAATCAAATTTACATTCCGGGCACTTTTGCTGGAAGCTACGGATCCATGGGAGAGAATCCTCACCGTTGCTGGAGTAGGGCTGTCAGTGGGGACGTAGGGAACGGGAGCATGTAGGCTGGACGGGCGGGAGGGGCAACGTACATGACGGAGGGAGACCCGATTTGCATCCGGGGATACTTTTTCTTGATAGGGATGATATACTGGCGCCAGGCGTTGACGGCGGCATCGACCGAGACGCCGTAGTGGACGGGCTCCAGGAAGGTCATTAGGTGGGAGGGGCGCTGTTTGTCTACCTCGGACATGAGGAGCTTGATGTTCTTGAAACTGTCGGAGTCAGAGAGGGATGACACAGCAGAGAAGTCAGGCTTACTTATTACCGTCGGCCTCTGGGCTTTCGTTGACGCCGAATTGCTGCATTACGAACTGGTAGCGCTTGGAGAATTCGGAGTCGGGGTATTGGCCGAAGGAGTAGCTGATCATGGTCAGATCCAACCTTGTGGGATTGTGAGGACATCACTTACTACCAGCTCAAGGCAGTAGCCCTCGAATCGGTGAAGCGAGCGGTATCAGCATCGCGAGTGTTCTGGTTGACGTCGGATATGATACCGCGCTTGGGGTTGGCGGCATGGGCTGAAGCGCATAGGGCCAGCACCGGTAGGAACGAATTGATAATCATGTCGAAGTCTTCTTTGTGGTCTGCTCGAACCGACTATGGTCATGGAAGTAGGGACGAGACGGTCCCTATATATGCCACGAGCACAAGCGTTTACATCCTCATGACGACCCAGTGAGCAAAAGTGGCACGGGACAAAGAGATTCAATCGATCACCGTTGCTGGTATGGGGATCTCCATACATGTCAGAGAGGGGCTGTCTGCAACGTCGCAAAGGAGTTCTGGTGCTGTACAAGCCATAACAGCGATCGAGGAACCCATGGCACGGGCGCCGTTGGGTGATTACAGTGGTTAACGTCCAGGTGCGGTCTGCTTGAGGTCTAAAGTAGAGCGGGAGGGCCTACACTGTCTCGGTGCTAGACCTGTCCGCTTGCCTATTCGCGAACTGATGCTCAGATCGACTTTACATTGCATCGTTGTCGAGGCATGAGTGATCAACAATGTGTTGGCCGCGGCGTTGGGTTTGGGGAGGCGACGGTTGTGAATTGGCAGCCCTCTCGTCGAGGGATTCCTCCCAATGACGTCGACGGGCGTCCTGGTCGTTGTCGATTTCTATTCTCCTATCGCAGTCCGGGATTCGTGATACAGATTGTTGTTACCGGTGAAGGAACAACGTTGGTAGTGACTGCGAAGGCTGATTGGATGACGGGTTTCGACTCCAGGCAGGCATCTCGCTTGTTGTCCCTAGCAAGCATGCGTCTCAATCATGTGTCCCGATTTGTATAGCCACTTGCCTTTGATGTCTTTAGTCCCTATGGAGAGCCATGGTGGGTGACTCTCCACACACGGGCATGAAGGTGACGTGACCTGCGCAACGTGCCTTGAAAAACTTCTCGTTAGTAGAGTCATGTTCAAGCACGATCAGCATACGATCGTGTCATCGACAGTCCATGCCATACATAAATACTCGAGCACTCGGAGCCCGGGGTACTGCACTTCAATGCGGAAGGCAACCGTAACAGATGTGCCAGACGACAGACGCCCGCAGGAGCCGGCGGACGGATTGCAATACAGTACGTCTACAGCTTGAGCAAAGGCGAGTCGAGGTATGGCAAGTCAAGGGAATTGACGATCAAGCCATGCTGCTAGAGTCGATGGTCAAGGGTCAAGGTCCACATTGACAGCAGAGTTACAGTATTGGAAGCCGGTACAGTATATACCGAGGACGTCCAGACTCATACTTTCGTAAAAGAACTCCATTGCACACGATGAAGCCCCCTTTGACGGATCTTATCGTCCCTTATTGTATCGGGATGCCCGGACAAAGAACTTCGCGTTTGCATGGAGTGCATCATGTGTTTCCAAGATGCAAAGTGAATTTTGTCGGACGAGATACCTACATTTTCCATCTTGACCTCGCCCACCACAACCTCGTATATCAATCGGCCTTGCATTTGCCCCACGTTCTTGCATGATCAGTCCTCGTACCTGCATGGTCCGTGGGGTACTGAACCTAAAGACAGCGCCTAGACACAAGAAATGGCGTGGCAGGAAGCCGTTGAGGCGAGCGAGACGCATACGACATGCGCAAGGCCGACCGTTGTTCAGGAGCTCTACACCTCCGAGTGATCCTGGATGATCGCCTTGCCGGTTCCAGAACGTCCAAGGTCTGTATTCTCAACAATTTCTCACCATCCACGGGTCTGTATGTTCAATTGACGACACGAGCAAGTCCCCAACCTTCACCGACAAGACACAGAAGCGGATGGGCGTACACGCAACTACCAGATCGACCTTTGCGGGTGGCCGCGGTCCATGTCGTATCTTGGCATACTTTGTCGCATTCCTGCTGTCTGCCGTGCTCATCACGAACCTGCTACGAGCTCCTTCGACAGCCGCCGCTACGCCCTCTTCAATAGCAAAAGTGTCGATACTCTCGGGGAGGCTCAAGGGCGATGACTTGTACAGACGGAGTGCGGCCCTGCATGAGCGCCATGATAAGAGATTTGGGTATAGGCAATATGTGCTCAAGGAACGACTGATTGGAGGCTTCTGGGACCGGCCGCTGTACATCATGAGTCTTATTACGCAAGAGCTGGCAAAACCGGAGGACCAGCGGCTGCAGTGGCTCATGTAGGGAGCCCTCATTACATCGAGTCTGTCAAACTGACGAGGCATCAGGTGGTACGACAGTGACACAATCCTCATGAACCCGAATCTACCCCTCGAAGCCTTTCTCCCGCCCGAGGATCAGTGGTCGCACGTACATATGCTGGTGACCAACGACGACAATGGACTCAACAACGGGGTCTTCTTCATCCGAGTACATCCATGGTCAATCCAGCTGCTCAAGACGGTGCTCAGCATCCAGAGCTACGAGCCCGACATTGACCTCGAGTACAACGAGCAGACTGCCCTGGAACTCTGGCTGCTCAGCGTAAGTGAAGCTGATGTGGACAATGGAATTTGTACTGATCTTCTCAAGGACGCCTATCGGGAACACGTCATGCATGTGCCACAGCGCTGGTTCAATGCTTATGCTAGGGGCTGGCTGCTCGAAGAAGAGGGCAATCGGATACAGGCAACAATGGAAGATGCAAGACTTCCCAAAAACACCATTGCCAAGGGTGATCTACTGGTACATCTAGCAGGTCACCTGTCCAAGCCATATATGATGAGCCGATTCCTGGCCCTCGCCGAGGAGCACAAGTCGGAATGGGAGGTGGAATATGCAAAGTCACAGTTGAGAGAAGAGATTCAATCGTGGTGGGAGAATGATGCTCTCGAAGAAGATCTCACGGCGGACAAGTACATTGAGAAGATGGAGAAGCGGAGGAAGTTTCGCAAGGAGCATGGCCTGCATACTGGGGTGTAATGGTGGTCCTTACATAATCGTATTCCCTGAGCGCATCTCCCCATGTTTCCGAACATGCCAACCATTGCCATCCTGCGCATCCTAGATTGTATACATAGATTCTGATGTATTTTTTTTTTTAATATGACGCCATGGACGTTGTCGAGTCCCTGTCGCATGCACATGTGCGACTTGGGGAGGTCTGCATGGCCCCCCCGTCGCAACGTGCGAAGAACACCGAATACTTCCATTGCCTCCAGGGCAGGAACGCCAACATCACCAGCGCCACCCATCAAAAAAGAGAGACAATACTGCTGTGGCCCCCGAACGAATAAAGGAGATCATCGCAATCTTCAGCACATGCGGCTTGCTGCCGTTACAGATCACCCTGATAGCACTTATCCCGACCGTTCGCAGACCAACCGTCGTGCAGCTCGGACCCCCTGCATCATGGGCCATTATTGTCCAGAGCGCGAGACCATGGGATGGCCCAGACGACGACAGACCTGGATCAGTTGACGGGGTATTGCAAGTGAATTTGTTGTCTCTGGTATTTCCAATCTCACTATCGACTTTCCCACAACCATCCCTCTCCACCTCCATCCACGCAAAAATGCCTACTCTCTCCACGCTCCGGCCCTTCCTCCTCCTGCTTGTAATAGCCTACATTGCATACCTCTCCATCACCTCCAAGTCCATCTCTTCACAGGTCAAGAGCGTCGTCCCCTACGACATCCGCCAGCAAGCCGCCGCGCTCAGCCAGAAGGCGTGCAATTGCCCTGCGCCGGCGAGTCACAGCCGGCCTTCTTACCACGGCCACACCAAAGGTCTGGGCAGCAATGGCCGGGGCTACACGACAAAGTCCTCGGGCAGCCAGATCGCCATCACGAACCCCTCGGCCGCCAAAGTGGCCCAGTTGCTCGATCAGCCCTTCCCGAAACAGATATGGCAAAAGTCACCTTTTGATTTGAGGAGACGGAACACGAAGAACATTGCCTCGTGGCACAAGACGAACAAGGGATGGAGGCATATCCATCTGAGCGGTGCGTACATCTACTAATTTTCCCCACCCAAGCACTCAGCTTCGCGCAAGCAACTCGAACCGCCTCGGTCTTGACAGGTGAAAGCTATGGCACTGACTCCTCGCACAGACGAAGACAGCGACGAGTTCGTCGAACGCATGTTCAAGAACCGCCCTAGCATCGTCCGCTTCTGGCGCTCCCTGGACGTCGAAGTCCTGAAATCCGATTTCCTGCGCTACCTCATCATGCTGGTCAAGGGCGGCGTCTACGCCGACTCGGACACCGAGTGCGTCGAGCCCATCGACGCCTGGGTGCCCGAAGAGTACGTGGGCAAGGCCAACGTCGTCGTGGGCATCGAGTTCGACGGCAAGCCCGAGTGGTCCTTCAGCAAGCCCATCGGGTTCGTGCAATACGCTTTCATGGTCAAGGCGGGACATCCTCTCATGGAGAACCTGGTCACGCGGTCCATGGTGAACATGGAGACGCTGTCGCGGAGACAGAGAAAGGAGATGCCCGATATCGATCCCGATTTTGAGGATATCCTGTTCGGAACTGGACCGGGAGCCTTGGGCGATGCGGTGGTGCATCATATCGTCGAGCAAGGCGTGGACTTTCGGTATGAGATGATGCATGATATCAAGGAGCCCAGGCTCATTGCGGATGTGTTGGTTTTGCCGGTGAATGCCTTTGGATGGGGACAGGGGCACTCTAACGCGGGCAACCCGGCGTACGGGAAGCCGTTTGTCAAGCACAAGTTCAACGGTAGTTGGTTCAAGAGCAAGGCGCAACAGGACGATGAGACGGCCGGAGAGCTGGGGCTCAACGTGGATAAGCCAAAGGCGGACGAGAAGAAGCCGGTGACTGATGATAAAAATGGAGCAAAGAAGGAGGAATCTGCTGGTAAGGGTGATAAGAAGGAGGAGCCTGCTGTCAAGGGTGAGGAGAAGAAGGAACCTTCCGGTAAGGACGAAAAGAAGGAACCTGCCGATAAGGACGACAAGACGGAAGAAGAAGCCGCCAGCAAGGACGAGCAGAAGAAGGGATCCAGTCACCCTGCTGCTGCAGGAAATGATTACGACGACCCGGTCGATGTCACGGATCGGGGCAACGGAGACATTAACGAAGACTATACCAAGGCTCCCAAGGGCAAGGCCCACGCGGTAGATGACGAACCTCACGGGCGCTCCTATTATTACGACGGCGTCGGCGAGGAGACCGACACGTACACGGCGGCCACCAGCAAGCAAAAGCCAGCGCCCAAGAAAGCCGGCAGCAAAAAGGGCACGCACGCCAAGTCGTCGACTCCCTCCAAACCGCTCAACAAGGCCGAGAAGGCGCTCGACGACAACATCACCGACGCCATGGACGTCGTAGACGAACACGAGAGCGAGGTGGCGGAAGAGGAGGAGGAGAAGCAACAGCTCATGGACGACATGGAGACGGCCAGCACGCCGAACGGAGCGGGCGCCCCGACGTTCAAGAAAAAGGGCCAGCTCGTCAATGATCCGAAGAAAGGCGCTGGGAGGAAGAGTAAGCCCAAGCAGGCGCCGGGGGAGACCAAGGACGGAGCGGGCGGGGAGGACCTGATTGATAGGGAGGTGACTGCTTTGTATGATTCTGTGTAGTTGATCCAGAGGACAGGGGTAGAGTGCACGATTATTAGAGAAGCGATTCCTCTTCCATGTTTTGAATATGCCCCTTTGCTACATGTCAATTGTTTCTCTCGCGTTGAGCCGTGTGCTGATCTGGCTCTCTCATCGTGTCCCAAAGCGCGTCGTTGCGATTGCGTCTTCGACCTCGTCCATACAACGCATTGTTGTTCGTGACCAGGGTATGACCCGGGCGCGCTGTGCAGTTGTTTCGCCACTGCCGGACGGATCTGAGGAGACGTAGGTGCGCAGGTGCTTTGCGGCGCTTTGCGGCGGTTCGCCATAACGGCCGTCAGAGAAAGGCATCCAAAAAAAAAAAAACAAATTCACTTTTACCACGATATTGAGCTCTACGTAAGCTTCAGCAGTTTCACAATAGTCTGAGTTGATTTCTGTGCCGTCGATAAATATATCGGGATGACGTGAAAGCTCTACGAGCGTGATCGCAGGTGTTGTGCGTGTTTTTCGGAAGTCGGTATTTTATCTTCCACATTTTCGAACATCCCCGTATGCAAAAACAACACCATCTCCATGACCATGTCGTAAAACACTGGCGATGACATGAACAGACCATTCAAAGCCTCGGGATCATCCTCATTTGGTCATAAATGTGCATCGTTATATACACCAAAGGTACTCAGGCATCTATTGCAACCCCCAGTCCCCCATAACCCCTTCTAGAACTTGATCTGATACTTCTGCCTCACCCTACCGCCATACTTCAACAGAGCGACAGGCAACGGGATCATGGCAACGGCGACGAAGCCCAGCACCGAGTTGCCCCATCCGAGCCCGAGATTGGAATAGAGCGGTCTTCCGGCGAGGGGCAGGAAGGCGCCTAGCAGGGACCTCATGACCATGTGTGTGGAGGTGACGCTGGCGGCGTAAAGCGGGTAGCAATCGACGAGGTACGTCTGGACGGACAAGAAGATGCCCATGAGTCCGACGCCGAACCAGGCGGTGCCAATGATGGGCATGATGAAGTGGATCCTCTTCTCCGCGGACCAGCCGTACCAGAAGAGGCCTATGGGGACGACGAGCGCGGCGATGACCATGAGCTCGAGGCGGACTTCGGGGGGCACGTCGTCGACGCTGCCGCCGCTGGCTTCGGCTTTGGCTTTCAGGGAGCGCATGCGTCGGTCGCTGGTGGAGCCGAAGACGGCCAGGCCAAGGAACATGCCGATGCCGATGCCGAGGAAGGCGAGGCCTGCGATGCCGGTGGAGAAGCCGTAGGCGCCCTCGAAGACTTCGGTGATGGTGACGAAGAGGAGGTAGCAAAACCCGTAGACGATGGAGAGGTACATCGTGAACATGAAGACCAAGGGAGACGTGAAGAACATCTTGCTCGGGCGGGAAAAGGCTTTGACGAAGACGTCAGTTGGGGTGTCGCCGTTGTCAAAAGCGGTGCGGTAGGATGTGTTGCCCTTGTCTTTGCGGATCTTCCTAGCTTTTTGCTCCAGAATGGTCGGGGCGTATGTCTCGCGCATGAAGATCAAGCAAGCGACTGTGACGAGACCGGCAGCCATGGAGATGACCCAGAAGACCCAGCGCCAGCTGACTTCTTGGGCGATGAAAGCGCCAGCTATGGGACCGATGACTGGGCCCACGAGCGGACCCATGCTGAAGATGGCCATTTTGGCACCTCGCTCTTCGCGTTTATAGAGGTCAGCGATGGTACCCCCGCCGAGGACTAGCGGCGCCGAACCAGCGGACCCTGCGAGGAAGCGAAGTACGATCAGACTGTTGAAGGTGGGTGCTACGGCACAGGCGATGCTAAAGGCCAGGAAGAGGACGTTTGTGACTTGGTAGACGATGGCTCTGCCGTAGATCTCACACAGCGGGGCGCAGAGCAGAGGGCCAAAAGCATAGCCAACCAGGTAGACTGATACCACAAACGATGCGAGGACTTGGTTGGACTGTTCGAATTCTCGAAGAACGTAAGAGACGCCAGGAGCGAACATGGACGAAGCCAGTGGCCTGCAAACATTGTCAGGAATGCTATACCCACATTGGACGGGTCCTAGACGTGTGTACGAACGTTGTAAAGGTAAGAGCAGATATCAGCACGATATGGACGACCTTTTTCCCTTTGGACCAGTTTAATGGATTTGCTGCATCGTCATCGCCGTCCCAAGTGACCATATACTCATCGTGAGCCGTGCTGGTCGACGATGTGCTCTTCTCCATGGCGTTGTCGTTCGGTCCAGCCTTGTTCTCGACATCTGGATCCTGGTCTGACATGTTGTGAGGTGTCACAGCCAATTTTCTCCTCCTTCTCAACACAGATAGGAATATAACAATCAATGACATGACATGACAAAGTCGACTCGAGAAGTATAGTACCTAGCCTCTTGGTCCTGCGGAATCGGAACAGAACGCCCAGTAGGGCTGATCAAACAACAGCCGAGGATGGATTTTGTGCACAAAATCACAAATCGGCTATCCCGGCACCATGAAGCTATACGCGCGACCGATGGCGAAGACTCTCCCTTGCCCTTACCCAATCGAGTCATGGCTGGTGACTGCGTCTCAACAGTCACTAACTTACTTCCTTTCCATGCAAGGAAATAAAGGTCGTACAGTAATCGGCGTCGACTTTTTGCTGGGTAAGGGGATGGCGGAAGGCGGGAGGCCGAAGATGCGCTTGACAGTCTTGTTCCCTAACAATGAACCCTGCAATTGTTCGTCAACCTTGGAAACGGCCTTGGAAAAGGTCTTGGAAAGGAACGTGGAGAGGAACAAGTCTTTTGGATAAGAACTGCCCAGACATGCCAGAGTCGGGCCATGTGGGGGGTTATGCTGCTTGTTTTCTTTCCGTTCCGCGGACAGTCAATTGTTCGTCCAAGATAGCCCGTCTAACTTAATAAGTTAGGGCCCAGGGCATTCTTATCACACGCTAACCACCCCTGAGCGTCCCTCCAACCGTTCGACGAAAACAACCGACCGCAGCGTTGCAGTCTCTCCCTCACCGGTCGTTTTATGCTGCAGGTAATCACTGCTTCCACAAGGGAAGAAAAAAAGAAAGAAAAAAGAAAGAAGAGTAAAAGTCCATTATGATTATCGACCAAAGGTATGCCCTCCCAACTCCATACAAGCAGCTGTATATATATACAATCCCCAAAGAAAATACCGGTGCTCCCCGCCTACAGAGGACAAGCAGTCTCGTATTCCAACAGGTTCACGCACATCTGCAAAAACAACGGCTGAACCAGCGGCCTGTGCAGAGGGATAAGACTGAACAACAGACTCGCCGTAATGTTGATCAAGTCCTGGTGGCAGATCGCATTGCCATACGCCTCATCCAGGAATGCCCAGAAGACATTCTGCAACAGCTCCAGATTTCGGCGATCCTCGGGCGTGACAAGCATACCAATCCCCTTGCCACTCGACCTCGCCGCCTCGAGCTTCTCGTCATCGGCGAGGATGACGTAGTCGTAGCCTTGGAGCGACTGGAACACTTTGGCCAGGTCATACGCAATATCGCCCGCCGCCGTGAGCTTGTCGCCCTGCTGGCAGCGTACATCGAGGAAAGACACTTTGCGCTCCGTCTCGTTGAGCAGAATGTTGCTGAAGACCGGGTCGCCGTGAATCGTATCCGAGTAGATGGCGCTGCCATCGTGTTCGTACGCGTCGAGACGGGCGACGAGTACGTCGTAGATGCGGGCGGTCTCGCGAGCACCAATCCTGTCGTAGACGGCACGGTGTTCCTTGTAGCGTTGGCGCAGCTTTGGGGCATAGTTCTCGTGGATGTTGATCTCTGACGGGTTGCTGACCGATTTCTGCGAAAAGAACTTTTCCACTTCGTCGCTGACCGTCACCACCGACGTAGTCGAGACCGGGGCATTGTGCACGCGATGCAGAGCTTGAAGCATAATGCGCAGGCGGCCGGCGGTCAGGGACCGTGCGGTCAAGAGGTGCGAGTAGGAGATGCCGTGGAGCTTCTCCATAGTGAACGAGTAGGTGCCCGACTCCTTGAAGTAGTTGGCCGAGTAGATGGTGGGGAAGAGATCCGCAATGGCTGTTGGGCGGAAGCAATAAAAGTACATCTCAGCGAGGAGTTTGCTCGACCGTGAGCTCTTCTGCACCTTGTCGCCGATGATCTGGATGGTATTAAAGTCCCTTGAAGGCAAAATACCGGCCTGCTTGGCATGCTTGAGGTCTGCCAGAGCATTTTCTGTCTCATCAGAAAGGCCCGCTGCAAGCCAACCCAACTCCTTCCTGGTGTCGAGGTTTGCATTCACCGCAAGGTCGTCCACGTAGATGTGGGCCCATGGCTTGCCGAAGAAGATTTCGTCGTACGGGATCTTGTACTTGAGCAGCGAGGTAATGGTCGTGGCACCAATGTCAGCAATGACAGCTCCCACGTTGCCGTTATGAGTACGCATGCGGCGAGCAGTCTGGATGATGATGTAGTGGCCGGCCTTGTGGAGGGCCTGGACGAGCTCAATGTTGGCCTGGATGGGCGGGCAGGTCGAGTAGTCGCCTGGTGTGTCGGGTGACCCGACCAAAGTACCATCAAGGTCAAAGCAGAATCTCTGCTTCTTGGGCTGAATGGATGGGTCATTATGATGGATGCGCTTGAGGAAATCTTCGAGCTGCTTGGGGGTCCCAACGCAGCTGAAACCATCCATATCGACATTGATACCCTGGAAGACGGCCTCACCATGACGGATCATGAGCTCGATGAGCTGACTGGTGAAGTACTCGCCAGCCTGCTTGTCGCCAGGCTGCAACTTGGAATCAAGGACGACGTTGGCCCACTGCGAGAGAGCAGCGGCCGATGGGAAGACGTAGGCACCCGTGTTTGCGTGCGTGGAGATGGCCTTTTTCTCCTGGATATCGACGATGGTGTTGTCATGGTCGAGTTGGATGTATGAGAAGATTGGCTGTGAACCGTGGTCCTCGAAGTAGCAGCATGCGCCGTGGCCGGCAGGGAGCTCGCGGATCTTGGTGAGGATGTCGGCATGGTAGATGGTGTCGCAGTCAAGCGAGACGGTGCGGCGTCTTCTATGTGATGCTGGCATGGCTTGCGTTACAATGAAGAGCTGCACTTGGTCAGTATTGGGTGGGGATGTGCTGTTAGCATGGTACACGTACTGTCTCGGCGGCGCCGTGAGTCAGGTAAGGGAGTTTGAGCACCCTGCTGTCGAGGTTGGGGAACCACTTCTTCATCAATTGGCCGATCTGGAATTCCTGCTCGACGTCCTCGTTCACGGCGAGCCAGATGGTGTCTTGTGAGGTCGTCTTCAGCCGTTCGACGAGCCAGCAGAGCATAGGGCGACCGACAATCTTGATGAGTGGCTTGGGGAAGCGGTAGCCCTCGCGCTGAAAACGAGAACCAATACCGCCCATGGGAATGATGATGTTGAGACCCTCGGTCAGGCGAGTCCTCGATGTCGAAGCAGTCGAAGCAGTGCGACGAATGCTGGGGCGGTGGAGACTGTCAGACGGGAACGAGTAATCATATCCAGCAGGTGGTGTAAGCATTGGCGAGGCCAGCGTGGAGGCCGAGCCAAGCGAGTTGTTCCTCAGTGGGAGACCCATGTCAAGGTCGGAGTGAGGTGCCATGGCCAGTGATTGGATGAAAGAGAGTGATGGGGGTGGGTGATGGGGACGAGAGGCACTGCAATGGGGAGGTGAGGTCAGGTTTATGAGAGGTGACTTGCCATGTTTTGACGAGCCATGACGGGAAGTGTGCACATGGCATGTTGCCTCTCCTGTGCAACAAGAAATCCAACAATAGGATGATACCCCTGGGCTGGATGATGGACGCTGGACGTTGACAGATGACGCCGTTGAGGTGAAGAAGAGCTATCATCTTATCATTGCGTTCGGTGGCCTCCCCCCTTTTGAAACGTTCAGCAATGAGCACGACTTGGGCCAGCGTAGAGGTAGTGACATGTTCGGTACGGAGAGGAGGTGATGGATGTGCCGATTGCGATGCTCCTGCAGCTGGCCGAGGACGTGGATGGGCGTGGTGATAGTGATGGACAAGGCAGTGGTGGGCGAGTGAGTGGAAGAGTAGAGATTTGAGCTTTCCACCTTCACCTGCATGCACACGGCTGACGGGAGCTCTCGACCGCCAAGCCCTGACCCACGTGAAGCCGTGAACTCCAACTTTGACCCTTCTTTCTGCCTCTTTCCGCCTCGCCTCTCCCTCCCTTCTCCCACGACTCCTGAACGCCCCCCCGTTGCGGAACTTTGGCTGTACGGTGCAAATTGCATCTCCTTCCAGGCCCGCCTCAGCTCGTCGCGTTATCCGACCTGCAGGTGCAGTCATGTAGGTCTGTGGTGTGGCCCTCCCCCCCCCCCCCCCCCCCCCCCCCGCCGTCAATGGCTTGGTTGGTATTACTTTTCTCTCCCCGTGCTCCGCTGTGAGGCCAGTCACTCTTTGCAACCCCTCCCCTCCGGCATCACTACATTCGTTTCTTCCGACCAGAGTCCCAGAGTCCCAGAGTCCCAGAGTCTTCGATATGGCCTCGCTAGGCAGCGTCGCGGTCAAAGCTGTCAGAGTCATTCACAAGGTCCTGGCGCCGTCATTATACGGCAATCCTGCCCTCCTCGCGGCAATCGCCTTTGTCATCATCCAGGTCGGCATTGGCATCATCTTCAAAATCGCCCAAAGGGACGACGGCAGATATGCCTTTTCGCTCTCATCCTCGATCGCCATCTCCGAATTCTGCAAGCTCATACTGTCTACCATCTTCTTCTACCGACAATGTCAGCAGCGACAAGCCGACCCGAGGCGCCAGAGCGCCGAGAAGCATACATACGCCCAGCTAGATCAAAAGTCAAGTGATGGAGACGAAAGAAGCGACAGGAGCACGAGGAGCACGGATATCTCGGACATTGAGTCTGCTGGTACTATCGATGTCGAAGACGCTCGACCAAAATGGAAGCCACCAGTCCAACAATCGAGACATATCGGAATAGATGCTTTCATCGCTATGGTCCTCGACGAGATTCAGATCCATACCGCCTATGGAATGGCACATCTCGCTCTTCTATATGCCATCATCAACAATTCTGTAAGTCCCACCAAGCTGCTACTAGATGAGTTCCCTTGACTGATGCTTCCGGCAGACCTTCGTTCTGTATCAGCTGGCTGACCCAGGCACGATTTCGCTCGTCAGGTCGGGCATCACACTAATCACTGCTCTCAATCTTCTCATCACCACTGGCCAAAAGATCTATAAGCGCCAATGGATTGCAATTCTATTCCAGATTTGTGGCGTCCTGGTCACACAGTATAACCCGGAGCATGGATCACTGTATCCCTTTGCGACCTACCTCCTGCTCATCTTCCAGACCACCATCAGCGCGAGTGCCGGCGTATACAACCAGACACTCCTCAAAGGCGAAAGTGGATCTCTCCATGTCACCAACATGTCTCTCTATGCCGCCGGAACTATCATTAACATCTCCATACACCTGGTCTCGAGAGTCGTTGATCCGTCAGAGCCTCTTTTCTTCCAGGGCTACGGCTCCTGGGGAGCCTTCATGGTCGTACTCAGTAATGTCTTCATCGGGCTGGCCATCACCGCAGTGTACAAGTATGCAGATGCACTGATCAAGTGCTTTGCCACCGCTGTTTCCACTGGCATCCTTCTCTACGTCGCACCCATGATCTTCCATGTCCCTCTTTCGTTCCTGACTATTCCCGGGACGGTCACAGTCTTTGCCGCGACGTATCTCTATCTGGATGGTAAACCATCTTCTCCGCCGCCCAAGGTCGAGCCATCGCTGAGCGACAAAGCCTGGATGACTGCACCCATGCCATCCCCCCACTCGGGCTCTTCATCCATATTCCAACGAGCCAAGAGGTGGCTGTCAGAAATTGGGCCGCGAGGGGAGCGTAGACAGGTTGGCCTTGCTACCACATTTCCCATCACTATCGCACTCATCCTGGCATTGGTCAACTACAAAGCGCATCACACAGGCACGCCTTCCAAGGTTCCGGTGGTTGAATCTCCTTTGAAAGACTCATTAGCATTTGTAAGGTGGAATGCCCCTCACCCAGAAAGGATCCCAACCATCATGAAGTACAAGCCATACTTTGCAGACATTCACATCAGCATGCCAGACTACCTCCGACAGACCAATCGATCCGAATGCACCAGTCCCTTCGATCAACAATGTGGTATGGATCTTTTCAACGATATCCATGCTGACAATTACGGTGGCACCATGCAAATCTACACCAGCGTGGCCCGGACTATGCAACTCATTCTCGATGCTCCCGACAACTCCAGTGTCAGCAAAATGAATGGCCTTTTCTATTTCCACTTTGATGCTTGGATCGACCCCATGGGCTTCTCAACAGAGAACATCGAAAAGATCTGGTTTCCTGATGGTGAAAACCCACGCTTCGAATGCATGACCAACACAAGCGATTACAATCACTGGACCTTTGGCGGAAACGATCCGCAATCCTACCGCGCCACCAACGCCACCGCCGACGTGGTCAAACACCTCGTCAATTCGGGCCTTCGCTCCCGCATCAACCAACGCGAATGGTGTGTCGGCTGGGCGGACATCTACTACATTCCCCGCCGGTACTTCAAGGACTACATCTCCCTGTCCCGCGTCTTCTTCGCCCACGACGTCATGCACGAAGTCGCCATCCCGACCATGATCCGCATCATCGACCTCATGCGGCGCAGCAACGTCATGAACACGCACGAGGTCCTCACCCACCTCTCCGACTGCTGGGGCTCGTGCTGCTCCGACGACCCCCACGGCACCGATCTGCTCTGGCACCGCTGCGGGCACAGGCTCGATTTCAGCAACAAGAAGCTGGCCAACGTCTTCTTCGACAAGATTGATCGTAACGCAGACGTGCTGGGGACGCCGCTCTACGACGAGACGTCCGGCACCCCGCTCAAGGAGGCGGAGACCATTTTCGATCCCCAGGCTGCCAGCGCTCTGCTGAGCAAGCAGTTTAGTATCGACAATTGGCTTGCGGCGCGGCATAAACATGGCAAGGAGGACGATCTCTTCTAGACACGGTGTCTTATGGTTATGATATCAGATGGGACAGATACTGTCGTAGGCGTTTCCGATTTCTCATTACTAGCGGTCAATTGATAATGCATCTTGTACCAAATCCTTCTTCTCCGTGAGCACGTGACGAGACAGGCAGGGACGGAAACCGCCTACTAGTGACCTGTCCATTCGAGCAAGCTTGAGTGAGGTGCGAGTGCAACGAAGAATCACTTGTCCGCGAGCAAGGCGTCTCACTTCAAAGGCCGTCTGCAATGGTATAGTAAAAGAGAAAAAAAAGAGTGCTTCAGATTGGTGTATCAAAAAAGGTCTATATCTCGCACAACGGGCGATACTATGCGTATATACAACAACAGCNGCAACAGAACGAACCCCCCCCCCCCCCCCCCGTGTTCCATACGCCTGTGTAAAACCCAGTCGCTGCACCCCCAAGTAGTCATCAATGATTCAAATGGCCCCACATGGCCGCTTCGTAGAGTTCGCGGGGCTGTTCGCTAACGCACATGACGACGCCCTTTGCGATGCTCAGGAACGCCATGCTCTGCCACCAGTCATCGCTGGCTTTGTACAGCCTCAGGTTCCTCTTGTTCCACTGCTCAGCGATAGGGACCAGCGAGCCGGGGAACCAATGCATCCACGCCCTGACGTCCTCTATTATGGCCAGGCCGTCGGATTTCTGGGGCTCGTCGCGCATGACACGATTCCAGGTCATGTTGTAGACGCGTTCGCCGATCAACTCTTCGGCCGTGATCCATTTGTGCGTGGGTCCTGGAATGGGAGTCTTTTTCATCCAAACGTAAAAGAAGTAGGCGATTTCGGTGAACCACTCTTGCGGGCTGCCGGTCGCGAGAGGATATTTCTCCGCGACCAGCTTGGCGACCTGTGTGTAGACGGTCGAGTCGAAGATCCAGCAGTAGTATTCCAGGGTCCATCCGAGTTTGACAAAGTCCTTTTGGGGCATACCGAACAGGTCACGTAGGGGTTCGGAGACTGGCCATGTCAGTGGGGACGGTACAAACACTGCGATGGTGCTTGACTTACAGAAAACGTAGAAGCTCCCCTTACCGTTGCGACCGTCGGGGTTATGGATGATAAAAGGGTTGTCCAGGTACTCCTGTACGTAGTCGGCATACACAGTAGTTCGAATGACAATGGATTCTGAGTCTTGCATGGAACAGTATCGCTTGCCAGTAACGAGACAGCCATGGTTCTTCTTGAAATCCTGAATCAACGTCTTGTGCTGTTTCTTGATCGCCCTACCCACATCCACGCTGGGTCTGTAGTGCTCAAAGTGCATCTTCTCAAACTCGATCAGCCGTAAACCGGGCAGCCAGAAAGCGACGGATTCGATGTAGCCAGCAGAGGAGTTGAAGAGAGTGTTTCGGAACAGCTTCAGATCTTCGTCGAGCACGACGACGTTTATTTGCCATTGCTGGCAATCTATGCAGTGTCGAATCATTGATCTGCGGCGCACGTCAGCATGGCAGTACTTTGACAGGGTAAGGGTACTTCGACTTGCCTCAAGAACTTGTGAAGGTATTCCAGATGACCATGGTAGGAGGGAATGACGATCGCGGTGTTGAAGGTCGTCTCGAGCTGTCGGGCGGACAATTCTAGAGACCGGTTCGTCCTGACCAGATCCTGGTGCAACATGGCTCGCAGTTGAAGCTGGAGCAGCATGTCCGAGTTGGTGAACGCGGGCCAATCATCATTGACAGCGTCAGGGTACTCGATATCATACTCCATGTCTACTCTGGTCGCCAACCAAGGTCGGAACTCTGACGCGGTCCCCTCGTACAAAAGGCAACTGGTCTTGGCCGTCGCGTCGAAGATGGCCAGTCTGCCACTATCGTCAAGCAAGAGCGACTGCGGGAGGATGGTGCTTCCGAGCTCTTTCGTAAGAGGGGCGGTGTTGTTGTTCAGTTTGCCTGCACAGCCGATGTACCTCCTCGAGTCCCATGAGAGCTCGTGCCTGAGCGAGTCCTCCTTTCTGGTGACGGAAATGACGCGGGCGGCTCCCTTACCATCCAATGTCATGTATCGGTGCCTGATGTTCTCGCCCCGCTTCTTGTATGTCGAGCTGTGTGGCCACCATACAGGACTCCACTTGTCATGGATGGAACGCTCCAAGACCAGCTCACCATCGTCGGCCAGTCGAAATCGCCAAAGCTTGTTAGGAGAAGAAACACTCCGGCGTTCAGGATGCAGTATCGCATTGATCATAGGCTCGGGGGAGCTGACATTCTGAGATTCGTAGAAGGCTGCGGCCGGCGAGTGACGGTGTGAGCCGCCGGGGAACCAGGCCTTGTGAGCAGAGCCGGAGACGCCTGGCGATGCATTGCCCAGTGACTTGGACGCAGGCTCCTGCGTAGGCAGAGCCTGTGATAAGATGAGACCTCCGAAAAGGATGGCGGAGAAGATGGCAAGCAATCGATAAGCTTGGGCATTGCGTCGAGGTCGGCTGCCAGCTGGTTTTTGCCAAGCAAAGTCGGACCCGATATCGACCGAGCTCTTGGGAGCGTGCGATTTGGACGTCGACATGATAGATCCCACGACTATCTCTCGAAGCAGAACAAGGACCGTCTATCGATTGCTTCGGACGAGTTGGATATATCGCCCGAATATGGCTGGACGGTCGCCTCTGTGCAGGTTCGAGCCGTCAAGGGCCAGGGGTAAGGAGGTCGTTGCTTCAACGGGAGCCATGCATACACCTGGATTATTGACCGACTCCGCTTCTCATCTCCCCATGTACGGGCCATCCATAATAGGAGTCGACCCGGTTGCCGACCGATGCTGAGAGACAGGTTCTGGAGCTGGTGCGCGTGGTTCGGTTCTATCTGCAGCATCTTGGCCTCATCGGTGCTCTCAGTGGGCCCTCACGCAACGACGCGCTTACAGTAACCTTACCTAGCTTACCTGACCCGCAGGGTCGCCCTCGTGCGATGATCCCAGAGACGAGTTCGATGCACACCGCCGTTGGCCCATGAGCTTAGAGCATGGTTATCCACGACCTCCTCGCCCGTTGCTCAGCCGCCGTCGTTCATCTCTGTCATCTCCAGCTACGGGCCATTTTCAGGGTGGCCCAGCGACGTCAAAGCACCGTGTTCGACGTTGCGTGTGCAAGATTGTCTGCCTTGATCAAATCCCAAACGGCTTTGATAACAAAGCCTGGCAGTATCGCATGGCGAGGGTATGGAACGGCTCCGACGTGCTCGATCAACAGTGAGCGAAATGGCCAGCAGCGCCCTGACCAACGCTTTGATTGTTGCTCCGCTACACGTCCAATTAACCATTGGTATGGCGACGTTGACTCGATATCAAGCAAATGAGACGTTGAGACGAACAAGAGGAGCGAGTGTTTGGTAGGTACAGGCACTGCTGTCGTCGATATATAGGGCGGCCATCGCACCACCATTCTCGACATCCATCAAACCAGCTTTCACATTCATTCTCATCTAGTCATTCGTTTCCAAACCTCGCCACCTCAATCAACCACACTCCCCCTGTCGTAATCACCCAGCACTCAAGATGTACTTCCGTCTCGATCTCGCTCTTGCCGCCCTTTTGGCGAGCACCTCTGTGGTCGACGCCGCTAAGATTCAGGGCTGCGGCACAAAGGCTGTCAAAAAGGATATCGCTCTCGTCAAGAAGGGCCTCGGACACCCCAATCTTGCCTGCCAGTGGTTCAACAGCGCCAAGCGCGGCGCGCCCATGCTGTCCACACTCAACGCCGCCAAGACCACCAAGGCCTGCGAGTGTATCCTCAAGAAGAAAGCTGTCAAGAAGGCTGTTTCCGGTGGCAAGAAGCCTGCTTCGTTCAAGGCAGTCTGTGGTGCCAACGCCAAGAAGCTTCTTGAGGCCGAGGTCAAGTCGCCCAATAGGAAGCAATTCTGTCAGTTCTGGACCGCTACTTATCGCCCCTCTAAGCTTGGTTCTCCTTTCAAGGCCATGAAGACCCAGCAGATCTACAACGCTTGCGAGTGTATCGACCCTGCCACTTCGACCAAGAGCAGCAGCAAGAGCAGCAGCAAGAAGACCACCACCACCACCACCACCACCACCACTGTCGCGCCTACCACGGTTCTCTCCACCACCGTCCCTGCCTCGAGCTCCGTGGTCCTGAGCAGCACCACCAACCCGGTCACTGCTCTCCCGGTCACCACCATGTCTGCTCTGTCTTCTATCTCCAGCTCGGAGCTCTTTTCCACCTCGCTCTCGCTCTCCCTCACATCCATCGATATCTTGCCCAGCTCCAGCACCGTCGCGAGCTCATCCACCGTCGAGTCCTCCAGCACCACCAGCAGCGCCATCACGAGCTCATCTACCGTCGAGTCCTCCAGCACCACCAGCAGCGCCATCACGAGCTCATCTACCGTCGCGTCCTCCAGCACCACCAGCAGCGCCGGCATCACTAGCTCATCTACCGCCAGCTCCACCATCACCCTCGCCCCGTCTAGCTCCAGCACCGAGTCCTCCTCCTCAGCGTCCTCATCCAGCACTGCCGTCAACGCCCCGAGGAGGCGTGAGGCTGCTCCTGCCGCTGAGGGGTCCAGGCTCAAGGGCCGCGCACTCAGGGCCTATGCCAACCTTAAGTAAAGGGTCCGAGTTGCACCAACGACCACGAGCTGGATTTAGTAATGTAAACGTGGAATGTCATGTTAGTATCGACGGGGGGGGGAAATTGTCATACTGGGGTTCGATCAGTGTCTTTGCCTTTTACGTTCTTGCAGAGTGGCCTCTATTTCTTTTGCACCAGCACCCTTTATAAGTAATGTAATACATTTTAGTTCAGCCACAGAGGATTAAATCATGCCCATGTCCCAGTACTCTGATATTGCCAATGTTTCACGTGGTGATTACCAGCATCTCCTGGAGTGACTGGTTGCTTGAAAGGATGTATGATAGCATATTGCCAGCATCTCCTGTGGTAACTAGTTGTTTGGTTTGAGATGATGTACAAGATTGCTCTTGTCATGAACGACCGACCGATCCATGGTACAGTAGTTACTGTGTTACTGTAGCTCCGCAGACCGACCCGCATCGCTGGATGTCACCTTTGGTACAGTACAGTACAGTACAGTACAGTGCAGTAGCTCACGTCCTGGCGTTGAATACACCGCACTAGCCAATCGGATTGGCTCTGACTGGGTCGAAAGTGCCACCTGTGGCCTGTGTTTGTTGGTATTGTAACGGCTTGCCATTTTATTTTCAGCTGCTCTACAGCACACGTTGTTCAACGGCGGCGCTGCATCCTTAACCAAAACACCGCACGCGCCGCTCTTCTCATCTTGTTCTCCTCGCACGACCGAGGACGTCCCACCGACCGTTGATCCTCCATCTCGGCCTCGAACGATGCACGGTCGTGGCTCTCTCGCCTACTCCTGGACACTCCACGTTGAGCCCCTATCACTGGGAGATGCTTCACCGCCGCCGCGTCGGACCCTAAAGGTGCAGGCACATCTTCACCTCCATGTCCAGGACGCATCCTCAGGCCCGACATGTCGATCAGAACCTTCAAGCGCATGCTGAGCAAGGAGCGAATCCTCTGGATATGTCTGCTGTTCCTCGGCGTCACTTATCTGCGCCAGGCGGAGGTGCTGGAGCCTCGTCAGACTAATCTGCGCAAACGAGGCGAACCCGGACCCCAGCGACAAATTCCCATCACGTCCAGGGCGGACCATCCGGTCAAGGTATTCGCTCAGAATGCTCGTGCCGACTTCTTCAAGATGATCGACCGTCAGTCGCGCACCTACACCGAGGCTGTGGCAGAGTACAGGAGGCGCTACAGCCGTGATCCGCCACCGGGATTTCGAAAGTGGTACGAGTATGCCAAAAAGCACAATTCGGTCATCATTGACGACTACGACATGATCAATGAGAACATGGCACCGTACTGGAACATGACGCCTCGGCAGGTCCGCGCACTCTTGGATCGGGGCTCTCGTGGTCCGGCTTTGTTCAACGTCTCGGTCAACAGCGGCATCATGGCAATGTCCGGGGATCACTACATTGGAAAAGAGTTCATCAGCACGCTCTCGGACATTGCGAAAGACCTTCCGGATTTTCAGATCCTGCTCAACCCCATGGACGAACCTCGCGTCGTCCCTGTCGAGGACGCCGATCTGTCATCTGTGTCCTGGCTAGATCATGCTCGACGGTCGTCTTGGAACGTGGCGACTGCTCCCTGCAAAAGTGAACCCAGCGATGACCAAGACACTGCTGCCGACACCTTATCTTCCGCTTCGCCAGCAATCGAGACATTCGGCCTTCCATTCGTCACCGATGCCAAAGGATCCAAAGATATCTGCAAACACCCGGAGTACAGGAGCGCACATGGTCTGTTCATCTCCCCTTGCAGCTTCTCCTACACCAACCAACCCGTTCCCATCTTCTCCGCCTCGGCCCCCGCCACGTTTGGCGACATCCTGTACCCAAGCCAGTGGTACTACCGCTTCCAAGATCGCGACCGTGACCGCAACGATGTTCCCTGGGAGTTCAAATGGGCGGGTCTGTACTGGGCCGGCTCGACCACCGGCGGCTGCTCCACCGAGGCGACGGCCGACGAGCTGGCCGAGAACGGACAGCGGCAGCGCTTCGTCGCCCTGGCCAACGGCATGTCCAAGAAACCCGCCACCTTTCTCGCCGACGTCAACGGCCGCATCCAGACCTACCAGTCCTCCGATGTGTTTTCCCAGCTCTACGACGCAAAGTTCACCTCCATCAACCAATGCGACGGGCCCAACTGCGAGCGCGCGACCAGGCTCTTCGGCGCCAGTAAGCACGAGGAGGAAAAGCTGACCTACCAGGCCCGCTTCCTCATGGACATGGACGGCAACGCCTTCTCCGGCCGCTTCTACCGCTTCCTGGCCAGCAACAGCCTCCCCTTCAAGATGACTATTCTCAGGGAGTGGCACGACGAGCGCCTCGTGCCCTGGTACCATTACGTCCCCATCAGCCTCTCCATGGACGAGTTGCCGGAGACGCTACGGTATCTCGCCCTGACCAAGGAGGGGGACACGGTGGCCAGAGGCATCGCGCAGGCGGGCAAGGAATGGCATGACAAGATCCTTCGGAGGGAGGACGCGACCATTTACATCTACCGGTTGCTGCTGGAGTTTGCCAGGGTGCAGAGCGAGACGAGGGACGGGACCGTGGGTGGACTCTGAGCTTGGTCAAGCTTTGAGGTGGTATACCACGTCATGTTCCTCAGCATCGCGTCGGGCGTATAGGCCACGGCAATTCACTTGTGGATCATGGTCAAAGGAAGGCGTTTCTAGGCACATGAAGAGGGGGTTTTTTTAAGCGGGTTTAATGCATCTGGGATTAGACGCTTGCCATGTACTTTGTTCAAGTAATACGACGATACGGTCCACAGGCCACACACACGGCATTATCCCCTTTGAGCCTTTTAAATCGAATTCGATTCAACTCTTGCATGCACAAACTTCTTTCAAGCTGCATCTGTCAATGTACGACAGGTCTCTTTGCGCATCGCACAATGTCCGGTCAAAGTCACGTGACCTACAGTATGAGACGGGCATTGAGTGGGACAAGCTATCAACCAGCTAGCTGTACAAGGGGTTTTTTTTTTTGTTTCTGTTTTTTTCTTTTTCTTAAAACCCTTCTAAAAGACAGCCTGCAATATCAATCATGCTGCCGGATGCTGCCTCGCACCAAGGACAGACACCAACAAGCTAGAGCGAAGCAAGCGCCGAGCCAAATGTGGACCGCGATTTGATTGCTTCGTATCCTCCACGGAGCATGAAACACATCGGCAAACAAGCGTGTCGCCTGTCCGCCTATCCAGAAGAATGGCCATGTTTCAAGCATTCCACAAAGGCCCACGTTCACCACCTTTAGTGTTGGTTCTGTAGCTTGGCGGATGCTTGTATAGTCGAGTACTGCCTCTAAACGAACACGAACTCGGACGCAGGACAGCTGCAGTCGCCCTTCGGAAATTGGTGAAATTGGTGATATGAAGTATGTACTCTGGACCAAGTATATACTCCAGAACATCTCCAAGTTACACATAAGATCTGCTACACGCCCTCTCAATCACCCGCCTCCACGTCCTCTTTGTTTCCTTTTCAAGTCACTCCTTTGGCATACCAACAGCATGCATTCCATTCCTTTCTTCGCGCTTGCTGCAGCTGGTCTGGCGCAAGCCTACACCGTGGTAGTCGCCAAGCAGTACATGCTCAAGAACATCGACCCTCTCGTCGTACCAGGCCAGTACAAGAGCCACATGCACTCCTTCTTCGGCTCCGACGCCGTAACCATCAACACCACCACCAGCAAAGAGATCATGTCCGGCTGCTCCACCACCGACAACCAAAACGATCTCTCCGTCTACTGTANGTAAACCCCCCCCCCCCCCCCCTCTCCCCTTTACCCTCCTCCAGCCCCAGCTAATTTTCCCCTTCCTCTCCCAGGGGTCCCCACCCTCTACACAAACGTAGCCGGCACCTACACCCCGATCGCCCCCATGCGTTTCTCCGCCTACTACGTCGCGATCGAGTCGGCGGAGATCCCGATCCCCCCAGACTTCACCGCCATAGCCGGCAACTCGACCGCGACCAGCCAGGCCACCACGATCGAAAAAGCCGGCTTCTCGTGGTTCTGCGAGAACGGCCCTGCCAAACCCGCGGGGGCCGACCCGGGCGCCTTCCCCACCACCACCTGCTCCACCCACCTGCAGTCCCTCCTCCTCTTCCACGACTGCGTCGACCCTGCCACCCTCGAGAGCGCCTACAGCGGCACCCAGAACTGGCGCGACGGCTTCAGGCCCGCCAACCGCTGTCCCGCGAACATGAAGCGGATCCCCCAGTTGCGCTTCAGTATCCGGTATGATTTGCGCAGGGCCCTGCCGAACGGTTGGTCCGGCGCACCGCCCTTGGAACTCGCGTGTGGATCTAGCTACTGCTGGCACGGCGACTTTATCAACGGATGGGTCCCCGAGGCGGCGGCGGACATGTTGAAGAGTAACGACAAGAGGGTGTTTAGGAGGGTGGTCGGGCCGAACGATGCCATGGTCAGGGGCAAGGATCTGTGCAATGTGGCTGACGCCGAGGACCAGGATCCGGATCGGGGCACGGGGGATCTGGCGAGGAGCAGGGAGATGATGGGCTTGTGAAAGAAAAAAAAAAGGTCTTGTACATACAGATTCAATTCGATCCGATTGCATTAAGCCAAGGCTCTATCTAGCAATGTCCGTTCGTCGTGGCCCCGGCAGTCCCGTTCTGTCCGTTGACGACCAGCCGACTCGCGCAGTTCTTATCGCTGGGGACATCGATGCTGGGGTTGGCCTCGAAAAAGTCGGCCGGCCGCAGGTGGATCTGGTGGATCTCCACGGGCATGACGGGCCAGTCCTCCACGCGCGGGTTGTGCGTCAGTCCAAAGACGGACCACACGACGACGTCCTCGTCGCGCACGTCGTCGTTGCGCGCCACCGCGTCGCCCACCCCGCCGCGTTCGGTACGGGATTGCATCGTGAAGCGGCCGCCGGCATAGAGTTCGTTGTCCTTGTACTTTGTCACCCAGAGATGGTGCTGGGCAAAGGTCGCGCGCTGGGACTGGAGGGAGTCAGGGTCTGCGAGGAGGAGCTGGGTGGCGGGCGGGATGATTTTGTAGCCCATTGGCTTGCCGCTGATCTTGTTCTTGGTGGACTCGTTGATGATCTTGAACACTCTGTTGTACTGGGGGGCGATGTCGGCCCAGCTGGACTTGTCGATCTTGGTCTGGCGGACTTCGTAGTAGTTGCCCTTGGGGTTCGTCTCGGGGTTCATCTTCACTCGATGTGATTCTTCTTGCACTACCGTGTTCTTGTGCCCCTCAATCGCTGGGTCGATACGCACGGCGAAGATGTGTTGATGATTCTGGGCTAGGACGCCGGGATTGACGACGTTGCCGTAGTCACTGGTCTTGTCGGCGTCAATGTTGACGCAGCTGACAATACCGGTGGCGCGGGTCTCAATATCGATCCCGCCCGAAAGGTCGAACTTGTATGCAAAGATGTACTCGTAGTTGGCAAGGGTGATGATGAACTGAACGACAAGCTCACGACGTCTTGCGACGACAGCACGGCCCGTCCTCCAGTTGGTATGCTTCCACTCTATGCCGTTATCTTGTTCATGCAAGCAAATGACATTTGGCTGCTTCTTGACAGAACCGTCTGATTCTACGGTGTATCCATCGAAATACTAAGAAATGTCAGAGAGCGTAGCATGGAGTCGAACTGGAAGTCATACCTTGATTACCCCCAAGCAGTCACAGCCTAGTGCGAGGTTATTGGCATAGTTTCCAGCACCACCATCACCAAAGTCGAAAGCTTGCTTTCGCACAAAGACCGGTCTCGCATCTGCGTACGGGACCGTCATTTCGCTGATGGAGAGGCGGTGGAATACGCTTCTCTTGTCGTAGTGCACATCGTGAATGACTGCACCCTCACGAGGATTGAAAGAAACTCGGAACTAGGTGATGATTAGCATACCAAATCTCGTCCTAGACACGAGGCTACCCACTCTCCACTTCTGCCACTCAACAAGCGAGTCATCGGTAACGCTGAACGATGGACCATCTGGTTGGAGCACATCAAGCTTCTTCAGATCCGGTCGAGCGCCGCCGGGCAGGAGCTCCGGGACGTATTCAGCTGGCGCGCAGTGGTCAAGGATCTTCTCCGAGTGTGTCTGTCCCGTGAGGCTATCACCTTTGCCCCCAGTAGCCAGTCTGTCAATGCGGATGATCTTCCTCTGATGGATATCCATGACAGGTATCAGTGGCAACGGGTAGGCATAGAAGTTGGCATCAGGGTTCTTGGTCCTCGTGTCCTGGCCGAAGATCAGGCCTTGGAAGTACCTGCTCTCCTCCTCGGTGTCCTCGAGACCGCCATAGGGCCAGGGCTCGACGACAACCTCGAAGCCTTCTGGTAGTTTGAATTCGGCGATGGCGGCCTGGAAGTCTGGTGACTCTTCGCAGACCTTGACAAGGATATCGAACTCATCTCTGCGGATCATCAGCAATGAAATGAAAGAGAATTGGCCAATGTCGTACATGGTTAGAGCTGCATGATGATCTGTCCCGATGATTTCGTGATCCACTCTCTTCTTGGTGCTCACGTCGATGACGGACTCTTGGTAGACTGGGATCTTGTCGCCACCCACCACGTCGTACTGGCATCGAGCAAGTCTCGGCGGCGGTGAAAGGGCCGCAGCTTCTTCTCCCGAGTGCTCAGCTTCCAGGTATTCGACGACTACGTCTTTTGATGGTTCCTGCAGAAATATTTCGCGGAAGATCAGGACCTCGTGCTGGTGCAGAGACAGGAGCACATCTCTGGCCGTCAGCGTTTCGGCCTCAGTCAGGCTGGAAAGAGGATGAGGGGTCATGCTCTGCGTATACGCCGACAGATGAGCAAAACAAAGGGTTCAGAGAAAGAATGAAAGAGATATGGTTGACATGGTCGTGGACTTGCCGTCTAGATGTATTAGATTGCTGCTCGTGCGGAACATGTCCGCCGCCTCTTCTCCTTGCGGTAGGCACTTGTCGTCACGAAGGCTAAACTATGTAGTACGGTAGCTAATAAAGTGGGTGAGATCGCAGCTTGCACGCAGTTTTGGTGGGCGAGTTTCCCCGCCCAATCTGGGACATGGTCAGAGTCGCAACTTCGGAACTTTCTCGAGCTGCGAAACTCCGAATAGAAGAAGCCACTTCACGATCCAAACGATTGCCGATTCTATTGGCCTCGCATCCTGCGGAGAAAAGCAACATGCCGAAACTCCGTGGCAACATGCATGGTGACATTGCCATCGAGCACCGCAGAGTCGTCCCAAAACACCCGACAAGGTTGGGAAGACTCCTCAGACGTGAACAAGTAAGGGAGAAGGATTGTGCTACGCTCACGAGTCGGCCACCTCTCACAGATACCATGCTACGTTCCTTGCTGTTCGAGGCATCTGCTGCAAAGCAGGACTTGTCCTACACACATCCAAGGGGCCTTTAGACCATGTCTCCAGCTCAGAGGTTTGGAAAGAAGCCATCACAGTGGCCCGGAAGCTCAAGATGCATTCATATCCCTCGGAGGAACGTGAGGGAAATTCGTGATCCGATAGGCATCGATGATGATGCTCCTACCGCTCTGAGCCAGCACGCCAATGGCAAATATGCCATTCAACCAATTATACTGTCCCGGCGGCGTCTCGAACTGTAGTCTGGTGAACCACTCGACTGTGTCTTGCGAGAACGACGGCTCGGCGCCCTTCTCCCTTGGTGACATGGCCGGCGGAGCACCAGGACCACCGGAGAATACCCCCTTGGACCTGATGTAGATGTTGACACCGTCGTCCGTCCTGACCGTGTATCGGGCGTCAAGTCTCATGAACTTTCAGCTGTCAGCAGAGTGTGTGAGACATCNGTATGTGTGTGTGTGTGTGTGTGTGTGTGTGTGTGTGTGTGTGTGTGTGTGTGTGTGTGTGTGTGTGTGTGTGTGTGTGTGTGTGCGCGTGCACTTACATCTGCGCCCCCGGTGACTTGACCCCAGTCTGCACCGCTCATGTTCAGGATCACCCCGTTCAGACCAGGCCCCTTGACCGTGCCGCCCTGGATGGGTAATATGATGCGTGACTGTTTGCCGTTGAAAGGGGGTCCGACGGGCTGCGTCTCTTCGGCCATGTCCGCTGACATGCGGTAGATGAATTCCAGGTAGGGAACTTTCATGCCGATGGGTAGAGGCAAATGGTCCTGTCCCAAGGACGGCTCACCTGGTGTCGACATGTTCAGGATATTGGTGCGTGGGGTGTCTGACCTGCTCGTTGATGCCGAGAGTGGAATGGTCGATGTTGGGTTCGCCCAGAAGCTCTCAGTCCAGATCTCTCCTGTCGACAACGGGGATTTGTAGCACTTGTGATGGCAGTACAGAGGCTGTCTGGATGGGAAAGTTTGAGATGAGGAGACCCGGCAATCGATGTTGATGTCGCGGAACAGGGCTGTCTTCCACGATCTACGGTGGTCCCGGGACAGGACGCCACACACAAGAGGGGACAGGATTCACGCGACCTGACGCGAACCACTTTGCGATACCTATACTAATATAGAATTCGAGTTGCATTCAGACTGAATTCCTCTCGGAGCGAAGTCGAGTCGCACGCGCAGAGCCATGCTTCCATTACAAACATCGAACGACACGGTACCCTCGTTCCGAGAATATATCAGTGATGTCTTGGATCCGATTCCTTATCCAGTGCCGTCAGGGCAAGACGATTGTGGATCCGATACTTGTCGCGACTTGACATGATGTTGGCGACAGCCGTCATCGGGAGCGCAGCCCTAGACTTGTACATATCGCCGCTTACCTCATCCTCTTTGACCTGAGGAGCGCGTTGGAACATGTGAACGTGACCTCCTTGAAAGGATGGAACGACTCGGAACGGATGAGTTTACAGGTCTGCGTGAGGCAGAGCAAAGAGCCATAAGTGCCAGTAGTGGCGTATGGAGTCTTCTCGCCGTCGAAATGGCGGTTAAGGACAAGGCGATGCCCGTTGCTCGCTTCTGCTTCGGGCTGCCCGTAGACCAAGTGGCGGATATCCGGGGCGAGCTTGGTGAGAAGGAAGACGCAGCAGAGAAGCAGCTAGGACCGAGCTGAAAGCAACAACGACACGACGGGACGGCAGTCGGGATGGACAGGTTGTCAACAGGATGATGGCCATGACTTCACAGCCTTGATATAATACACACCATCAACCTCCTACGTTCCACTCATGCACTGATGCCCTTAAAGTCCCCTGCCATCTCGGCCGTCGCCAATGCGTTCTTCCTCGCCCTCTTCTTGAGCACGTTCTCAATGAACGCCTCTCCTGCCTTGTATGAGCTCCTTACGAGGGGTCCACTGGCGCAGTACATGAAGCCCAAATCTAACGCTCTTTGCCTCCAAAGCTCAAAGGTCTCTGGTGTGATGTACTCCTCTACCTTCATGTGTCTTTTCGTTGGCCGCATGTACTGCCCAAAAGTCACTACGTCGACGTCGACCTTTCTTAGTTCTACCCAAGTCAGTGTCGCTCCACTCTATCAGATCAGGGCATGTATTACCTCTCAGTGCCTCCCAGAGCTGTTCTTCCGTCTCCCCCAGGCCAAGCATGATGCTCGTCTTCGTAATCAGACCTTCTTTACTCTGCTTCGCCCTTGCCAGCACGCTCAAGCTCTGCCTGAACGTCGCTCTTCGATCTCTCACAAACGGTGTCAACTCCTCCACGGTCTCCACATTGTGTGCGTAAACGTCCAACCCGCTTCGCGCCACTAACTCCACCATCTCGAGATCCCCCGCATAGTCTCCTGTCAGGGCCTCCACCAGAATCTGCGGCGCCTTCTGCTTGATCTTCATGATCGTCTCCGCAAAATGCCTCGCCCCTCCATCCGCAAGATCATCCCGGTCCACACTCGTCAACACCACGTAGCCCAGTCCCCACCTCTTCAACGCCTCGGCCGTATTCTCCGGTTCGTGCGGATCCAAAGGCGGCGGCGCCCGCGAGGTCTTGACGCTGCAGAACCTGCAGCCTCGGGTACACGTGTCGCCCATCAACATGATCGTCGCTGTAGCAGCGGACTTGTCGCTACCGCCCCAGCAGTCGGAAATATTGGGACAGCGCGCTTCTTCGCAGACTGTGTGGAGATTCAGACCACGCAGGTCAGACTTGATCTTCTTGAAGTTGTCGTTGGAGGGTATGGGCGTCTTTAGCCATGACGGAAGGCGAGTGTGTGTGCGCTTGCGACCTGGAGGACCGACTTCTACTGTGCGGAGTTCGAGGGCTTCGGAGACGGGGAGAGGGGCCTCGGAGGGGGATACGAAGTCATTGAAGGAAGGGCCAGTGTTGAGGCGGTCGCTGAAGGTCGTAGGTCGGCGAGGGCGGGTCGAGGTGGTGTTGGGTGGGGGAGGTGAGTCGATCGCTGTGGCGAAGGGCCGGCGGAGGAGGCAAGAGGGATGTACCGGTCGACGTGCTGGCTCGGAGGAGGTGAGAAGCCGGCGGGATACAGGTCGTAAGGACGCCATCGTGCTGTAGGACTGAGGATAAGGGTATGGAAGTTGATGCGATGGTCATCAATGAAAAGTCGCCGCTCAACAGAGCATTCGCCGAAAGCAAAGGCAGGGCTCCGATTGGCTGAGCGAATAAAGCCGACGAGAGCCGCCTCTTGCCTGTCTCTTGACCTCACCTTGCATGGCAAACATTTGAGTTGTGCAGCATCATTGCTTTGTACACCTCAGTTCATCTGATGAATCCAGCATGACCAAACAAACTGTAGAGGTGCTCTGCTACGATCCGTGGGAGAAAAAGTTCCAGACAAAGTCCTCACATCACGAAGTGGGCGTAAGGGACGTCTTGATCAAGACCACCCATTCGGGGCTTTGCTTCACCGACGTACACGCGAAGAATCGCGGGTGCGGCCTGGGTCATGAAGGCGTAGGATATGTCCAAGAAGTTGGACCTGCCGTCACAAACTTGAAGGTTGGTAATAGGGTTGGCTGGGGGTAAGATCGTCCTCCGAAACGTCCATTGCTTCCTTGTGCATCCCCTTTGCTTCCCGCGTAGTGCCTGTCTGACAATGCTTCTCTAGATGGTTGCACTCTGTAAGTGTTCTCTGACTGCCCCTTTGAATATTGCTTCCTTGTCGTAGGTCCCCGATTGCGTTATGCTGACCTACCAGTCCTGCGGTCACTGCCCAACTTGCCTATCTGGATATCGACAATATTGCGAGCATGCTCTTGGCTTTGCTTACTCGGATCTTGAGCAGGGCGCATTTGGAGATTATCGAATCATTGATGCCGAATTCGCCTATCGCATCCCGGACGCCATAACATCGATCGATGCTGGACCGCTCATGTGCGCTGGGGCGTCTGTATACGAGGCGCTCGATGCTGCAGGCACGAAAGCCGGCGACCGAGTAGGCGTTGTGGGTGTTGGAGGTCTTGGTCACATGGCAATGCTTTTCGCCAAGGCCATGGGCTGCAGTGTCACTGCTCTGTTCGCCTCACGTCGGCCGTCGCAGCAGAAGATCAAGGACGCCTTCGAGCTCGGTGCTGATGAGGCAAGGTGTATCGCAGATCGTCTCAACGAGCTATATCCCACCCCTGATAGCCGTGGAGAAGCTGGAGAAGTGGAAGAACCTCCTCGGGAAATGAAGATCAATGTTCTGCTGGTCTGCTCGAACGAGCTACCGGACTGGTTCGACATCTTACCCCTACTTGACAGGATGGCTCGCATCGTACTGATGTCGATCCAACCCAAAGCGCTTAACATACCGTACATGCCTTTCATCTTGCCCGGCCATCGCATCATCTCCTCCACGGAAGCATCCAAGCGTAATCACATTGACATGCTGGACTTTGCCGCTCGTCACAAGATCAAGCCGTGGACGGAAACTTATCCAATGTCGGTACAAGGCCTCAGCGATGCCATGTCTCGACTTGAGAGTGGTCAAATGAGGTATCGAGGTGTGCTCCAATGGTGATTTCGTCGCCGCCCGCCGGATCGGCGATATTCCACCGAAAGATCCCCGCCACCTGCTCCCAGCACTGACATAGAAGCATGTGGATCAGTCTAAAGCAAGGAAACTATCTAGGCAGCAAAAGTATAATGAATATGCTCGTCACTGCCGCCTGTATCGACCTCATCTGATTGGCCGGTGGTAAAGTCGAAATTCACATGTAGGGCCTATAAGCATGTGACGCCACTTATTATTGGCTACCACTCCTACAAATGCCTCAGGTATGATGCTATACCTCTCCCTCTTCCAGCCTCCTGCCAGCACATCACTCGACTCACATGCTTGAACCGTGCACAGAACGGCCTATATCACCCCTTCTCGTCTCCCCTTCTCTCTCTCCTTTTCTTCTCACTTCTTCACCACCCTTCATTTCTCGTGAGCGGTTACAGTCGAACCTCAGTGATCCTATTGGCAAGGACACAGCCGGCGTTGGTACTTGATCTCAGGGTCTGCCTTCGTTCGTCACTGTGGGCGTCTTTGACGAGCCCTGCTGAGTAGCGCCTACGCCGTGATTCCTCAGCGCCATGGATTCAACATCCAACACGTCTTTCACAGCCCGGCTCACCCTGGTTCCCTACTCCCTCACCTCAATGTAGGGCCGGTCCATATGAGTGGGCGTGGTATCCTTCAGTAGATCGAGACAAGCCCGTAGCTCCATCCCGGAGTTGGCTTGAAGCCTTCACGGGCCGGCGGGTGTGGTTGAGGTGTCGTGACGGGCAAGGCCTGGGGGAGTGATGTATGGTTTGTACCCGCTTGAGTAGCTGATCCCGAACGCGGCAACGTGTGAGGGTGACCCTGGTTGCAGTCCGGGGCTCAGAGGAACAACAAAGTCATGTCTCGCGAAAGGTCCGCCGGCTTGCGGTCAGGTTTCTTTTCGTTTTCTTCGCGCTGTGCGACTGCGCTCGACTGACGACTGGATTTGAAACGATGCTGGGCGATTTCGATTACGACGATGGACCGCGAAACGACTCTGGACGAGATCAACAAGCTTGGATTTCGACATTCGAACATGACGACGACGATCGATTGTGACGCCAACCGACGAGACGACAACCGACGAGATGACAGCCGACGAGACGACTGAGAAGGGCATTCGAGATGGAGGGCATTCGACATGGAGGACATTCGACATGGAGGGCATTCGACGTGGAGGGCATTGATGGTGGTTGGGACTTACAACTCTGGTCATGTTCAACACATGTGGTGGTGGGAAGCTTCGACAACCGATGAAAATCCGAAACGATCTGGAGATGAAGGTCTGGTGTGGCCATGGTGGTGATGGTGGTGACGCCGCTGTTGAGGTGGCAAGGCGGTATCGATACCGTCACAGTGGGGTACTGAGGGCTTCAGGGTCGTTGATGATACAGAGCTGTGTTAGTCGCCATCGCACTCCTTCGGGGGTTGTTGACCTGCGCGAAACACCTTCTGGCCCCAAGGGGTTCATATCTGAGACCCTGTTTATTATACAATGTTCATACACCTGATCTGTCTTCATTTTTGCAAACGTGAATCATTGTGCCTGCTGTTCATGTCGATTATCCCATTGCCATTCCCCGCCACTTGGCTCTTGCTGTGAATAAATGCCTCGTATAGGTGCGCATAGTCTCAGCTCGGGTGTATTCCCAAGCCTGCTGGCATGTGAAAGGTCCGATAGGTCGCAGTGATATATCTGATTCTCGCCTGCATCCCACAAACTCTGTGTTCCACCACCTCATGGAATAACGAACAATGACCTGCCTTTGAAGACTACCCGATCGCAACGGCCAACCCATTGTCACGATTTCACTTTTGTCATTCTGTGCACAAGCAGCTCCACCAAGGTCGGGATCCCTCACAAAAACGCCGCAATCTCACATCGAGCTGATACCGCGGGCTTCTCTCACCGAGGAGACCTCCGGATTCGACTCATCACTGTGATCACAACCAAACCTCACGTCGACGACAACAAGAGACTTCCCAAAATGCCCACCTTGATCAATGCCAGAGCGCCACCACAACGCTTGCATCCCAAAAAGCACCAGGCGAAGGGCAAACCTGTTGCAAAACCAGCGACGTCAGCACCGCCATCGGCTGCGAAAGCAAGCAAAGTCTTACCGCTCATTCGCAACCCCAAGCCGCTGCAAGGACGAGAGCAGCGCGATCTGCTCGCCTCCATCGTCCGTCCACGACCCTTCCCTTTCCTGCGCCTGCCTGTCGAGTTGCGTCACATGGTATACCACCACGTCGATCAAGACTTTACAGACGCGGGACGAAGGATATGGTTCACGTACGGCACTGGTATGACGGTGCCAAAGGCAAAGGTCAACAAGGAGATGTGGAATCTGGTGCTTACAGGACCGGAGATCAGGGAAGAGGTGCTGCCTTACCTTTACGCTGGGCGGAAGTTTGGGATCCATCTAGAGTACAGTGCCCCAAAGGTTGGCCTCAAGATGCCTGGATTGGAAGTTGGACTGGTGGCAGATCTGGCGATGAGAGTCTCCGGTGCTACCATGGGCTGGGTCGATGGCTATCTCAAGATCCAGGACTTCTTCCAAGCCGGAGAACATCTGGATAAGCTCGAGGTAGAGATACACCGCCCGAGGAAGAAGATGTCCGAGGACCGCATCGTATTCGTGCCTGATTTTAAGGACTTGCTCGCGGAGTGGAAGGACTTGAAGGTGATTCGGAGGGTGAACATCAGAGGAGCTGGAATGAACGTGCCTTGGTTCGTGGACCAGCTAGAGGGTAAGTTGACGCACTGGTTCCTCTAGGTGTTGCAATGCTTACTTTATTGTAGTTGCCGAGAATGAGAGACTACATCAGATGCATCCAGAGAAATGCCGTACATCAGGGGGAAACTCGGTCGATGGTCCGGGGGAAGAAAGTAGTGGGGATGGGGACCTTTTGGACGGCAGACCTTGAGGCTTGAGATTGGCAGACTTAGAGGCTTGAGATTGACAGACCTCTCCCATTGCGTTTCAGCATAGCATGGTCATGGAGAGACATGGACCAAGAAGGAGAAGGCGCTATTTGGACGGAGTTCGTCGGGCTTATCGAGTCGTACTTTCATAATACCAAATAGTGCGCAGCTTCTAGGCCACATCGTTGGCCATGGGCGAACAGTCGTCGCTCAATAGCTATGCTCAGCAATGCATTGTCCTCGATCTAAGCTGTGTACTGTACCATGCAAAGCGTTCCGTGTAGCTGCGAAAGGTGGGCGTCTTGCTAAAGCAATGGACAAATCTAGGAGACCAAGGGACGTTCCCCAGGGTTGGACGATTGCGATTCTCGCCAACCCAGAATCAGGCAAAATCGAGGCTTCGGAAGTCGACCAGAACAAGAAACACCATGTGTCGATCTGCGCAACTCTCCTCTCAACGACAATCCTCCCACGTTGTCCGCCGTGGCGGTCACGCCGGACGAAAAGACTGATGACAGAGTGGATGATAAGAAAGAGAAGGTGACAAGGCGTGCAGCGGGACAGGTTTAGGCGACGGGGCCAATGGTTCTGGCTGCTGATCACTGCAGAGGCTAGACCAGATCAGAGAGCTATCGACCGCGCCGCATGCAACATGGCCAGCTGACACGGAATTGCCGGCTACAGTTGTGAGGAGAATTAGGATGCCCCTGGGTCAAGAACGGTCAGGACGCTGTGGATACAGTTCGATATGTATGACACCTGTCATCCTCTCCAGGCCTCCCAGAATCTCATGGTGCATGAAGAGTGTCGGTGTCGAGTCAACGCACACGTAGGAAAATCCGAGGACGACTCATCTACGATGCAGTACTTCCACTCGCCTTCTCATCGACCTGCGATTTCCCCGGCGTGCGCAGATGACGGCCCCAAGCAATATATCTCACCAGCCTAGATCGTCTCTTGTGCAGCTCCACCTGCTGCTGACTGGTCCGTTCAGCTCTGATCTGACCAACATCCAGCATCGTTCATGCCGTCTACCGAGGACGAGAGCTTGAGCACGAGGCGCCCAGCACCGCTCAAGCCCGAAAGACCATCGCACCAGCAGACTGTTCAATAGTCTGCTCACTACCAATGCACCTTCTACAAGGCCTCCCAATCAACCTTCCAGAATGCCCCCGCCTCGGCCCGCATCTTGCAGCTTTTGGCTGTAGGCCTACAGTCGCCCTATCCGTGGCTTACAGCACCTCATGCTCCGCAATACTACCCTACGCGACCATGGGCAAAGTTGGGTAAAGCACGATGCTGATCCCTGGCGGAGAATCAGGCACGCCCACGCCATGTCCATCAGCATTGCTGAGCCATTGGCGTTGTCCCTACGCTAGCATCATGTACAAAGGTCAAGCTGGTCCCGCAGATCTGTTTCTCCTGCTTCGCGGTTGTCTCTACCAAGTACCGTACCCGGTTGACAGGGTATTGTCGCAATCATGTCGAGTATGTCGAATCGACTTCTGATGGGCTAGCTGCGGACGATTACTGACATGGATATCAGCATTCAATAGCAGTCTCACCACCGCATCGAGCATTGCCCCGCAGCTCAACGCCCTTCTGGCAGCTACTACAGATTCGATTCTTTCCACGGCCAGTGCGCCATCGATACAGGGCAATCTCGCCATCCTAGCCGACGTAAATACCACTCTCCCTACGATTTCCCCTACACCGAGTCCTCCTGCCTTTACCGCCATGACTACCACCGGTCCCACGATTATCGCTCCCGTTTCTCCTTCCTCAGAGCCATCCCAGGTAGCGGCAACGACGAGCGAGTCCACGGACACGAACAGCACTTTCATCCCCCCTTCCTCGACCTCCACTACTGCTACAACGACTGTCGTCACGACCACCGACAGCGGTGACGTACCTAGCACTGAACCAACCTCGCAGAACTCGACCTCAACACCCGGCACCAGCCCACCCTCGACTACACCGCCGACCACGATAACGACTACTACGACCCCTTCCACGACCGCACCGCCGATAACAACACCATCCACGACAGAGCCGTCCACGACAACACCTCCTACGACAACTTCGTCGACAACGACGCCTCCCACTTCCGAACCCCCTTCGTCGACGACAACGACACCACCGTCTTCTTCATCAACCACCCAGCCTCCAACGACGACCACGACCACGACACCGCCGTCTTCTTCGTCGACTACTCAGCCTCCATCGACGACAACCACTACGTCATCGACAACCACGCCGGGCGTTGCGTTGCCGCCGACGACACTTGTGCCATTCCTGCCTGATCCGACCTCTGCCGAAGAATCCATCGCGACATCCGACCCAAATGCCGAATCCACGGGCGAGCAACAAGTTCTGCCGGAGACGACTACTGCCGCCTCTACTTCGCTCGTCCAGCTAGTGATGAACAACACAATTACCATCTCGGCCGGCGGGTCCCCGACTTCGATCTCGAACCTCCTGATTTCAATGATGTCAAACACGAACAGTGTAGTCGTCAACTCCACTACCATTGCCGTCTCAGATCTTTCAAACGTCATCCCTGGCCTTACAGGCTCGGCTGCACAGACACTTGCCCCAGTCTCCGCTCTGCTAGTCACCATACCGGCGACGACGACGACGGCGTTCAACGGTTCCGCGAGCACACTAGTCATCACTAGCACGAGCACCGCCAGTCGTACTACTGTCGTTAATACAACGAGGACTGGGCCGCCAGGCGGTGTCGTGACGAGCGCAAGTGGTCAGCCGGCCTCGTTCACCGGCATTGCGCCGAGACTATATACCAGCAATGGTCTGCAGTGGCTCGCAACGTTTGCTATGGGTGTGGGGATCGCCGCCGTGGCGCTGTGAGGATCGTCTCTGGAGATGCAGTGAGATGCACAGCTGGAGCGAAGAGCAGAGAACACAGAGATCATAAGAGGACAGCGGGAAATAATACCGGGCGAAACGAAAGAATCGGTTCTGACAGGCATGTGCATACGTATCAGCGGCATGCACCTGTCACGTCGCCTACCTTGGCAGCAGGAGTTTGGCATGAGCTGTTGGCCACCGCTCGCATTTGAATTCTGCTCATCGGACTGATCGGACGGCTTGGAGGAAATGTTGGCATGAGAACCACGACGCTCATTAGATGATACCCCCTTTTGCTTCCTTACGCTCCTTGGGCCAGATATGTATATGAACGGCCATTGGCTGGCCAAATTGTCCATTCTGATTGGAGTAGTTCCCATTCATTATGCTCACGAGTGGATTCGATGTCTCCCGCCATGTTGATTTGACACCGGTGAGGATCGTGCATGTCGTACGGCAGGAATCCGGTAGCTGCGCAGGCCGGCTGAACTTTCATAGATGGCTCCAAGTCGCACGTCCCCTCCGCGTACCGCTTGAAACGTGACTAAGCACAACCTTGCCTGCTCTAAGATCTGGTCACGACTGCCATCCTTCCGGCAACGACCCTCCTTTCAGCATTCATGCATGCCTTTCTGCTTGCAAAACGCAGTCGAAGAGGTGTCCATGGTATGCGGCGAACCACTCATAGGGATTATGGACTGCATGAAGGGCCGCTCCAACCACGCGTATCGAATCACGTTAACAAGTAGTGTTGTCGATCGGAACACTGCCTCCCGTATCCCTACCGCTGCAGCTGTACAGCATCCCCTGTTCATCGCAGACATCCCCGGCTCTCACAATGAGGGGATATCAGAAAGGGTGAGACGTTTGCCGAAGACAGAGCTTACCTGGAGCAGGCCGCGGAGAAAGCCTGCGCACGGCCAGAGTAAGGTCAGCGACTGAGGAACTTATCGGCGGGCTCAAGAAGCAGGATGTTCCTCGAGATGTCGTTACGGAACGTCAAGGTCAATGCGGAGTATGTCAAGATGATACAGAGGGAAGGGGGTTTCAATCGAAAAGAAGTTCTTGGTCAAGTCTTTGGATGAGTTCCTTGAGGACCAGGACGAGATGAGACACCATACGAATGTGTCGAGACACTGTGAGCAGATGCCATTGGCTATGAAAGAGAGAACCATTGATTGATGACCGATTGTGGGCTTGGATAAGCCGAATTGTATTAAAGACAATGAACGAAGCGAACGATATTTTGGTCTTGACGGACTGGTAAGCAATAAAACAATTTGAGCGTCGAAGATGACGATGTGTCCAGATCTTATCCATGTGACCTTCTACAGGGCGTCCGCACTTCGACCTCCTGAACGACCAATCCAACATTTTACCGCCTAGATGACTTCACTCTATCGCTGGGACCTTTTCAGTGCCAGCCTACGGCTTCTGCGACGCATCGGCTGGTCCGCTTCGGCAGGCGGGGTCACCAGCTGCCCAGGCGACGACGTGACGTGAGGTGCAGTATTGGGTCCAGACTCGTCGACTCGGATAGTGTTGTCACTTTGTGTGACAGATGCATGGGGAACAAGGCCTCGAGTGGACGTCCCCGATGGACGTCGAGGGCTGGTGTCCGAGCCTACGCGATCATCTAAGAGCTTGTCAGAAGTGAAGATTTGGATGAGAATGTGTGACACACTGTCACCTTGAATGGAGAGGGGGACAATGTTCGATTCAGTCGATTCCAGGGGGCCGATGGAAGACTGTCTGGCATTGTAGCTTCGTGGCGAGATGACCGCGCTGCTCGCTTGTCCGCCGCAGATACATCGCTGTACACTGGCGCCTGCAGAATCACAGCAAGGGTTTCCGTGCCCGCTGCAAGATATGTATGCGTTCCCCATGGTTCCTTGGTTCAGAAAGAAGTGATGAGAGAACGCAATTCCAGACATCGAGTCATTTGCCATCAGCGTACCTTGCAAAGAGCGGAGACCTTGAGGAGGCTTGCTACTCCGCTCTGCGGAAGCCATGGCTGAGGGTGGGAGTGGTCGGATGGGTTGTGATCAGAAGCAATCTAAGGAGTGACAAGGTGGATTTTATAGCCTGCAGGTCGCCAATGATCCAACCATCTTCCCACTCTGGCAGGCAGGCAGCAAATGTAGAACAATAGCAACCGGCAGCAAGTCCTCTTCATTTTGATTGTATGCAGAGGAAATAAAGTGACATGGGTATGTACCTGGGCCCACACGTCGGATCGCGGTCTGTGCACCCAGTAAAATTCTGAGCAGCCGCATGACTGTCCGTATAGATGAAGACACGACAAAACCGGCACAGATTCGACTTGCGATGTTATCTTGCCCAGCACGCACAGGCACTGGACATCAGCCACCCTGATCTCGCATACCAAAGAGCATTGGCTACTGCCCCCTCAACGAAACACAACGCGCCCGACCCGAAAGATTGCAAGGAGCCTGCTTCGTTGGCAGCATAGTCACATCCGGTCCGCAAGCGATTGACGCTTGGCTTCTGTCCGTGTAAAAGACCTTGGCTGGTTGCGCAAGGCACTGTCCACGTGGACTGTGACATGATGGCGAGCGTAGCTGCTGCATTTCGCAATGTTCTCACCCTCTCAACAGACTTCTCCTGATGCATGCTGTACCCATCGAGAGCTCGTAGGAACACCTCGAAGGTTGCAGGTCCTTGCTCGGTGCAGACTGGCCTGTAGGCCGCCAGCGATCGTACCAAAGAACGACCGCCGCTGCCACGTGGGGAGACAGATCTGCAGCCCTGCCAACTGCGAATCGACCGGGGAAGTATCCGGATCAGCCACTGGTCCCCCTGGCGTCATGACTGCGTGATTGTGCATCGAGTCAGCAGTGATCCCTGGGATGAGCCTCACCAGGTCGTCACCGAGTATGACTTGGACACAGTAGTGCTCGAAACGAGACCATCATCCATTACCTTACATGTAGCCTGCGCACCTTTTCACCATCTCCTTGCAGCACCGATTGCGCGCCCAGATCCAGCACTGAGAGGATCTTGATCGATTCGACGTGATCGTGCAAGAGACAACACCAATCTTCTCGGCTTCAAAGGCACTTGTTCGTCACAACGATTGCGCTGGGCTCGTTCCGCAAGAGCCCTCACAATCCCGTGGCAGGCAGAGCCGCAGACAGAGCCAGCAGACAGAGCCGCTCGGCAACGCGGCAACCACGTGAAGCACCAGCATTTCAGAACGGAAATCCGCATCGCAAGGCGTGCCAAAACAGGCCAAGCTTGCGCCAATTCCCTTGTCCTGAACCACATTGCAAATTTCTTTGTTGTAGATCCCAGGCACGGCATCAGCCCCGACTGGTGCGGACTGCCAGGCACCTATTCCATCCTTCCTGGTACCCCGTGCTCTAAACATAGACGATATTAGCGTCCCGTGCCAGCATAAGCAATGGCAAGTACATGAGTTCTCGCATGTGCCATCGGGAAGAATCATCTTCTTTTCCTGTTCACTTTCAATCTTGTCCTCAACCCTCCAAGCCGCCTTTCATCCAGCAACCCTCAGACTGCCATTAATATGTCGTCCAGCAACGGTACTGTCGTTCCGCTTTACATACTCGCAGACAGCTCGCAGCAGTTCGTCGGTTCAGTCATATCCGCCAACCCATCACAGACCGCCATCGTCCTCAATTGCGCCCCGGGACTAGACAGTTCTGAATGCGGCTACTACAACCTTTCCGTGACCGTCGGCCCATGGGCAGCCTCTACAGCTGCTCCGAATCTCCCTGCCACCGGCAGCTATGACATGTACATGGCAATGGATAGCGGCAGCGAGCCAGAATCAGATGGCAACCAGGGATTCACGTTTGGCGTCCACTGCGATGTCACCTCACGGACTATTCCCGCCGTCTGCACCACTACCAACATTGGCGGCAACAACGACGGGACGCCGACACTGACCATCACAAATCCTGGCGCGAGCGAGAATTCGAACGACTACGCACTCTCTTTGGTATCTTTGACGCTCACTGCTGGAGCCGAGAAGCTGAGTGCCGCAGCAACGGCCACCGCGGGCGGTGCGAGCAGCACTGGAACCAGTACTGGAACTAGCAGCATGGCCAGCAGCGGGAGCAAGTCTATGAGTACAGGTGCAAGCATGACGGGTAGCGGGGCATCTGCGAGCCAGACAGGAGCTGCAAGTGTATATAGTGTGAACATTGGGACTGTCGGTTTGCTGTTTATGGCTGTGGCATTCTTTGTACGATAAAGGGATATCAGCTGGCGCGGCAGATCTTGTCTTGGAGCTGTCGCAGCCTGTTGGGCTGTATTGGTACCAGTTGCAGAATATTGACCCTGGCGGGAAAGAACGTCTTCCTGGCCGCAGAGTCGACAGAACCAGTCATGCATGAACATAATACGTAGTGTATATCACACACTTAAATCATAACGAGTCTGTTGGCGGTGTCCATCACAAGACAGCGGTGATGATCGGGGTTCGGAGTTGACCTCCGACAAGCCAACTCAAAATCCGTGACGCACGCATCCCACTTCAAATACATATCTTGACCTACCCCGCCAAACACTTTTCTCCTCACACGAACCCAATTGACACATCATGGCAGACCAACCTGGCCCCACAGGCCAACCTGCAGAAAGCCTGCCTGAACGACCCAAGCAAGACGGTGCAGCAGCTCCAGAAGGCGAGAAAGGCCCCTCCAAGTCTGCGCTGAAAAAGGCCCAGAAGGAGAAAGAAAAGGTATGACACCTAACCAATCGCCGCGAGTCGGTATCTGTACCCTCGTTGCACCCCCTCAACATCAGCTCTCTGGCCACTGTTGACACAGTCTACAGGCAGAGAAAGCCGCCAAACGCAAAGCCGAAGAAGACGCCCAACGCGCTGCCGCAGCTGCCAATGATGTCTCCAAGAAAGACTATGGCGAACTGCCCGTCCTTTCCAGCGACCCTCCATCTGGCGCACCACGCGTGACCCTCGCCGAGCTTTCGAAGCAGTACGCCTCCACCACTACCGCAGACGAGGCAGACGGCCCAGAAGTCACCTTCCGCGCCACGGTCGAGAACGCCCGCAACCAATCGGCCAAGCTTTCCTTCCTTTTACTCGGTCAGTCTGGCGACACAGTGCAGGCAGTCGTGGCGGAGAGCCCGACTCTCAGCCGACAGATGGTCAAGTTCTGCGGCAGCGTACCTACCGAGTCTGTCGTGATTGTCCACGGTGTGGTCAAGAAGCCTTTCGAGAACGTCAAGAGCGCGACGGTGGGGCACATCGAGATCCACATCAAGAAGCTGTACATTGAGTGTCGTGCGGAGAGCATGCTGCCCATGCAGGTCTCCGATGCGGAGGGTCCGATCCCTGCCGATGGAGAGGAAGAGAAGGGGACAGATGGCAAGGCCATCGTGACCCTCAACACCCGGCTGAACAACAGAATCATCGATCTGAGAGCAAGGCATAACCGAGCAATCTTCAAGATCAAGCATGGGGTCACGCAATTGTTCCGCGAGTTCCTCGACAGCAAGGACTTTGTGGGCGTGCAGACGCCAAAGCTCCTTGGCAGTGCAAGTGAAGGAGGCGCAAACGTGTTCGAAGTCAAGTATTTCGAGCGCAAGGCTTACCTTGCACAAAGTCCGCAATTGTACAAGCAGATGTTGATCGCAGCGAGGATGGAGAGGGTGTACGAGGTGGGCCCAGTTTTCAGGGCCGAGAACAGCAACACAGCAAGGCATTTGACTGAATTCACCGGTCTGGATCTGGAGATGGAATTCCAAGAGCACTACCACGAGGTGGTGGATTTCCTGGAAGCCCTGATGCTGTTCATCTTGAACGGGCTTAAGGACCGATACGGCAAGGAAACCGACCTCATCCGCAGTATCTACCACGTCGAAGAGTTCAAGCTCCCAGAGGTTGGCAAGACGGTCCGAATACCTTTCAGCGAAGGTATCAAGATGCTCCGCGAAGATGGTGTCGAAGTTGGCGAATTCGATGATCTCAGGTACGTTCCCTCTGATTGTTTTCCCTATAAACTATCTAATCTAGTTCAGCACCCCCGACGAGAAGCGCCTAGGTCGCCTCATCCTCCAAAAATACAACACAGACTTTTACATTCTCGACAAGTATCCCCTCGCCATCCGTCCTTTCTACACCATGCCCGCACCCGACAGCCCTGCCTTCACTCCCGACGCGAAAGACCCCAACGGCGGTTACAGCAACAGTTATGACTTTTTCATGCGTGGCCAGGAGATCATGTCCGGTGCGCAGAGAATTCACAACGCCGACTTTTTGGTCAAGAGGATGAAGGAGCATGTCACGCCTGTGGATCCCGAGGCGCCGGGACTGAAGGACTATGTCGATGGCTTCAGGTATGGATGTCCGCCTCACGCGGGTGGTGGCATCGGGTTGGAGAGGATTGTCATGCTGTGGTTGGGCTTGCCGAATGTGAGACTCGGGAGCCTGTTCCCGAGGGACCCGAGTCGATTGGCTCCTTAGGCGTGTCGTGGAACGAAGCCTTGGAGGGAGGGCCGTGATGCATGGAGTGATAGTATGTGGCTCGTAGATAGATACGATGACGAAGAGAAACTCATGAGAACGCTCGTCATATCAATCCCTCGACTTTTCCTTTCAGATTCAGTGATGGCGTTGTCATCCCAGAACATCATCGCAGCACCCTCTCCTCGAACCCCCGTCTCGCCAGGTCCCTGATCTCATCGACTTCTTCCTTGGTCTCTTTGCCCTCCTTGACCTTGAGTCTAAACCCCTCGAGCCTACGTCCGGCATCAGCCCAACCCATCCCCCTCCCTGCAGCCCCCTCCTTCCCATCAGCCATAAGCCCATCTCGTCCACCACCGAGTCCCGCGTAGAGCCTGATCATCCTCCCCGCGTCCCTCCCAGAGCTAACGAAAACCATCGGCTCGTCGACGACGCTGGCGAGCAGGATCCATGTGGCCTGTTGGAGGACATCGCTGGGTCTCTTGGCCTTGACGAGGGCCCGGAGGGAGGTCCCGAGGATATCGTCCCGGACGGCGAGGAGGTGACTGGGGGTCGTTGATCCGGGACCGTTGACGTCGATTGCGGCCCGGGTCGAGGAGGCGGTAGCGACAGGAGGAGTTGGAGAAGGAGACGAGGGTGCTGATGCAGTGGGTATCCGCGCTCTGGCGCTCGCGTCTGGAGATGAGAGTGCAGCTACACTCGCTGTTCTGGAGGAGGTGGACGAGGATGTCAGAGAGCGGGCACCCTCGCGGTGCAGGGGTTTATTGGCGTCCGGCAGCTTGAGCTTGCGGCAGAGTTTCTTTGTTGCAGTCCGGATGGCTTCAAGGTTTCTGACGTCTGATATGGCGGATTTGAATCTGTTGAGCTCTCTGGCGAGTGCCGTGGGCGGTTTGAGGGGGAGGGCGTCAATGGTCTTGTGGAAGGAAGGGATGATGTCCGACTTTGCGTACTCGTACAAAAGGCTTTGCTGATGCTCGTGGAGAGTGCTGTCTGAGCTCATCGTGTCGAGAGAGGCGGTGTAGAGATGCAATGGTACTTGAAGTGAGGACCGGACTGTTTTGAGCAGGCCTTCGGAGGCAGCGGCGGAGACGGAGGATAGTCGAAGAGCGTATGAGTCTTGAAGTTTTGGCGAACACGTCGTGCTTCGGAGGAAGATTTTCTCGATGAAATGATCGGAAGTTGATGATCCGGATGACTCGATAGCCTTGACAAGGATGCCTCGAGCGGTGGTGGAAAACGTTGTGTCTCGATCTTGTGTCCGCTCCCATATCGTGGTTGCCACATCATGCAGACACCCTTTGCATTGCTCAAGTACGTCGTGCTGTTTCTGCTCCGAGATCAATATCGTTGCGTTCACCGGCCATTCGTCGCCGTTCATTCCCTCGTCTCTCTGAAGCTCTGCAGGATTCATCGGCTGCCGGGCGCTCCGCAGCTTCTGAACAAGCTGTGACCGATACGGGCTGTCACCTTCGATCCTACACCAGCCATACTGATCGAGCTGACCCTCGTACTTGACCTCGTGCTCCGCCGCCTGCATCGCCAGCCGTTGTCTTACCGCACCCGTCGGCACGAACCATAGCGACCCATCATGTTCGCGGAGATCATAGTCTCCAGACCCAAACTGACTGCTTGCGTCTTTGAGTACTGTGGCCGTCACTGACATCGGCCAGCCGTGCAAGGCTGGCACCATCTGCTCCTTTGCCTCCTCCTCCGCCCGCTTAACCAACTTCTTCGATCTCGCAAGCTCCCTCTCTCTCAGCCCCTTGGCGAAGCAGATCCCCTCAACATCTATCAATTCGAAGAAGCTCCGCTGGTAAGCATCAATGATCGCCTGGACAACAGCGGCATCCAGTCCAAAATAATCGGCCACATCCGCCACCCTGACTGGCCTTTGTCTTGCAAGGTAGAAGAAGTATACCGCCACCACTTTCTGTAATTGTGGCGGTGTATCCGGTCTCCGGTGATTGGGCGTTGAGTATTCCTCATTGCTATCGACCCAGGCTAGGATTGGGGTGGCGTCCTTGATATCCAAGAGTTGTGCCACGGCAGAGGCAGGGATGCCGCCCGAGATAGCGACGTAGTCCACCAGCTTTTTCTTTGCAGATGATAGCGTGACAAGACGATCGCCTTGTGATGATAATGTAAATGGCGATCCATGCTGGGATGTTGTAGCTGGGGGGAAAAGAGTGAGGATGTGTGAGACGTCATGGGCTGTGAACATGATGGCGATAGAATATCATGGAATTCCCATCATTAGAAAAGCTCCGAATCAATGTCGAGTAGCTAGGCGGTACCCAACATGCTCGCAGTATCGCATACTCGTACGTCTCTTACCCTTGAGGCTTGGGTTGTTCACAAAGTCCTGTAAATCCTGCATCCGAACTGTCCCCGAGATTTTCGCGAGATGCTCTCCACGACACTCCGCGCCTCGAACACTTTCGTCCGCCCATCATCTCTCCACACAACGTAGGAAGCGGCAAACGTGCAACAGGAACTTGATGAATGATACCTTCTGCTAAGCATGCGCAATCTAGGATATACTATGATTTAGCTGCGAGCGCAGACCATGTCTGCTGTCTCCCAACGCATTTCACCCTAGACCCCCATTGCAGAGCCCTCGATCTCCGACAGCTTTGATTCATATCTCGCGTCACTTCTCCGCAGAAGGCAAAGACTTGATAGTGGTAGGATGGACAATTTTGTCGGACCTCTTGGACGTCCTCCTTGACCGCTTCATAGCGTCCTGCCTTTCCTCCTCCGCCTCTGTAACGCCGTCAGCTTCGATACAACATATCGGGTAGATCAATCTTACCTGTAAGGATTGCTTCCTCTTCGCTGCCCCACATCACTTCGATGACACATTTGGGCTTGAGCTTTGGCCACATCCTTTCGAGTTTAGCCAGCCTGGTATAGAACTTGTCGTGGTCATCCAGGAAGTCGTCAGAGAGGGGTCCGTCGTCGTCGATCAGCTCGGAGTCGAATTGTACTCTGAAATGCTCCAACCTTGGGGCTCCCTTGAGCTTATTCATCAGAGTTGCAAAACCTAGAGGAAAGTTCTCAAGGGGAAACAGGTTGACAACAATCGAGCGGATAGAGGTCCAATGCATCTCCGGCATGACAGGACCCTTGTCTATGATGCATGGATGATCGAACTCGAAGGTGACGTCCTCGTACAAGAGAGGCAGGACATCATGGTTGATCTTGCGAGACACGCGTAAGAGCGGGCCGAGGGTGGTCGAACACTCTCTGATGTAGTGCATCTGGCATGCGTAGTCACCGCAGTCGCGAGCTCGCTCACGCCTGGCTTGGCGAAAAGCTTTCTGCATTTGAGATGTGGGATAGTCTTCGAGGAAATCCACCATGTCGCGCGGATCGTCGTCAACGTAACGTCTGATGTGCTTGACGTGTAGACGAGGCCTGCCGTCTTTCACGGCTGAGCAGCCCATGGCGCGTAGAGCCTGCCAGATAGCCAGCTGGATTTCAGCAGGGAGATCGAGAAGGCGAAACGGTGCGTTGAAATTGATACCGGGATCGATGGTAGGTTCAACTGGTCCGTCTTCCTCCATCTCCAAATCCTCATCTTCAGAATCCTCACCGTACATGATTTTCTCCAAATCGATCATTCCACCACAACATGCACAGACTGGTCCTTGATCGGATGAAGCATCTCCAGTAGAGTCCATATCGTCGTCGGAAGGGGTATTGGCATTAGATGCGGGTGCCTTTGGCTGGGTATCTGCGAAGGGTTTGGGCGGACTCCCGTCATCGATGCGTGTCAGGGCGTCATCCATGGTGGCTATGTCGATAGTATGTTGCAGTGTGTAGATTCAACAATGTCGATTGGATGTCTTGTTGGAAGCTGATCTGTAAGTGGAGGACATGGGAGCGTAGACGAATTTTGACCGTGACTTGCCAGCAGGCAGCGAAGTCGCGTCATGACGCGATTCACGAATTGTGCGAGACGTCACGCGCAACAGAATCGACTTGAGGTACTCCTCGACATATGATCTTCACGTGGTCGATACTAGACACGCGGCGGTAATGCCCATCTCATAGCTATCGAGTTCTTGACCCGGAAGCCCATAATTGAATGGACATGGCATGCCCACGATCTGATAATGTTTGTCATATGATATAAGACAGCACACGTTGATTTCCGAGAGACTTTGAAGCATTCAAGGTACCATGGTCTTGACACTCGTCAGTGACTACCAGAACGCCGCTGTTGTCTTAACCCGAAGGCTGAAGAGTTTCGCCGTACGATCATAGGCTCGTCCATGTGTAGCGGTTGATACTACCAGAGATTTATCGAGTCTGGTCTGACGAGTGACGAAGCCTAGAGGGTTGTCTTCGAGCTCACAGCCGCTAACTACTAGGATAGACATGGTCCTGTTGTCTAGCAGCATACGCAGCAAGTCTTCATATCATCTCATGGGCATGGAGTATGAGGCGATTGCTTGTACCGTTGAAAAAGAGACTGTATTGCTTAATGCTACAAGAGGGGCTCCATGGGGTATCTAGCCCCCCTCGTCCGCCGCCACCACCATCCCTACTCGGCCCCTTACTCGTCGGCCTTCTCCCCGCGCCTCTTCTCGGCCTCCTCCCTCGCCTTCTGACGAACGTCTTCCATCGCTGCGTCGCGTCAGTAAACGTTCCACTAGATGCTGGGCAAGTACATACCCCTCACCGCCACCAAGTAGCTCTCTGGCTCGTCCGCCAGCTCGAACCTGATACGTACAGGCAGCTGGATCTCGTTCCAGTCTGCCTGCAGGTCCGACTGAACGGTGAAGTCGTTGCCCATCAAGCAGGCGCCGTACTCATTGTTTTCGAAACAAAGAGTGAGCTCCTCGAGGGCCTTGCAGTTCGTGCAGCTGTTGAGAAAGGCGACCAGGAATGGAAGTGAGTCCTCGTCAAATGGCCATACTAGGCGGATGCTCGTGAGGTAGTTCTCGTGGAGGCAGACAGGGAAGAGTCTTTCGGTGACCTCGTGGTGAGAGCAGTGAACGTTGAATGTGACGCCTTGGTAGATGGTCGAGTGAATGGCGTTGTAAGCTTCCTTACAGGAGCGGATGAGGTTGGTGAGTGTTGGATCTGCGCTCTCCTGGATGCGGATACCGTTGAAGACGTGAAAGATGGACATGTGGCGGTCTTTGGTGTTCGCATTGGTGACTGCTCCCTGAAATATCATGATGCGGATCTCCTGTGGTAGTATCACGATTGATAGCTTGTCGTAACGGGCTTTGGTAGGCGGAACACTTTTGATGATGACTGGGCGCGGAGGCTCCGGACGAGTGGCGATATCTTCCATGATGAGAACGTGGTTGATGTGATGATTGTAATGATTGCAAGGATAAGAAGCTCTGAAAGGATAGACGTGTGAGTTGTATGAGATATGAACTGCCAGATCAAAAGGTTGGAAGACTGTCGGGAAGTGTGGCAGCGAAAAGTTTTCTCACATATGGAGTAAGTGTGTGTGCATGTCCTAGTTACATAAGCCAGGGGTACGTCTGAGGTTGTTCGATGCTGCCGACTGTGCTGGGTGAGCTTCGACGCCACCCTTTCTTTGTTCTCAATACCACCACATCCAAGCACCCAACCCTAGATTCTCGCCCTGATACACGACGACTTTGATGAAGATGGTCGATGGCTTCTCGTAATTTGTCTTCCACAGTGGGAAGATCGCGCGCACCAGAGTTTGAGCGGCGGAAGCTCGCGGCTATACCGGTAAGCGTCAATACTCGCGCTCGCGACGACTCACAACCTTCGACCGTCGCTGCCAAAACTAACAAAGGCTCAAGAACAAAGAAAGGGTCATCGAGAAGCCTTTCAGAGAGCCGAGTAGCGCTGCGGTAAGCTGCATGTCCCGGAGACGTTCGCGATGGAGCCTTTGCACCTCGGCCCAGGTCGCACCGTATTCGCTATGGTGACTCAGCGCCCGATTGGAATCGACAAGTGGTAACATCCTTCAGCTTTCCCGGACCTGGCGGATCTGGGCCCGGGAGCGGCGAGGAGGCGTGCGGCGTGACGGCGCTGATGGATCACGCCTCCATAATTGGCTATGGCTTGTCTTTGGTGACACAAGCATCGAAAATTCGACGAAAGGGCATACCATGGCCAGCACAATAGCGAAGTCCAATGGCAGCCCCCTTATTGACCCACCACTACGACCAACCATCCAGCGGCAGACTCCGAACCGGCAGCCACGACGACAAAGTGGCCCAATCCGACTCTTGTAAGGTCGAGATCATGAGTGAGAGCTATCGACCGATGCACAAGTCAATACACCAAGGGCCTGTAAACAGCTCGCGATTCACGTACCTCAGGCGACATGATCTCGAATACCACAGGATGCGGACCTAGCCGAGTCTTAACCTCAATAGCCATCTTGATCATATCATCAGCTCGAGTGCCGTAAACAGCACGCGAGCCAAAGGAATTTAACAGCCGCGCGATACCGATAGGGCTTACTATAAGCCTTGCAGACCAGCGATACATACAATCTCTTTTGCTGAGCGACGGCAAAACGTCACCATGAATCGGCCAGGGCGCTCGCACATGAGGAGCATCCTAAGGTTTTACGGCCAGACACGAGTTCTCAATCTACATCATCTGTCAGTCATGACACTCGTCAGAGATGGGATGCTTTTTCCCTTACGGATAACACTGCTGGTTGGGTATAACATGCAAAGCCATCGAGCAGGGAGTGCTATCGGATGGTTTTGTCTCTAACCATTGAATGGATCGGTTTGGCAAGAGCAAAGGGCGAGAAAATAGCAGGAGCAAAAAGCAAGAGAAGTGCAGCGATCGGATTACAGATCCGCCTTGCGAGGAAAGAGAACGACTCCTTTACAAACCTTGCCACAACGGAAGCAAGCATGTCACGAGGCCATCATATCCAGCCAGAAGACTGATATCATCGTCGCCATATCAAATTACATCTGCTGATTTGTTCTACGAATTGAGGCTACTGGCATTGGTCCTTCCTATTCTGGTCAGATCGTACTGCTAGTCGGCGCGGGAAGTCATACCAACCTTGGGCCATCACACTTCTCCTTATGGTCCTGAAATTCTTCGTCGCGCCTATCGTCCTTATGATATGCCGAGCATCGGGCTTCTGGATCGTCTTCCTTTGGCGTATCGGACTGGCGGTTGCTGTTCTTATTCTTCTGGAATCTTGCATGTCTGACTGTCGTTCTTCGAAGCTCTGGGTCCTCATGCTACCTTGTCGATTGTCGAGCCTTCATGTATCGTGCTTGCGTTGATTGACGACGAGTGGGCTGTTGCCGCCGTTGCCATCGTCGTAGCGGCGAGTTCTGTATCTGCTGTCGATCCCCACATCTCATACGAACAAAGAGTCGTCATCTTTGCGGCATTCAAGGTACCAGAATCTCTCGGCCATAATCTCATCCGAGAAGGTTGCAAAGTAGATTATCCCTCCCAGCATCTTCTCGGTGCATCCTCGTCCGTATTTTGCTTCGAGGCGATTCTTCTCGGCGGCTGGTGTGGGATCAGCAGTGCCTATCGGGAGGGGATGAAATTTCTCACCTCTGAGAGGATCCACAATCCAGCCCAAGTCTTGACCTGTGCTCAACGCCTGTTGTCCACCGATGAAGATGACTGCTGGACACCGGAGGCTGGGCCAATTATTCCCCGCTCGCGCATCGTGCACGACGTCTCGCATCTCCCGCATGCAGTACTCTATCACCATATGCTTCATGTTTTCCTGGTCTCTGGATCCGTGGGAAAGTGATGTGTTGAACATATTGACAGGCGGAGCTAGCATGAGGATGAAGACTCTCAAATTGTCGCCGAGGTGCTGATGTCTCATGATTCTCATGAAGGAGGAGACAAAGTCTTTGTTGAGGCTCATGGTCAGCCAGAGTCTCGTCAGGAATATGGGTTTTATGTGCGGATTCTTAAGAAGCATGTTGGTCTTGTGGATCGCCATGAGTTCGCCTGGTTTGTTATTTGGGTCGAGCCAGGAGTGAGTTCTTTCATTGATGAATTTCATCTTGAATTCGGCGAGGCGGAGGTCGTGGCTTTCCGGGAGCATCTCAAAGTGTACGGCGAGGCCTTGGTACACGTACTTTCGTAGGAGGGTGAAGAAGTAGCGGCAGGTCTGAGTGAGGGCCAACAGGCCGGACGTCTTGTTGACAGCGGCCTTCACATCCCACAGCCCAGAGGTGTAGTCGAGGACCTGGATGGTCCTTTGCTGGGACTTGAGCGGCGCATGGCGCTCGCTGTCATCGTCGTCGTCTCCGTCGCCGTCACTGTCACCGGCTTCGGACTCGTCATCGCTGCCGACATCCCCAGTATCTGCCACTGGGAGTATCGTGGTTACCCCCCCGACACGTCTGCGGCGGAGTACTTTTGGTACTCGCGCGAGGTGTTCGTCAACGAGCATCGTGATGATCTTGTCAAGGACCTCCTGGGGAAGGAGGTTGGTGAGGTCGTTGGTGAGAACCACTCCCCCTGACGAGAGTCGTGGTGAGCCTCGACCGAAAGCGCCTCGCCGCGCCCCTTCCCCAAATGTTTCCGTGGCGGAGGGGATGGAAATTCCCTCGTCAGTGGCGATAGGATACATGGTATCGCCCATGATGTAGCGAAGAGAAATATTTTGCAACGAGGGTGTGAGGTTGTTGTGGTTGGTGGCGGGGAGGTCGAGCGCTGAGAGTGAATATCAAAGTGCGTCCGTGGGCAGTCGCGCCAACTACCACTCTGGGCAGAGGGTCTACAAGGGAAGCATTTCATTCTGAGAGTCTTCCTGGACCCTGGACTATAGACAATTTGTGTCCCGATGCAATCTATATTCATCCCATTCGGCCGTCATCATGATCGTCTTTCAGCAAACATGGGCAACCAACTCTTGCCCTTCCGTGACGGGATATCGAAACCCACTCTTTAGGAAGCCTTCGACTTGCCCACGTACACTCTGCCCTCAAAGCTCCTCAGCGGCCCAGCCTTGCCATCGTCGTAGTTGCAAGCGATGCGCCTGCCCTCGCCATCCTCGAATACCGAAGGGAGCTCAAGCGCCACCTCCTCATCGGTAAAGTTGAGCGCCACCAGCGCCGACTGTCCTCCGAACCTCTTCTCGAACACAAAGGTCTTTTCATCAGGGCGGTCGTGAAGGACAAAGTCGCCGTGGACCAAGAGATCCGCGTTCGCCTTACGGATTTGCAGCATCTGCTTCCAGAAGCTGAGGACAGAGTCTTTCTCCCCGGCCTGCTTCTTCACATTCAGCTCCCGATAATTGTCGACGGCCCTCATCCACGGCTCCTTGGCGGTGGTGAAGCCAGCATGCGGCGAGTCGTCCCACTGCATTGGTACCCTGGCATGGTCGCGAGCTAGATGCTGGAGTGCGGCGGCAGCCCGTTTCTTGGCCGCTGGATCACCCTTGGTCTTCTCCACCACATAGCGGTAGTAGTTGCCTGACTCTACGTCCTTATAGTCGACCTCAACATCCCAGGTGGCGGGCGCATTGACCATGCCAATCTCCTGGCCCTGGTACACGAACAGGGTGCCGGACATGGAGCCCAACATCAAGGCAAGCATCTTACCCGACTTGACGCGGAGTTCCTCCGTCTTGTCGCTTCCGAACCGCGAGATGGAGCGCGCCTGATCGTGGTTCTCCATGAATGCTGTGGTCCACGCGTCAGTGCCCTGGATGAGCTGCTGGGTCCGAGTGATGGCATCTTTGAGCACGGGAAGAGTCCAGTTGTGAGGTACCGTGTCATACTTGAGATCCGGGCCAAAGCCGACGTCCACGACATCGAATTGGAAGACCATGCTGAGCTGACGCTCTTTGGCGGATACGTACTTCAATACCTTGTCGCGGGAAGGGGTATGCGGGCATTCGCCGACCGTCATGGCGCCGTAAGAGGAGAGGATGGCGTTCATCTCGGACAGGAATTCGTGCATGCGTGGTCCGTTGCAGTACAGTCCGGCTGCCATCTGCCACTGCTCAGAGGGATCCAGGATGGGGGCGTCAACGAAAGTGGGGACCTTGCTGTACATGTTGACCGTGTCGACACGGAAGCCGTCGATACCACGATCAAGCCAGAAGCGCATGGCAGAGTCGTAGATGGCTTGGCGGCACTCGTCGTTATCCCAGTTGAGATCAGGCTGCTCAGGGCAGAAGAGATGGAGGTAGTACTCTTGGGTCCCCTCGTCCCATTCCCAGACACTGCCGCCAAAATTGGAGCGCCAGTTGTTCGGCGGGCGACGATTGCCATCCGCATCGTACTTTGCTGGACGCCAGATGTACCAGTCTCGCTTTGGACTGGTTTTTGACGAGCGCGACTCCTGGAACCAGGCGTGCTGGTCGGATGTGTGGTTGATGACCAGGTCGAGGAGGACGCGAATGCCTCGGTCGTGGGCGGCGGCAATCAGACGCTCCATATCTGCTACAGTGCCGTACGGCGGGTAGACAGCCTCGTAGTTGGAGATGTCATAGCCCATGTCGACCTGGGGGCTGTCATACATGGGGCAGATCCAGATGGCGTCTACACCGAGGGACTTGATGTAATCCAGCTCGGACAGAATGCCATTGAGATCGCCCATGCCGTCGCCATTGCTGTCCTTGAAGCTGGCGGGGTAGATCTGGTAGACAGTGGCATTCTTCCACCAGGGTCTCTCGGTAACGGTCATAGCTGCGGCGGTAGCGGAGTGGTCAGGTGAAGAGGAGGTCAAGAGAGATGCAGGGTTTGTGGCTGGTCGAGCCTGCCCGGACGTGGGTGCCATATTTCAATCTTGCAGGCTCGTTTTGGGCAGTACTATGTCGGTCCGACAGGCAAGATATCAGAAGTTGAGACGCGGAGTCTCAACAAGGAACGAGAGTATACCCCATGGAGAACCATGAAGGGTCTTGGAGGGGAGCCACACGTGGTGTCGTTCTCCAGATCTTCGTGTGGAGGAGTGATCGGGGGAGGGGACAGGAAGGGGAAAGGGCCGAAGTGAGCGTTTGCTATTGGTTGCTTGTCGGACCGACAAGGTATAGCTTGAGCTTCGAGGCCATCGCCCTACCGGCCCGACTTTCTCTCGAAGGTCACGAGGCGTCGTTCGCCCAAGCTTCGCCAGCCTTCCCCGTGGTCCGCTCCCCCCCCTCAAGGCCGTTCGCGATGAGGCGTTCTGGGCACGCTTGTCTCACAGGAAATTGAAGCCGGCCCCGTCTTGGTCGAAGGCAAGCGCTTGCTCCGCGAGGTAAACATGTGCCACCAAGGTACTGCCGGGCGACACGAACATGCACACGCTTCACGAAGACTGGCTCGGCTCCTGGCAAAGATCGCAGAGGGGCAAAGAAGGCAGATGCAGAAGAAGGGATCGATAATGCGCTCATGTCTCAGAGATGTACAGAGCTTCGGCAGCAGCACAAAGGAACATGGCGGGCTATCTATCGTATCCTGCACGGTGCCCGCCGCCGACCACAAACACCTTTGCTTCGTACTGTACACGGCTCTGGCTCATCTGTAGGGTCCCTAAGTCCTTGGGCGGGGGGGAATGACTTGGGCCCTCCACAAACTCGTTGAAGGGAGGACGCGCCGATCAGCTCGGTACATGGCAACAATCCTGGGGATCCGTATCTGGGGTGCATCTGGTAGGGTTCAGCAGATTGCTGATCGAGCTCACCTTTGTGTCTCTGTCCAAGCGCGCCACGGTGAATTATGTCGCGCACATCTCGCCTCAACCTGCACCGCCGCCCGCCACCAGAGCCAGGTCTGTGAGCCAGGAACGCTGCTTTCTTTGCGACAAACATCTCGGGCCGACTTGTGTGAACGAATGGCCGTTTTTTTCGCTCGCATCCATGTCGACGCCATGCCACTTCGACAGCGCACGTCAAACCCCACGGGCATGCATCGCCCAGCCTGACCATCCAGTCTGGAGATCCCCACGGTTTGGAACGGTCGAGATATATAGCCCGCCTGATATCCTCATCTCATCCGCTTTTTCATCAGCACACGACCACTCTTTTGCCCACCCCGACGGGACTCAATCCAATCGACCTCGACTCCTGCCGTCTCCATCGTACTCTTCACTCTCACACCTACGCCCATCATGTCGGGCGCCCCCGTCGAGACCGTAGCGGTCGATCAGACTGCCATCCGCAACATGAGCGTCGTCAGCGAAAAGGACGTCCACCACCTCACCCACGATGCCGCCATCGCCACGAGGAAGGAGCAGACCATGTCTCTCCTCCAGGGCATCAAGATGTACCCGTATGCAGTTGGCTGGTCCGTCTTCCTGTCGACTTGTATTGTCATGGAGGGATTCGACAAGGCTCTCATCTTTTCTCTCTTCGCCATGGATCCCTTCAAGAGGAAGTTCGGCACACAGCTTCCTAATGGCACCTACGAATTGACGGCAGCATGGCAATCGGGTCTCGGCAACGCTTCACTCGTTGGTGAGATCACCGGCCTGTGGCTTAATGGTATCATTGCGGAGCGATATGGATACCGCAAGACCATCATCGGCGCCCTCGCTATTGTCACTGCCTGCATCTTCCTGCCTTTCTTCGCACAGAACCTGCCAACCCTCGTCGCCGGTCAGGTCCTTCTCGGTATTCCTTTCGGTATTTTCCAGACCATCACCACCACCTACGCAGCTGAGGTCTGCCCCGTCGCTCTCCGCGCTTACCTCACAACCTACGTCAATCTCTGCTGGGTCATGGGTCAGCTCATCGCTTCTGGTGTCCTCCGTGGTGTTGTCAACCGCACTGACCAGTGGGCTTACCGCATTCCCTTCGCCCTGCAGTGGATCTGGCCCATCCCCATCGCCATCGGTATCCTTTACGCCCCGGAGTCCCCGTGGTGGTTGATCCGCCGCGAGCGCAAGGAGGAGGCCCGCGCCGCGCTTGTCCGCCTTACCTCGAATGACCCCAACTTCAACGCCGATGAGACTGTCGCTATGATGGAACATACCAACTTGCTCGAAAAGGCACACAACGAAGGCACCTCCTACCTCGACTGCTTCAAGAACACCGATCTCCGCCGCACTGAAGTCGTCTGCTTCACCTGGGCCATCCAGACGCTCTGCGGTGGTTCCATTATGGGCTACTCTACCTACTTCTACCAGAACGCCGGTCTCTCCACCGAGCACTCTTTCACCATGTCTCTCGCCCAATACGGTCTCGGCGCCATCGGTACCATGCTCTCCTGGTTCCTGATGACCAAGTTCGGTCGCCGCACCCTCTACCTCTACGGCCAGATCGCCATGGTGGTCCTCCTCACCGTCGTCGGCGGTCTCGGCATTGTCTCTCGCGGCAACACCGGCGCACAGTGGGGCATCGGCTCCCTCATCTTGATCTACACCTTCACTTACGATGCCACGGTCGGCCCCGTCTGCTACTCCCTCATCGCCGAACTGTCCTCCAACCGTCTTCGCGCCAAGACCGTCGTCCTCGCTCGTATCCTCTACAACCTCACCGGTCTCGTATCCAACATTATCTTCCCCCGCATGATCAATCCCTCGGCATGGAACTGGGGCGCAAAGGCCGGCTTCTTCTGGGCCGTATCCTGTGCCCTCTGCGCCGTCTGGACCTTCTTCCGTCTGCCAGAGCCCAAGGGTCGTACGTACGGTGAGCTGGACGTGCTGTTCGAGCAGCGCGTGCCGGCGAGGAAGTTCAAGAGCACGGTAGTAGATCAATTTGGTTCGTCGAGCGCAGAGTCTCTGTCCCTGGACGAGAAGAAGGCCACTGTGGAGCGGGTCGAGGCTGCATAGAAGGGGAAGGGTCTCTTGCATATTGATCTCCCGTCCTTGGGTTTGGCAAAAAAAAATCCGTTTCAGCTATACAATTACAGTTGGGCATGTTCTCACGACAGAATGAAAATGATTCACGATTCACACCTGACACTGGCACTTGCCACTCGGTACCTTCTGCCGAGATCCCCTCGTTATGGACCGCGCCCCCTCTGCTTGACTCGTTACTGTAGATCTCTGTTTTTGACCTCCAACCCCGCTCTTGCTCGCTTCTGTGCTTGTTCTACGCAGCTTCCTCTTTCGTACGTACATCATTTCGGTTGTGCATGCGCGACATCAGTCCACCAGAGGGCCAGTAGAAGCCTTCTCGTCATGCTTGGTCGTTTAGGAGCCTGTACATGAGATCTTGATTGGGAACAGGGTGACGATCTTGCTTCATTAAAGTACGGGACGGGAACGTTGATCGCGGGTCATGGAGGGCTGCGGAAAGTGGGAGATTCACATGTTTTGATGCACTCCGCATTTTGACTCCGCACTCGTGTCCACGAACACTTGCGAGAGAATCGGCACGGATCGCTGTACTGGAACACTATACCCTGCATACTGGACCGCTCTTGGATTCCATGGCATTGTCGCTCTCGTCTGCAGTATTGCGAGCTGCTAAGACCCCCTTCGGTGCCCTCATGTAACGGTCAGCGCGTCCAGAGTGGAAAGCGCCCGCGACGGGCTCCCATCGGTGACAACCTGCTCCATCACATGCGACGGCCGGCAGCAGCGAAAGAAGACAGCGATGGAGAACCCATACGAGCTGCCGGCATCAGAGCCCACCATCCGGCGCTCGAGTCGAGCGTGCGATGCATGCCGCCGCCGCAAAGTCCGCTGCAATGGCGCCACCCGATGCCAGCAATGCGCCCACCTCGATATCAAATGCATCTACACTACTACACCGTCGAAACGGAGTCGCAAGTCTGCAGCGCCTCGAGGTACCATCATTCAAGCGTGTCGGTCCGACATTCCACCGCCGCCTCCCCCCATGAACCCTTCCGCCACCTCCCCCGCCTCGCTCTTCTCCGACATGTCCTCTCCCACATCCGGCATCTCTCCCGGCCGATGTCAAGGCAATCGCCACTCCTTCTCCGCTGGGCCAGTTGACCCGAACTTCTTCTACGATCTATTACCAGAGTATACCGAGGCTGTCTACCCCGTAAACCCCGTCATCACCTCCGACGAGGTCCGCACCTGCATAGCCAGGATGTACTCGGACGAGGAAGCCCTGAGCTTTCTCTACGTCTTTGCCGCCGTCACCATCTCCCTCTCCCACGTAGACCGTGGCTCCGACGCAAAGGACCAAATCGCCTCGCTCATCTCTTCATGCTTCGATCACCGCCGCCCACTCACACACATCAACTCCCCACCGAGCGTACTGAGGGTTATGACGTCGGTCTTTCTAGAGATCTGCCTCATGAATCTCTCCAAACCAGAACTTGGCAATCATTACCTTAACGAGGCAATCAGTCAGCTGCCCATGCTGCACATAAGAGACGAAGCGGCCATGGCAGCACTGTCGCATCCGGAGCGATGTCGGAGAGAGAGACTGTATTGGGAGTGCTTCATCCATGAGCGCTTCTCGGCGATTGTACATGATGAGTCAGTACGGCTAGACCCCTTGCCCGAGCTGCCACAATTCGACCCCACGATTGACTACAAGATCCACCAGGGCTGGATATACACCATACAGACGTTCTGCATGATCGATCGGGATTTTGTAGCGTTTTGGCTCAGGCATCGAGAGCCGGACCCGGAGTGGGTTCGACATAGACATCGGTACGGTCACTACTCTTTCTTTTAATTTTTGTCTCCGCAGATTACCGTCTTGCCTCCCCTCTCTTGTCTCGTCCCTTACCAACTGACACGCTCCCCACAGCGAACTAGAAGACTCCCAATGGCGCCTCGAAGTCTCGATGCTCTCCCACATGCAACAGGCAGACATCATCGTCACCCGCCAATGGCTCCGCACCGTCCTCTGGCAAATCGCCATCCGCTCCATGCTCCTCACCTCATCCACCCCTTCCTCCCCGACCCCGTCCCCTTCCCTCTCCGCCGCCTCAAAGAGCAACATCTCCCTCACCCTCCCCCTCACCCTCTCCCACGAACTGAAGACGTTCCTCTCCGCTTTTTCCCCAAAGGAAGTCGGCGTCCACGGCTCGGGCATCCTGCATAAATTATTCGAGATCGCGAATGCGATCGTCGACGTCGTGTTGCAGTTGCCGGACGCCAGTGAGGAGGACACGAGGGAGAGGGTCAGGGATCTGTTGTTTCTGAAAAAGTTGATCTTGGGGTTCCCGAGGGTGGAAAGGGTGCATAGACGGATATTGGAGGAGAAGTTTGAGAGGGTTAGAGGACTGGGGCGGTGGGGGGGGTGGGAAGGGGAGGATAGCGGGGGAGGGAGGGAGGGGTGGGATGGGGATGGGGAGGGCAGGTTGGGCGTTCGGGGCTTGGTGGAGCTGTTGTAGGGATATGAGGGTTTCCGACATGGTTGGCTATTTCGCTATTGTTATTGGATATGGAGGAGGCGGGGAAACATATCCTGGTCATTGTTCATGTAGATAGGGTATAGAGCACGTCCAGACCGCGGCGTGAGAATGAGCAGATCACGTGATCATGTCGTTATTCACGACTGTCCAGCACCAACCTAACATCTGTCATCCCGTAGTCGTCCTCTATGCTTCGAACGTGAATCTCTCTGGCGTATCATTCCATAGCACTAATCCTCTCTCGGTCCGTACCAGATTGTCGAACTATCGACAACCTGCATCGTCCTCTACCACGCCACCACATTGATGCCCATCTTCGCCCTGCGCTCATTCTCTCCGCCTCTGTCGAACCGTCAGCCACCCGCCACATGTCACAGCTCGATCTATCCACTCACTCAGCATGAGCTTACGAAAGTCGTCATCGCCATAGTTCCGCTGGAACCGATTGAGATGCTGCTCGCCTTCGGTACGCACCGCGATGGTGCCCGGGAACTCGATCTTCTTCCACACCTTGGTGAGTTCTTGTTTCGCAAGGGCCAGTAGCTTTTCCGTCTCTTTCCGGTTCTGCTCGATGACCTGCGTGTTCTGCTTGATGACGCGCCACATGACCGTCACGGCGACCAGTTGCCTTCCCCACTCGAATGTCTCCATAGTCCGGGTGAGAGTCTCGGCCGTATGATCTGCCAGCGGGAGGAACAAGGTCAGACTGTGAGTTGTGTGGAAGAAGGAGGTCATGGGCGCGCGTGTCAGGGCCGGTAGGAAGCCTTTGCCTCTGTCCAGAGCGCCGATCTCAACGTGAAAGGTATGGTAGAGCATGGCGATGGCGTCGGTGTAGATGGTCTTGCACGAGCTGGCGAGGAAGTAGAAGGTCGGCGGACGGGAGCCTTCGGGACCGATGAGGCGCCAAGTCACCCTGTAGCCGTTTCGGGCGCGGGAGGTGCAGCCTAGGTAGATCGTGTACTGTCCGCGCCCGGGGAGGAGGAATGGGTAGGTCATGCTGCGGACCTCTGGTGGTAGATCCAGGAATCGGAAGGGGAGGTCCGGATGCGGGTGAGACACAGTCTTCCATCTGAGCTGCATGTTGGAGAGGAAGCGGACGAGGCTCATGGGAGTGATTCTAGATGGCGGGGTCGAGTGCGAGAAGAAGTATCAGAGTATGACAGGAAACAATTTGAGATGTAAAGAGAGACTGAGAAGAAGCGGGCGGTAGTAAGGTGAAGTCTCGAATGAGACCAGGAGCAATTATGCCAAGACTCACATGGATGTCACATGCCCCGAAGTCATCCCAATGCAAGATAGAGGACAATGAAGCTGCATGTCGTACTGCGAATGAGGGACTATAATAATCGCTTTCGATGCTCGGACAGTAGGAGTTGACCAATATCAAGTGGCAAGCCAGACCTCCCACACACCACCTGAGTATCACACAACCGGCTTTTCCTTCTTCTTCATCTCGGACAGCACTCCATAGAATGATTCTTTAGTTAATGCGTCCTTTGCACAGTGCGCCAACGAAGAGCTTCTGGGTACGCTATCCTTGCGGCCGCCGTCATGATCGGTGTCTGTAGGAGCTTTGACCGCTTATGACGATCAGCGAGCGCCTTGTTGACTTCCATAGGCTAATCGATGTAGTTCACAGTCTCACCTTCCGTCGAGAACTGTGACATGAGTTAGTCCACAAGTCGTGTTTACCTCATGATCGTACAGATACCATATAGCATCGGCAAACAGCTTTCGTCAAGCCGCCGTCGAATACGCCTCAGGTATTTCAGAGTGACTCCAGACCTACGCCGCTTAGAGACATTGTGAGAAGTTTTCCCGTAGCCACATTCCGTGAATTTCCCTCGCACAAGTCATACTTGTTGTAGACATCTTTGGTAGCGGTCTAGAAAGCCTGGCAAGTGTGGTCGGTCAGATACCCAGTGCATTTCGATATGGCCTTGGGTCGACACACGTTGAAGACACCGGGATGGCTATAAAGAGCCAGCAGATTCGCTTCCGTACTTGCTCAAAAGTCGCTTCATGATACCGACAGCACTGCTCTTGTATCCGCCCCCAAAGAGAGCATAGTGATTGAGGTGATGATACAATTCGTACAGCTCAATGCGGTCCTCATACTCGGCGACGGGTGGAGTCTTTGGGCAAAGCCTGTGATAGTCTTTCAGGAAGCCGCTTCCGAAACCTCCAAACATCTTCATGATGCCCAACTCAAATTCGTTATGCGCGTAGCATGCGCTCGAATCGAAGATCACCTCCTCAGAGGATCCCTCCGGCATAGTGGGAAGGTAAGCCTTACCAGCGTTGCCTGACCACAAATCGCCGTGTACCACCACGGGCGTCACACCCTTGCCGTTGTTCAGGTGTTGATCGCCGAGTAGTCGAGGTACGAGCTCATCGCAGGTGCGATGGACCAAAGTGGAAAGCTGCTTGTCGGATCCGTTCGAGCAATTGGATCTGTTGAGAATGAAGCGGAGTCTGTTCTCGGCATAGAACTCGGCCCAGGAAGAGCGATAGGAATTGTCCTGAGGTGTATCTCCGCAGCATGTTGTAGCAGGGAAGCCAAATTGTGACGTTTCATACCCTTCCGGAATTGGGGCGGGTGTCATATGTAGCTTCGCCAGCTTCTCGGCCAAAGACATGGCTCCATGGTGTTCACTGCCCGAGTGACTCGAAGAGAGTTCCATAAAATCGGTCGCCAGAAAGTGCATACCAGGATCAGATTGAAACCTGCCGTGGCCATGGGATCGAGGGCATAAGGTTGGGACCGTCGAGGCAATGGCATTGAGCGATGCATGCTCGCCTGACGGAGATGAGCTGTCTGACACGTGGCAGACCGCAGGCTCTACACACCCTGAAACATTGTACCAGCTTCCTCTCCCTTTCCAGTCTTCATGAAATAGAGCATGCGGCGTCCGTCCGGTAGTCTCGTCTCGATCTTGGATGTGGACGCCGAAGACATGCCTACGCCACCGTGACTTGTGACGGTCGTCGTGCTGGGATCAAGGGCCAGCAGCTGTGCTACAGCTGGATCGAGGTTCATTATGAGTGTAGAGATGCTACGTCTGTGTGCAGCAATCGACGCAAGCATACCTGAGCTGGTGGTTGATGGCCAAATGACGCACGTAACCCTCGGATTTTGCGGAGATTTGATCATGACAGTGCCCCCACATTCTCGTCCGTGGCCTGGGCTTTCGGCCCGCTTTTCAAGGTTCGGCCCTCGTCTGCCATTCCCTCGGGTTTCCTTCCTTTGAATCTCTATGTTTTTGGCCTGGGATGATGTTGATTGTACAAAAAGCATCCGGCGCATGATTATCTACATCGCCATGAGCTTTATTGCGCGCTGATAGCGTTCGAATCATTGCGGCTGGATACATTATGCAAATGGATCGACGCAACTGGCCACTAGATGGGCCTGTCACATGCAAAAAGTGGCTGGGCTGCGTGCGCTCCCAACCCCCCACTCGCTTGCTCGTGTAAATAACAGCCACCGTTGACATGGCCTTCAATAACGACTATCTCCAACGTTTATTCGCGAATGCTGCAGGTCACTTTTTCATCGTATCGCTTCATGACAGCTCCATTCTTTGGATCGATTATACTCTGAGTCTTGAAGGCTGCAATGCCCTCAGCGTCGCCTGTACCCTTCGTAGGCCACACCAACGGTCAGTATATGTCACGGCAAGTGCGACTTGGGCAACACTAACCACTCGCATAGTGTCGCAGCCTCAATTGCATCAAGCTGGCGACACGCAATCTGTGACAGCTAGCGAAGACTACTATTCCCTCACATCTTCCTCTGCATACTCCGATGAATCGCAAACAGCATTACCACCACCCATCCGAAGATACAAGACCCCTCCTTCGCGCTATCGGACTCCAATGGCAAGCGGTGAAAGACTACCCGCCGAGCAAAGCATGGAGCAGAGCAGCGTACCGATGAGAGGACAAGGAAGGAGACGACAATCCGACGCAGATCGCACATCATACCCCAACCCGCTGCAGTCGAACCCAAGACCCGGCGCGATCGGTCGCAAACCGGTACCTAGCACAGTCTACGAGGCCAATTCGCCAGAGACGATTCGAGGACCAACTCCAAGACTAGCCATGAGCTCTGCCGCTCAAGACCTTGACCGAGAACCAAGTCCGCCGACCCCTGGCGTCGATGACACCCCTTACATCCACTTCGCCCTCGACCAATTGACTCGGGACGAGGAGGTCCGAGGGAGCCGCATGTATCCTGATCAAAGGACAGAGAGGCTTCCCGCGGCCATTGCGAGACCAGACTCCCAGAACACCGCTCGGCCGTCATACGTCTCCATGTCGCCAGAGGGCTTCGACAACAGGCCCGGTAGCAGGATGGGTACTGTCTCACCAGTCGATTGGACGGATGGCGCAAGAGATGTGAGATCGGGAGCTGTGTCCCCTCTGCAGCCGGAAGACGAACTTGTTGAAGAAGAACCCATACAAGCGTCGAGCTCTCAGTCGATACCCCCTAAACACCCTGGTCGTAACAGTGGCAGTCAGCTACCATCGCAGAGTAGGCAGTCCCATAGTCACCCCAAATCCTATCTGGACTTTTTGAATTGACGCGTTGCAGGACAACCCCCTCCCGAAGTCTTTCTCGCATTCGATGGCCCTTCCGGAGTACCCTATATGAATCTCGACTACCTCCCCATCCTCCTTCGACCAGCCGGCCTTCTAGCCTTCATCATTAGCCTGGTCCTTTTCCTTGCAGCTCTCATCTTTGCTGCCGTCTGGTCGATATCGAACGATGTCTTGTGGGAGTACGCCGACTTTGGCGACGCGAGATACTTCGTCTTCCAGTATCTCCCCACACTCGTCGGTGTCTCGATCCTCCTGTGGTTGTTCGAGATCCAATCAGCCATCTATCGCATTGCCCCATTCATCGCACTATCATCAAAGTCCTCTCAGACGCGCGGACACGCAGCCTTGTTACCAATATACCCATCCTCGTTCGCACTGCCTGTCTTGGCACACTTCTCCGCCGGCCTCCCTGCTATCGGCACATTTCTACTCACCTCCTGGCTATTCATCTTCACTGTACCCCTCTTGGCTACATCATTTAATGTCTATCAATCCGGCGGTACCTTTTCCTGGCTGGCGACACAAGGTATCATCTGGACTGTCATCGTCCTGTACATACTCGTACTAATCAGCACCGTCTGGCTTCTCGTTTTCCTTCGCCGACGTTCGACTGGCCTCAAATGGGATCCTGTCAGCTTTGCTGATTTCCTTGTCTTGCTCGAAAAGAGCAACGTCTTGGACGCCTACGCATCATTCTTCAGCTCGGCCTCCGATTACGACTTCCGCGAAGATGCCGCGACACGTGGTGATCGCCTAGACTATTGGCGTACCAGCTCTCGACCCAATGCAGCGATTCACACCGTTGCAGCTCCAGGTCAACCTGCTCGTCAGTACATTGTCGATAACGGGACCTTGGTCGAAAAGCCTGCCGTTCGCTACTCCAACCAGACGGTCGACCTGGAAGGCCAGCGTTTCAGCCAGCAGACCGCTCAGTCCCTCCTGCCTCGATCTGCGCACGACACAATGACAGCAAGGTCCTACCTCCCGTTTTTCTTGCATACGATACCCTCGATCCTCCTACCGGCAACGCTCCTCATCCTCATCGTTGCCTTTCTCGTCATATCTTATCTTCCAGCCACCGCGGTGCAAGCCGGCTTTTCACCTCTCCTTCCCGTTCCCGTCACAGACCGAGGGTTTTCCTCCTCCAACTTTCTCTACTCCTTTCTTCCCTCTCTTCTCGGGCTCCTCCTCTTCCTCCTCCTCCAACACCTGACCATCACCATCTCCCGTCTGCAACCCCTCGCCAATCTCTCCTCGGCCAATGGCGGAACCCCCGAATCAACCCTCTTAGCATCTTACACCTCCTCCCCGCCACTTCTCCTCACTCTCCGCGCCCTGCTAGCACGAGACTACCGCCTTGCCCTGCTCAGTCTCGCGACTCTACTCTCCGCCGCCCTCCCTGTCCTCGGAGGTGGCATGCTATGGGCCCAGTTCTCCGTCCCGCAACAAACAACACTCATCTACGCCCACATGCCCGCTTTCTACGCCCTGACCGCCTTCTTCGCCATCGCGTGTCTCGCATCCTTGGCGCTGGTCATGACGGGCCGACAGAGGAGCCGATACGCCGTCCCGACTCCAGAGGGATCGGTCAAGGGACGCAGAAACGAGATGAGGAGATTGGTCGACATCGTCGCCCTGGTGCATCAGAGTCGGCTCTTGAGCGACGCCAGCTTCCGCGCGCCGGGTAGCAGAGTGCAGATGGTGACGAGGGTTTTGAGTGGCGTGGGCTACGAGCGACTGTCCGGGGCGGGAGGTAGAGGGCCCGCTGAGATTGCGGCGGACAGGGCCGGGAGTAAAGTCAGTCTGGCAGATGCGGTGAGGGGTTTCCGGGCCGCGAGGGCCGAGGCCGCAGGGGACATGGAAGGGCGGTTCGGCATGGGGAGGTATAGGGGACGGGACGGGAGGGTGTGGGTTGGGATCGATAGGGTGGAGAGGTTATTGGGCGATGGAAGGGAGGTGGAGGAAAAAGTCTAGGTGTTCAAAAGGGTCAGATGCGATGAGGTCGATGTAGGATATGAGATGTTTCATGCATAGCGGGATAGATATCATAGATCATGAGATACGAAACGTTTCACCTTTCACACAGTACCTCAGAATGCGTATGCATGTGTTCCGCGATCGTCGTGACAAGTGCAGAGAACGCGGTGGTGAATTTCTTTGCCTCTCAACTCGACGTCTGCTCAAACGTTTGTTGTAGTGATCACTTGCTCCCTTAGCACAACACATTGAGTAAACGACACTCGACACAAAAATTTGCATTGCCCTCTATCAATAAATCTAGGCTCCCAGGGGACATCCTCACCGATTTGAAGCCGACACCGCCGACGGCGCAGCTCCACTCGTCCCACCATGCGTGTGCGTGGGATCATAATGCTTTGCGAGACAAGTCAGTCAGTTGGACTTGCCTTCCTTCTTCCATTGGGAAGAAGAATACACTCACAGTAGCGCTGTATCCCCTGCGAAAACCCCAGTACCCGAGGACATAGCCACTGTCATCCTCTTCGTATACTTTCTTCCAGGATTCTCTAATGTAGTCCCTGGCTCTCTCGGGCAGGGGCTTGCGGCGTCTCTTCTGCATGGCTTTGAACGGCTTTGCGTGCTTCTTGTTGAGGAATGGAAATCTCTCAAAGTGCTTGGGGATGTATCGAAAGATCAGGAGGCCGGATCTGCGGCTTCGAGTCGTGGGAGGTGAGGTCTGTGAGGATCGGGGGTCCGAGTCAAGGGAAGGTTCGTATTGTTTGTGAGTCTGGCAGGGCTTGATGGTGGACGATGCTTTCGTCTGGTCTCTCTTTGGCTGCTCATGGTCGACGGTCGTCCAGCCTAAGTATGGATTGCTGCCTCTGGCCTGTCCACCGTCGTTCACACTCCTTGATCTCGATTTGCGAGACATACCACAACTGTCCGGCATCATCTGGTTCTCCCCTAGTCTCTCTGGGTCCCCCGAAAGTACAGAGAAAGACGTCCCAGCCGATCCAGGGTCAGACTTTGATCTCGACGGAGTCTTTCTCGGAGGGGGTTTTGACACTTTCGACTCCCTGCCCTCATCACACACGTCTAGCGTAGGAACCACCGATTCCCTCTCCCACCCCTTCTCGCCTTTCATCCCCTTCTCCTCCCCCCTTCTCTTCTTCTCCTTCGATCCCGCCCCATAAGGATGCGTAGCCAGAATCCTCTCCCGCCTCGGAATCCTCTTACTCCCCTTCATCCTCCTATCCTTCTTCTCCTGCCCATCCAACCGATGACTCTTCAACCCAGCAACATGCCCCCTCCTCATCGCCCTCCAGTTCGGCGGTGCCCCGCTCGCTCCGTCCACATCCCAGAATATAGGCTCGTCATGCCTACTCGGCTTGAACTTCGCAATCGTGTACTTCGGCTTGCCGTAGCGTTTCGCCTTGCGCATCTTCCGACGTATCAGCCGACATCGTTCCCGCTGTCGCTGCCCGTTAATCGCCTTGCCCCGACAGAGACGGCGGTAGTCGTAAAAGTCCTCGATTTCGCGCCGAGCCGATCGGAGGATGTGCGTCGAGCATACGATACAGAGACCGATGCAGAATTGGGAGAGGACCACGGCCGCTTCGACGGGCATTTCTTGTTTTACCTAGGAGACGAGCGGAGTGTTCATTTGTAATGGCTGCTCCTGAGATGAGCGCTTGGGGATGCTCTTACATGCGGCCTTGCAAAGGAGGCTGTTCCTAGGTACAAGAATGTGTGGCAGATGGTATCGGAGAGGTTGAAATTGACCACAATCAACAGTGACGCCCCTGTTTCGGAGGGCCGAGATTGAGGGTGAGTCTGGTTTTATGGTGAGCGATTGGCAACAGCATCGACGATGCTGTATGGATATGAATGAGGCGGATGCGTGTGGTGACAACACGAGAAACATGCCTTAGCCTGCAAGTCACATGGGCAGCGCATGCCGACTCGGCGATCAGTCGAGGAGCGGGAAGGTGCAACGGAAGACTGAAAGGACCGCCGGCGAAATCACAACTCAATGCAAAGGGCATATCTATTTGATCATTTTTTTTGACTGAATTGCATTGCTGAGTGCGCTCTCGCATCTCTTGGGGTATCATGTTACACGCAAGACGCACCACCACAGCGCTTAATGGAGTCGATGTTGAATCCTTGTTGTAGAAGACCGAGATCGATCGACTGCTGAACCATGGTCGAAATTAGACCGTAGTTGACTCTCATGACCGAGATGTTGAATGCTTCGGTGTCGATGTGGGTCGCTGGTGGTGCGAAAAGATCAAAAGCAGTTGGAAAGAAATCTTCGCGACCATGATTGGCGGCTTGCTCTACCAGGCAGCAACAGGCTGGGCGTTGGCAGGCTCGTCTATAACCCATCCTGATGTCGTCTTAGCATCGTTCGTATCCTGGCCTCCCCAACCGGTAGCAGCATTATTGTCGCCTTCTTCAGCCTCACCCCACGCAGCAGAAGCACCACCGCTTGTGTCACCATGACCGTCGGCGAAACTATCGACAGATTCTTCTCCTTCATCATCGGTATCATCGTTGAAATCGAGCTTGCCGCTCTCCGGTTTGAAATGGCTCAAAAAATCAGGAACTTCTTGTTCAGTTTCCAGGAGCAATTTGACCAAGGCTTCCCCGATACTCTCATCGCCGTCGTTGTAGAAAGAGATGGCTTTTCCAGTGTGTCCGATGCGCCCAGTACGTCCGATGCGATGAACATATTCCGCGATACCACCATGCTCCATACTGGGCAGGTCGTAATTGATGACAGTCTTGACGTCCGGAAAGTCGATGCCGCGAGCCGTGACAGCAGTGGTTACTAGGATCGGTATCTTTGTGGAGTAAAAAGCGCGCCTAGAGAACGTTAGTCGTGAAGTGCAATGTACGAAAAAAGTACGTACATGTTGTCTTCGCGTTCGTATTGCGATCGACCGCTATGGATGAAGGTGGTGGGCAGCCCGTTGTTGAAGAGATAGTCATCCAGGCGCTCGACAGCGGCAATCGAGTTGCAGAAGATCAGAGTCCTTGCGGGTTCCATCACGGTAATAAGGTCGAACACTGCTTGCTGTTTTGCGTCGCGGTCGACCCAGATGATCTGCTGAGTGACGTTCTTGTGTGTAGATCCAGCACGACCAACGCGGACACGCATGTAGTCTTCTTGGAGGTACTGACGAGCCAGACCCCGGGCAGCCTTTGGGAAAGTCGCGCTGAACATCAGGTACCGGTGATCGAAATCTTCGTTGGCATCTGTTGCGGTCAGCAGGAGTAAATGTAGAGAGTCGTTGGAAAATCTTACCTCCACCGCTCATGATCTTGTTCAACGCCTCTTCCCAATCAGTGTCCTGAAGCATCTCGTCGGCTTCGTCAATGACCGTGAACTTGACCCGGATGAGCGAAAGAACATTCTCGCGTGATAGCATGTCCACCAAGCGGCCCGGTGTTCCGATGAGTATGTCGCATCCTTTACCCAATTGCTGAAGGTTGTACTTGACCGGAATTCCGCCATAGCAGCATACAGTGCGTAGTTGAGAGCGATATGATAGTCGGCGGGCTTCATCATGGATCTGAAGGGCTAGCTCGCGAGTCGGACACACGATAACAACCAATGGCTCTGCACGAACTCGGTGGCGGTCTGGGTCGTAATCGGTTGCGCGAGTATTGACACGCGGACCGCCGACCTGGTGAACCTTGCCCATCAGCTCCGAAATGATCGGAGCCAGGTAAGCCGCAGTTTTACCAGATCCAGTTTGAGCGATGGCGACGACATCGTGACCAGCGAGGACAGCGGGTATCGTGTATGCTTGGATGGCAGTGGTAGTAGCGTAGTTGCATTTTGCAATGTTCTCCAAAACGACTGGATGAAGCTCTGCATTAGAGAACTGTAGTGAGTCAGTAAAAAGATTTCTGGTGTGACTGAAAATACCTACTGAGCGGATTGGATTGATCTGAATGGGACCTTCTACAGTGACTTCCAATTCTAGAGCTGCGAGTGACTCTCCAGCTCCTCCAGAATGAGTACCGAAAAGCTGAGCTTCGAGCTCCAAATCCACTTCACCTAGGTCTTCATCAGGGCTGCTGAGAGTGAAATCTTTCACAGCGTCTGCCAGGGCTTCGCAGTCAGCTTTTCTTTCAGCAATGTCTTCTCTGCCGTTCGCTGTAGCCATTGTCGGGATTGCGGTGGACTTCGTTGTGGTGTTGAGGAATGAGTTGGTCAATGCACTCGATCGTGTCAAGGTGAAGGAGGACTTCTTCCACCTGGATCTCCCCGTTGTACCAGCGAGCAAGTACAACCAACAGCAGATACCTCGCCCAGGAGATATCGTGTTGGCAGACTTTGCACGAGGTGATCTCGGGGTTGATGAGATCAGTGCGAGACAGGTAGAGGTCGGCAGGAATGAGAGCTGAAAAAGCTTTGTCAGTGTGCGCACGTGCCAAGGCGGGTAGCTAAGCTGTGAAGGGAATCATGATGTAACGTGAAAGTGACCCCGGGAGAGAGCAGAACGTACGGGTATGCTTCCGCCTGAGGTGACCCCCTGACTCCGCGGCGAACGGAATCAGCTCCCGCGGGAGCCTGTGGTCGTAGTTGGTGAAGAAGCTGAATTGGCTTCGACTTTGTGGATCACTGCGAGTTCAATGTTAGTGGATGGCAATCAATGATCTTGGTGGTAGTTTTGTGAGCAGATAATCAATAAAAAGAGGAAGGCAAGATAGCAAGCCGGGGCACAGTGGCATCTTTCTGGTAGTGTCGAGCTGGCAGCATTCTGCGGATAGTGGCAATTTGGTAGTAGCATCATGTGCGTAGTATCGAGCTGGTAGCATCTTCAGGGGCGGTAGCATCTAGCCGGTAAATAGTCTTGGTAGTATCGAGCTGGGAGGATCTCGCGGATAGTGGCGTCATGCGGATGGTTGTACTGCGCCGATGGGATCTCGTTGGTAGTATCGAGCTGACGTGGCCGTGCTGGTGAGACGGAACCGCGTTGATCGCGCTTCTCGTGCGATGCGAGTGAAATCGCGTGGAACCACCATCGCAGGTGTGCTTTGCAGTCCACAGGCGTCGAAGAGCCCATAGACACTACCAGCTCGACGAGTTCGCTTGGATGTTGAGAGCTTGATGGGTGCTGCCAGCTCAGACGGGGTCAACAGCCCAGCACGTACGATCAGCTCGATGTGAACTATCTATCGATAGATATCACCGGCTTGGTCGTACGCGCGGTCAATGACAAGCTAATGTGATGATGGGAAAGAAAAGTAGAACGTACCGTCGCCACACGTGGGCCATCTGAAGAATTTACTGAAGCTACACAGCGGGTCAGCCAGTTCACCCTGAGGAATGGAATTTGCGCGTTTGTGACGTGAAGCAGGACTAGTAGGGATGAATACAGGATGCTTGAGATGCTGTGCTAGTTGCTGGAATGATGCTATGACCGTTGGGGGGAATTTCGTACTTACGTGTGTTGCTGATTGTTGTGGTTGTTTTGTGGTCAAGCCTTTCAGATATATAGGTCGCAGAAATTTGGATCCGAGCATTGCCAAGACCTCGTCTGGCCGACGAGCCCATCCCCTGATACTGCCCGCCTACCGTACGGGCGGGCAGTATCTCTCTTGTCCATCCCTACAGGGACGTCTGACGTTAACTCCTCACCTACCGCATACCCTACTCTTGCATCCTCTTCAGGGGTTGTGATACAGTGAACTCTTACGAGATGTCCACCGAAGACGATGGCCATCACCTTTGCTATCACTTCACAGATCAGCCCTGCCCCTACCTCGCCAGTTGCTCATGCAAGTCTCGAACCCTACGCGCTCGCTTGCATCGCAAGCGTCATCACCCTGTTCGCGCATCGTTTCAATAACACTGCGATGCACGCCTGTATGGCAAGGGCACAAAGCCGATGAGGTGGCAAAGAAGCGTCTTTCCGGGGCCTACAGAGCGGGGCGACGACGCGAGTCCAAAGACGGCCTGCACCATCTCATTTATCAATGACCAAAAGGAAGAGCAAAGGGAGAGGCGATCAAGGCTGCACCTTAGGTTGCTAAGCCCAACAAATACCTACGCATGAGGCTTGAGCCTGACGCGTCTTGTGGCGGCGGTGTTCCCCCAACCGTGACGGCGACGATGAAGTAAGAAGGGGCGGAAGCTTCGGACCAACAACTGCTCATGAGGGATCTCGAAGGAGAGACAAGACTAAGAGATCAAGCTTATGCAGGTTCCTCACGCAGATTGCTCCTAAACGCCAGTCCGAAACATCGGGCAACGAGCAAACCAAAAGAGCTTTCGTGAACGGATCTGTGCCTCAACATGCGAGACAAAAGAAGGAGAGGACAGCAGCAGTTTGAGACAGCTGCATCGAGCCCATAATGTCGTTAACCGTCGACGGCGACGACATTGGGATGGAGGAGACGAAAAGTGAACACCCGTGGACAAGGACATGAAGTTGTCTAATGTCTTAACCACCTTCCTCTTTCGTCCCACGGCAGGAGGATCCTCCCCGGATCTTGGTCATCCAACAAACCTTCCACAGATCACCCCGAATCATTATGCGACTGTTGGACACTATCATAAGAATACGCCCGACGCTCAGCAATGGACCCTCGGATTCTCGGACCTAGCAAATGGGATACCCAGTTTGTGTAGCGTAAGCACCAAGGCAACTCCCTACCACCTACACGATCTGGACCAGAGAATAGATGCATTGCCTCGGATGCGCCGGCAAGACAATAAGCCTGCAGCCAACCTCTGCAACGTATGATGGGGATGGCCGGGGGGGAGGATGAGTCCTTTGTCGGCAGCATGCGGGCCTAACAATCTTCCGTGGTCTGCAGGATGATACGGTGCCTACGGCGACACAGCACAGCGAGATCCCAACCATCTAGCCGGTCAATTTCATGAAAGAGCATGCCATACAAGTGTGGGACGCAGTAAAGACATCGGCAACTGCTCAAGCGTGTCAAACTCCATCGTGTGACCGCGATCTGACGACCCGAACGCAGAGGCACGGTCTATGAAAGATGCCGGGCACATATCGGGACAACCCTCTAAGGAGCAGGGCTCGAGCTAGCGCCAGCGGAGCAGATCAATTTCTGATAACCTTCTGTACACGCTCGAGCAGATCGCCGCCAGCACTTTGAGGCATGACCAGATACCAGACTACGCTCATGACATTGCAGCAGACCCGCCAAGTCAGAGTTAGACGAGAAAAGGTGGCAGACTTCCTGGCACACCCGAGGACGAGCATGTAGGCGTCGCGGCCATTCGAAGGCATCGCTTCATTCACTCGGTATTTTAGACGTTGGCCGAGGAAGGCGATCTTCCCCGGATGTGGATCCCTGCTGAGGTCCCAAAGATCTGCTTGCACAAGGGAAGTGCTTCTCGCAGTCTTGGACTCGAACGATAATCGCTTTTGGTCGAGCTGCACGCTGAAATGAGTCTCTCTTCGCAGGTGTCGACCATGGCCGATGCAAGGCAGTCCAAGGAGCAACGGCATTGCCTCATGCCGGGTCCGAACGCAGGACTCGGTCCGAACTGGAAGCCTTGATCCTAGTGCCGCTAGCCCAATTGCTCGGGAATCTAGCTCAGGAATTCAGACCACGGTTCTAAGCCCAGCGCGAGCATTCCTCATCGAGACGGCTTCTGAGGACCCCGATCAGCGAATGTTGTGACTCCTTACAACTCTGATCGTCATGTCGAGTTTCTTTTGCTGTTCAAGTGGGGCATTGTGTCTTCGTAACCGGAATCAAGCTTGGATTTGTTGGAACACAGCAGATGATTTCTTCAGGTCGGGAACGACTTGTGCCCTGCTGGATCACTCCTGATGAGGAGCTCTGTCGGCACAGTGTCCGCTTATTGAAAGGAACAACGTGGATGACTCTCTCCATCTGGACCATGGGCTGTTCCAGCACTTTGTCTCATTTTACAGCGCCGCAGATACAACATTTTCTTGTGGCGATGTTGTCGTGCGTGGATGTTCGCAGCGTCTAGGTTCGGGCCACGGGACAGCAATGTACCGTGTTCGCCACGACCAGGCGCGACTTGTTCAGAGTCTTCCCGTCTCTTGCGTCTTCGGCGTAGTTATGGCCGAAGTATCCCAACATGAGCGCCTGCCCTCCCTGGTGTCCTGGATATGGCGTATTTGCACTTCCGCCCTGATGTCGAGGATAGCCTGCCAGCGAGCCGACGAGATCAATTTCTTGCAGGTGTTCCATTAATTGGGTGTCGCTGCTGGCTGGGAGGGTTGCGGCTTCTCGGCGTAGGATGCTAAGATGCTGCCGCTATCGAGAGGCTTCCTAGTTGCTTCGACCTTGATTGAGCGCGACTGCGTGCGGTCTATAGGTCAGCCCTAGCACTCCCCGTACGTTGTATTGCAGCCATCGTTGAGCGGTGACCACAGTGACCGGGCTGTGTTGTTGGTGATCGCTCTGTGAGGCCCAACAACATGGTAGGTTCCCAGATGTCTCCTCAAAGATGATAAGAGTGCAAAATAGAGCTGATAGAGCGAGGGTGGTGTTTACACCTGCTGATCGACCAGGAATACTCTCGTGGTGACTGCTCGGGTGCGACGATACTGGAAAGAGCCCACGCGTAGCTTGCAATCAGGACATTTTTGTGCTCTTCACCTGCTGTCGCCGAGCTGAAGTTGCCCGGCTGTCGATGCAGTATCGATAGGAATTTTCCACTGCGACATTGGTGTGAGTGGGTCATGCAAGGGGTAGGTGGATTGGGCGAGATTGGCTTTGTCAACTCGGCAGAGTACAAAGGGATGCCCAATCCCAAACCCATCCCCAGTACCTGACCCTCTCACTCCTTCCTGCATGCGGTCTTTATCTCCAATCGACGTGGACCGGCATGACATTTGGTCCAAAGCGTAAGCAGTGTGTTGCAGGGTGGCTGCATGACGAAGATGGCGGTGGATGGACCAGCAAGCCCAGCAATACAACATCACGCCTCCCGAGTGCGGATGCTCGAGCGCCGATGCGAACACCATGTCAGAAGGTAGGGACACCACTATCTATAGGTATATATTGTGCCTCTTCCGCATGGGTTTCCGTGTTCCCGAGAGCACACAGATCTGCGACCTCCCAGATCTGTCCGAACCGATCGGATTGAAAGATGGCAGTAATGGTCTATTGTGAGTAACTTATTTCCTTCTTTCATCCGCACGTGATCCGGGCCTTGAGCAAGCCCCCTTCGACACCCGAGCAGCAGCGCAGCAGCAGCAGAGCGAGGCCGGCCAAGCCTCCATACACGGGAGGTCGATAAGTCCTAACAAGACTACCTCCGAGCGGTGGTTCGATCCCGCCCATCTTTTTTTGTCAACTCTCCGCTCAAACTCGTGTGGAAGAAAGCTCTCCTTTTGCTCTGTCTCTGGGATAGCTTCATGAGCAGCAGAACAGCGTGGTTGATTTTGCAGAGGCTGAGAGGTGGAGTGGAAGGGCAGACAAGCTGTCTCAGGGGGACGAGATTCGTGGAGCCCGGGCCATGAAGCCTTCTCATCGCCTCTGCGACCTTCCGCTATTATTATATGACCCCTTCCGAGAAGCAGACAGGGCTTGCATGATTTGATGAAGTCCCGACAGTGTCATGCAAGGACAGCTCAAGACGAGATTCCACTGGTATTGCAAGGGGGATGGTCCACGTGCTCTCTGCTCCCTGAATGCGTCCGACCGACGCGTTCAAGCCTGTACTATCGGTCTTTACCACCTGACACCAGCGATTTTGCGAGCGTTCGATGAAGAATTACCGATTCGAGACGACAACTATGGTGATATGAGGCCAGCAAGACAATTTTACATCAAGTACACCGCCAGCACGTAAAAAGTGAGCAAGGTATTGGCAACGACAGGCACGCCCGATGCTTTCCGTTGCCCTGCGAGGAGCTCAGGGGAGGGTGTGTCAGCAATACGCGCATCGATACGACCTCACAAGGGCAGAGACAGAGATAGGATCACAGTTCTGATCACGAAGACTCGGCACGGACAAGAGTTTCGAACATGAGCTGGGAGGGCAGGATATGCGCGTATTGCGTGAAGCCAGAACTTCGAAGGGATCTGGAGGGACTCTGTCATGGCTTTGCACTGTGTCATGCACATGAGGAAAAACGACAGCAAGACAAGTATGACGCTGATGAGATGTCCGATTCACAAGTATTCGGCATTTTGATGAACGTCTGGTGGTCTGGGAAAGGGCATCATCAAGTCATCTTTGCACCGCAGCGACAGGCACGGCTTCAACAGGCTCAGTGCGGCCTGTCCTATGCCCTGCAGACAGCCCGGACTGAATTGCTACAGTCAAGGCAGTACGATAAGGTCGTGACCGGGAGCTCAACCCCATGATGGCCAGTGGATGGAGCACATTTGCTGTGTGGCACGACAATCACGAGCGCGCGCTCATGTCAGTTCGTAGACGATGTAGCGGCAGACACGTTCGACTTGTGAGCGAGGAGATCGCCTGTCAAAAGCTAATCAGATACACGTGTATCTTCATGAATGCTCTGCTCTATACGCAGCTACGTTGTTTTTGTCATCGTCTATCGCATTTCAATGCCATCCAGCCAGGAGCACCGCTGTCCTTCCGTTCGTTGACCAGCTCTTCTTCCGTCCATCGACCTGTTCATCTCACTTCTGCATCACTCCTGTTCGATCCTGATCTGTTCAGTATGGCGTCCCTCGACCATCACAAAGGGGCGTTTCGCGTCGGCTATCTCTTCTCGAGGAGGATGACCAGATGCCGCGTCAGCACCGTCTTTTCATCATGGTTGGTCATTGAAAGGCAGCCGCATGGCCAGCATGCTTATCATAGGCTTCGGCGACGCTGAACGATACTACTAAGGCAGTGTTGCACCTTCTGGGACGTACTATCCCAGGATTTATCCTTATGATTTGAGAGGCCCATTTGTCTGTCAGTCCTTTTTCTAGGGTTTTAGCGGCTTTTTCCAAAAAGCAAATCATCTCCAACTCTCTTACTATTCTTGCCGTCACGTAGCTTTTCAGTTGTACAATCTCACTCTTGGCTCAAATACTCGCAAGTCATGTGATGTGCGTTTGTCTCGCATCGCCCTTCGGCCGGTGTCGTTTTGGCCGGTGTCGTTTCAAGATGGGCGGGCATGCGGGCTAGTCTGGCGCTGGAGTTTGGTTCCGCTGACGCGCGTGATTCTCGACCTCCAGCGGCCATTCCAAGATTTCTCCCTACGACACGCAAGCCGTCGACCTGGATGCGCATTGTTCGCAAATGACCACATGACAACCTGAGATACACACGCGTGAAGAGCGTTGCAATCATGCTTTACACGTACCGTTGCGGGAATTGATACTCTCCAAGTCCAATGTCAACGTCGATCAGCCCTTCGCTTCCAACCTTGCCATGAACGACCCTGGTACGGACAAATCCATCTCGGAGGCCGCCAAATCAAAGAACCTCAATGTACAGCCTGGCGAAGATGATTTTTCCAAGGATCAGGCAAAGCGAGAGAAGCATCGTCGGGACTACCGCGATCCCAGCCTTTGGTGGTTTGCATCGACAGGATGTCCGCTGATAGCTGGCACTTTCGGTCCGCTGGCGAATGCCTTCAGTGTTTGTGCCCTGGTGCGAGGGTGGCGTGTGTATATTCCTGACGGCCAGACCGAATCGACGGGCACTAGGATACCCGATCCTACGTGGGCACTCGCCATCAACGCCTTGTCCCTGGTCGCTGCTCTCGCTGCGAATGGAGCACTTCTGCTGAACATGTCTCGCCGACTGCGATTCAAAATTGCTCAGCCCATATCGGTCCTTGGCTTCTTCGCAGCTGGTTTGCTCCTTGTGGCTGACCTGAGCGCATTTGCTGCGAGCCCTACGTACCACATACCACTCGACGATCCTGCGGCGCCGGCGAACAGACATGCACTTACCTCGGCGTATTATTATGGTATTCAGGCAGCTGCTGTCTACCTTGTCATTACTGGGCTCATGACCTTGACTGCTTGGGGCGCCTGGAGGGGCCATTTCGAGAGCGGCTTCCGGCTCACCATGGCTCAACGGACATTGATGCTTCAGACCATGTCTTTTGTAATCTACCTGCTGCTCGGTGCCCTGATCTACAGCCGCATCGAGGGCTGGGAGTTTCTAGATGCCGTCTATTGGGCCGACCTCACGCTTCTGACAATCGGTCTTGGCTCCGACTTTGCCCCCAAGACTCATCTCGGTCGTAGTCTGCTATTTGTCTTCGCCATCGGCGGAATCATCATAATCGGTCTTGTCATCGGCAGTATTCGTACCTTGGTCCTCGACCGCGGCAAGCGAAAGATCTCAGCCCGCATCATGGAGAAGAAGCGACTTCGGGCAATCAATAGTGTCAATCCCAAGAAGCAACAGATCAGGGTCAGTCGCTTCGCTACGATGCATTTTGATAACGACCAGTTGGACGTGGCCAAACGGCGAGAGCTGGAGTTCTACGTCATGCGTAAGGTGCAGGATCATGCCGACCGGGACCGGAAGTGGATGGCCTTGTTGCTCTCTACCACCGCCGCATTCGGTCTCTGGCTCTTTGGAGCTCTCGTCTTCTCCCACGCCGAACGGCCCCAGCAATGGTCCTACTTCAACGCCATGTACTTTACCTATGTCTGCCTTATCACCGTTGGCTATGGTGATCTCTATCCCCAGTCCAATGCCGGCCGCGCCTTCTTTGTCTTTTGGACTCTCCTCGCCGTCCCTACCCTCACAATCCTCATCAGCGACATGTCCGACACCGTCGTCGCTGTCTTTTCCGACGTCACTGTTTGGATCGGCTCGCTCACAGTCCTCCCTGGTGACACCGGCTTCAAAGCCACATTCAAACTATTCCTCACCCAATTCACCAGCGGCCACTTCGACGTCGCTAGCTTTGCTAAAGACACGCCCCCGGGCCTCCTTGGCGAAACAGCTAATCCGACTCACAACCAGTCATCCCCGGAATCCGGCCCAAGTACACTCGCAGAAGATATCGTCGCCCGTCTCACCTCCCACCTCGAAGAAGAAGAACTCGCTGAAGCTTCCGCCGCTCAGGACGCCGGTGACACCCTCGATCGTGACATTCACTTCTATCACCTCGTCCTGACCAGGGAGATACGCTCGCTGATGCGCGATCTGAACTCCACGCCTCCGAAGCGATACACCTGGCAAGAATGGGAGTACTACCTACGACTGATGGATAACGTCCCAGAGCGCCAAGCGTCTGACCTGCCGGACGGAGAGAAACTGGATGGCGAAGAGGATAAACATCTGGTACCCAAGGCGCTGAGACAGACTTCTACGATAGCGGCGTTCAGTAAGGAGAGGGAGGAGAGGAGGTACAGTTGGCTGGGCGAGCAGAGTCCGTTACTCAGTTGGAGGAGCGAGACGGAGTGGATCCTCGAGAGGTTAGGGGTCACGCTGGAGAGGGAGCTGGTGTGGAGACGGAAGGGGAAAGGGGGACGGCCTCCCGTGGCGATGGGGGATGTCAAGAGGGGTGAGCTGCGGAAAAGGACGTTTGGGGAGGGTCGTAAGATGGATGATGGATAATGGATAGGAGGTTTGAGTCTATGGAAAGCCCTACCCATCCTGTACTATAGTGTGCAGTTCCATTCTAATGGTCTCGATTTATGGCACGTACCAATACCGTGTTGTATGGCCTGATACCAGGGCTGACGCTCAAAGGTGGACCATCTGGCTTTAGCGGTCTATGGTCTTCGATTTCATTCCATCACAAAGGACATCACTTGGTGGACTGCCTCACTTGGATTCATTGACATGTAAACGTGGACACGGCACTCCACACATGCGGCGAGAAGGCATCTCAAACTCCATCCACTTTGTTCTTTTGGTTTGACATCGTCTCGCGCCCCATACGTTTCTTTCATCTGTTGACGATCTACACGAAGGATCGTCTGCAATCAGCTCGTGGAACGCTTGCGATTTCCCGTCCGCCAACGACGCCGTACGGTGCTGCTCTGCTCAATCAGGAGAATGACGAAAAATAATCAGCTGATCATTACTGATCATATGATCCATTGTGGGCAAAAGCGCCACTGGGCGCACACCATCGCACCAAGCTTCACGGCGCCATTCAGACTCCTGGACCTGCCCGTCGAAGTTAGGATGATGATCTGGTGATACTTGCATGAGTTTGGCCTGGCCCGAAAGATCCATTCAGACATGCGAGGGGGCAGCTTTGGATCCATTCATACTCGACGATGGTTACTCCGAGGTGAGTGGAGCGCTATCGAGCCTCATGACAATGGATCGACAGATCTCATCGGAAGTGCTTCCAATCATCTATTGAAATGTCGCCTTTTCTTTTGAATGGCCACACGATCAATCCGGCGCATCTATTGATGCAGCCGACAAAATACAGCATTACTTTTACTACGGTTGTGGATTCGGGCGTATCGAGCACGCCTCTATCGAGCTAAGGTGCACCCCCAACTGCCCGGTACATCTTTGGCACCTGATGGAGAAGCTCTCCTGGGGTGTGAACCTCCGCAAGCTAGAAATCACATTCAAATTCGGAGTTGGAATTCCTGAGGATGTTTACGAGATCGACGATAACGAGTGGGACAGACGAGCTTTGGAGCTTGCGTCGTGGTTGTAAAAGAGCGGAGATGCCTGGCAACGATCCAGACCAAGGGCGTTGTTGTGGTCGAGTGGTCTCCCTCCTTGGGCATAGTATCGCCGATTCCCTCCCTCCAAGGTGCGTATCTACCTTCTTTGCCCCAGTGGTTGAAAGGCATTGCTAATTGATCCGCAGCGGCCGAAGAGAAGCGTCAGCGCGCCATGAAGAAATTGGAGGGTGGTACCGACAGCAAGTGATAGCCAGGGTATATGCCAGACTGATATGCGAAACGGTCATGCCCACCACGGGTAGAAGCACAATGGTCGTCAAGGTCGGCACGAAGCAAGGGGACAAGGCTTCGATCTAAGGAGCAAAGCCTCACGGGACTACTTTCACATCCGTCGTTTATTACCGGGAACATCCAAGATCCGGACTGATTAATGCTGCTTCCATGGGGGTGGGCAAGGTCAGGTCGATCCACGTGTTGTACTCTAGCTTAGTTACCTACCTAGGTACACAGAGCTTCAAAGCAGCCTTTGCGGTTCGTTCCGATTGAAAAAAAAAACACATCAGGTCGATGATGTGCCTGACATTTTGAATGGCGCTGAGTGACATGGGTGTGAAGGATTCGTTTTATCTAGCTTATCGTCGACGTGACTTGGGAATATGTTCCCCTACATTCTGGCAACAAGAGCTTCACAAGAGGAATCCGCCACCATTGAACGCGGTGACCCAAGGGGAGAAAAAAGGAGAACAAGGGAAGAGGAGCTATCTATGACAGGCGAAAAGTAAAACACCTACGCGACTTGGAATCTACGCTGGAGGTTCGCCTATGTGCATTTGACGGCAAGAGTTAGGCGAACAGCAGAGACGTGAAAGGGAAAAGCACGACACAAGCAAGTAGAGGTGGGTGATGGACTCGGTAATAAACCACCAGCCATCCACATAATCTCATTCAGCTCATCCCCGGGTACATCTCAGGGTTCTACCCCGGCCATATCATTTTTATATCTCTCCATACACCTCTCTTTCGTCTCCTTCCAATCCACGTGAGGCGCGGGATATCCCAACTTTTCAAACTCGGCCTTGTCCAACCGGTTAAACGGATCAAACACCGCTTTCCCCTTCACCTCTCTTAGCTCCGGGATCCATCTCCGAATATACTCTCCGTCGGGATCGTTCTTCTCGGCCTGACTGACGGGATTGAAAACGGTATAACTCGGCTCCCAACCCTGGGTATTATTCGCTAGATCCCAATCGATGAGCGTCTCGGCGAAATACCGTTCCCCTCTACGGTAATCGAGGAGTAGATTTGTTCTCAGGTACGATGAGACGTTCATGCGCGCCCGGTTGTGCAGCCACGCCTCGGCTTTCAGCTGGCGCATCCCGGCGTCGACGAGTGGTACGCCCAGCGTGCCGTCTTTCCACTTTTCCCACCCTTCCTCGTCGTCTTCCCATTGCACAAAGTCGAATTTGAGGTTTTGAGGCAAGTTCATACTGTTGTGCGGAATGACGGTCAGGATGTGGCGGTAGAATTCGCGGAAGACAATCTCGCGCACCCAGGCCGCGATGCCGGCGTTGCCCGAGGCGTCAAAGTTCTTGTTCTTGTTGGCCTTGCGAGCGGAGAGGAGGACTTGGCGCACGGAGACGACGCCCGACGAGAAATAGGGGGACAGGCGGGAGGAGGTGTCGGCGCCGGGGTTTGAGCGGGTGGAGGCGTACGAAGGGGCATTCTTGGAGAGAAACGTGCTCAGGCGCGACATGCCGGCTTCGTTGCCTGCGGGCCAGAGTTTACGAAGCTTGTCGCGCGTCTTATCCGAATCAAATTGTTTGGAGTCTGGAAGAGAGGGGACAGAGTGAGCGAAAAGGGGCTTGAGGGCTTCTTTGGCGGAGGCGTCGTTGGCGGCCGGGGGCTCGACGGTATCGAGAAGCGATGGGTCTTCGGCTAGCTCGGCGAGCCAGGCTTTGTGGTAGGGTGTGAAGACCTTTTGAGGGTTTCCAGTGCCGGTAACGAGAGTGCCGGGCTCGATGACGGTTTGGTCGTGGCAGAGCTGGAGGGTGGCCTTCTCCTTCTCGGCGGCGAGCTTTCTGGCGAGGGTCATGTCTCGTCGCAGTTCGTCTACCTCGTATTCGTAGTTGGCAAAGACGTGAGAGATGTCGTTGTCCTTGACAAACTCGAGGACCTTGTCTGTCTTGTCGTGGCGCTCGTTGGCGGTGATGATTGCAAGGGGGATGTTGAGCTTCGCTAGCTGGTCCTTCATGATGCGTAGCGTCTCGAGTATGAAGTCGGTCCGGGCTGGCGAAGTGCCGTGCCATTCCATGTCTTTGGGTGAGAAGAGATACATGGTGATGAGGTGTTTCTTGTCCTCTCTTGCCTTTTGCGATGCGGCATGTAGGGCACGATTATCCTCGATGCGCAGATCCTTGGAGCGGAACCAGTGAAGAAGATTGCGGCCTGGTTGGTCGGGCTTGTGCTCCTCTATGATCTCGTAGAGCTGCTGTAATGGGTTCCCGGCGTCAATCTCTCTTGCACGCTTTGTAGACGGATGTTTCAAGACATTGTCACTGGACGGAGAGCGCTCGTGTTTCGCCATGCTTGCTCTCTTAGGCGCTGGCCTTGGAAATGACAGAGAGAGGGTGCGTGTAGATTGCGCTCCAGTACAAACGCGTGAGAAGGCGAGGCGGCGTGAAGAGAGCGTGCGGCGCAACAACATCCGATCGTGAAGAAAAAAGAAGACAGGTGGGGGGGGGATGGTGTGTGATGGTCGTGAGATTCACGGGATCGCCGCCGTCCAAGATCGGAAATGCATCAGAGATGGGAGATCTCGTTCTGCAGCTCTGTCCTGTCGTCATTGTGAGAGATCTACCAAACTCTGTCTGGAATTGAGTTTCATGTTTCATATCCCCACAACTTACCTCAGATCCCATGCATTCAAACCATCCATCCATTGCACAATGACTCTGCGACACCTGACTACGGCCTCCGGCTGGCGAGTCTGTTCCATAATCGGCGCGCGCTCTGCCAGGCGGGCTTACGCAACGAGAAGCGGCAATGCCTCCCCCAGCAGACGCTTTTACACTGCAGCAGGCCTTGTGCGCACGGCGTGCTTGGGTCTCGGAGCAGCGGTGGCTTTGCAGGGCGATACAGGTCTACGCCTCCTCCGACAGGCGTACGCTGAGGGATCGGATGACCTGTCTGGTGATCATGTCCCCTTCCCTGAGCCTGGCCCTGAGCCCAAGCCTGCACACCACCTGATGGGACTAGTGGCAGCGGACAAAGACACGGACATCATCGCGGCCTCTTCAAGAATCAACTTCACTGCCTTTTCCGAAACCCACGCCTGTCAGATTGCTTCCAACGCTCCATGCGAAGATGTTTTCCACACTGGCACCATAATGAGCGCATCGGCGCACAAGCCTCTGTTTGGCTGTGCTGGCATATATGACGGACACGCTGGCCCCGAGACGGCACGTGTACTCCATGGAGTCTTACCGCCCTATATGGGCCTGAAACTTCAACAGCCTACAATGGCGAAAGATCCCGAAGACATGACCCAGCGCTTGAAGGAGGCTTTTCTCAAGGCCGATGAAGCTATCTTGACCACGGCAAAACAAGCGCTTCAGCGAGGGTCAGACAATGCTGATACTATGAACGCTCTTTGGCCTGCTTTGAGTGGGTCGTGCGCACTGGTATCGATCTTTGACCTCCGAGATTCGAAGCTGTACGTTGCCAACACTGGCGACTCGCGGGCAGTCCTTGGTAGGCACACAGAGGGGACGTACAAAGCCCATGCTCTCTCATTCGACCACACGGGATTCAACCAAGCCGAGGTCGCAAGAATACAGTCCGAACACCCGGGAGAAACAGGTATCATCGATCCTGCGACGGGACGAATCTTTGGACTTGCTATAGTGAGGGCCTTTGGAGATGTGCGCTGGAAGTGGGATGATGCCACAAATATGGACGCCCATAAGAGGTTTTGGGGTCCGAAGCCCCGGCCAGGAGGTGTGGTGAAGACTCCGCCCTACGTGACGGCAGAGCCCGAGGTCACGGTCACGGAACTTGTAGTACGAGGCAAGACAGCCGACTTTGTCATCATGGCGAGCGACGGGCTATGGGACCATCTCAGCAATGAAGATGCTGTTCTGTGCGTGGAAGAATGGCTGAGGAGGAAGCGAGCGGGAGATATCCGCAAGTTGACTACGAGCGAGACGATGGCTAATGAGGACATGTACTACGACGAGCGACCGGGCTATGGGCTTGGTTGGAGGATCAAGCCCGAGTACTTTTCGTACGAAGATGACAATGCGGCGGCTTGCTTGGTCCGAAACGCCTTTGGAGGTAGGCGGAAGAACTTGGTGGAACGTGTTAGCAAGGCACAGCCACCCCACGCGCGAGATGTGCATGACGATACGACGGTCTTGGTCACGTTCTATGGGGACGTCTAATGCGATGAGCCAGCATCTCGTTTACTAGGATGGATATCCTATCATCTCATAGCATGAACACCAGAAAGCAAGGTAGTTGACGGCGTGGGCAACAGCATAGCATTGAATCACCGATAACTCAGCACCAATGCCTGCCGCTCCAAAGGTGGGCTGCTGATGCCAGGCGACGACGATGGATGTTGCACCTTTCGACGTCGGCGCCGCCGCATGGTTCGGAGCGGGGAGGGTGGGCTTGGCGGGGCAAAGACGAAACATTTTCCACCCAATTCCAACGTCACTTTGTCCCTTCCGCCGCCCAGGACAGACACACTACTCTGGGAACGCTGCAACAGATTCAAGCATCGAGATCGCCCGGACGTCAGCGATCGAACATGGATCATCGAGCACTGAGATGCTGGGCCCTGATGGTCATCACCGCGAAGCAGGCGGTGCTCTCGAGCAGTCTGTCCACTCTGCGTAACGTCGCTATCGCTTGCACCCGTACTATTGCAGGTAAACTTTTAGGTGAACAGATGCAACTTTCTTTGGTTCACAGCACAAAACGACGATTTGCAAGCGCGGGTCATGAGCTGGCACTCGTCCTCGATATTGACATCGGTGTCGATGTACTCTTGTTTCAGTAGACATGGCCGCCTTAACCCCCGATTGTATGTTCCCGTCGATCGAGCACTCTCGTACAGCACTAGACCACTCTTTTCGGTGCTCATTGGGTAAGTAGATGCCTGGGAGACGCCCGAGCTGCGGTAATGATTGATACTCGCTCTGCTCCGCACGTAGCCCCACTCTATCCTTAGCATCACGCAGAACCCACGCCGAACACGATTGGCGCAGGGTGCGAACCACAGCGATCCGGGGTATGATATACGGCATGACGACAAAGCGGTTTCAGGAACGGTCTGTCAGGCGGCTACCATGCCTGCATCTTGCTCGGCATCGATTATGGGCTCGGTTTCATCCTCACTTTACTCCTCGGTCGTACCTCTTCTTCGCAGCCACCAACGTATGATACTGTTACCAGGTGTTGTGTCCCTGGGCGATTGTATGTGGAACACATGATGGCAAGCATCGATGAGAGATATCGCTTCGACTTCTGAGACGCTTTGTGCAGCCCCTTATGACATGAGAGCATTGCAGCACAGCATCAGCGGCTCGATTGATCGAGAGGTTAGACACGGTCTCTGTGACTTGGGACCGTTGACAAAGGTGGTATAAAGTCCGATCACCTTCCAGCGATGCGTAGACTTGAACAGCAACAAGGCCCTTCACTGTCCTTCTCCTTAGTTCAGTGCAGGTCACAGGGCCAGCTTCACTTCACCACATTCACTACTACTTGCCTTGACTTTCATCACCATTCGACCTAGCCCAGCACTGGAAACATGCAGCTCACCATCGTCGCCCTCCTCTCCGTGGCGACCACCGTCCGTTCCCAAGCTGGTTCCCCCTGCGCCGTCCCCGGCAGCGCAACCAACCTCGACTCCCGCTTCGGCGTCTCCCCAGCGGACGGCGATTTGGACGGTAGGCTTTCCCCATCTCTCCTTATAGAGCCTTCTCCCCACCGATGCCCACCGATACTGACTTCTCCCAGGTCTCTGCCTTCAGACTTCCACCTGCTCCCAGGGCGGCGGCATCTCCATCCCTGGCTACTGTCCCGGCGGCGGCCAGGGCGTACAATGCTGCGTCAAGAACGACTGCGCGGGCGCCGGGACGCCGAGCGCGTGTTTCCTCGCCTCGTCGGACTGTGCCGGCGGGAGGTTCCTGGGCAGTCAGGGCTGTCCCGGCCCGGAGAGTTTCCAGTGCTGCGAGCTGAGCATTGCTGGGGGTGCGGGTACGGGGACTGGACAAGGGGGACAGGGTGGAGGCCAAGGAGGAGTCGGGCAGGGTGGGAGCGGGACCGGGGGAGGCGGGTTTAGGAGGGGCAGGGGCGGCAGGCGGTTTGGTGGGTTTGGGGGAGGGTTCCCTGGATTTGGGTGATTTGTATTTTTTTTTACTTCTGTGAGGGACACCTAGTGTTGTTGCTTTTTCTGTACCATTATGCGCCAGCGAAGGGGGCAATGATGTGTTCTACTGTCTCTGTACCGTAGCCAATCCTGTTTGTGCCAACGTGTATGCGCATGGGTGAAGGCGTGGTCTCGCACTCGAGTACGGTAACAAGCACGGAACTGCTCGCGTGACTCGCTCCTATGGCCTGTGACAGTATTGTCATCGACCGAGTCGACGGGCGATATTCTCCGGTTGGGCTCCGTGGCGAATGCAGCAGTTCGGCAGGGGCAGGCCGGAGCTGAAACGCGAAGCGGCACAAATTCCCACACGTTCCAATTTCCTTCTCCATCGCAACACAGCACAGCTACCGCATACCTGGTCTGAAGAGTGAGCCTGCATGACGATTCCATCTTCACCACCAACGGATAATCGCATGAGCAAGCAGCTTGCCCTGTGAAACAAAACAGTCTTGTAAAAGCTTGACTTTTCTGACAGACCCGTACAGCTCTCTTCTCTCACAGGGTTTTCCCTTGAGCCATCCCATCTTCGGCCATGGAGTGTTTCAAAGACCGTCCACCAAGATCCACCTGCGTCTCATCCTTCAGGATCCCTTTTGCAAGAACGTGCTCATGGACGTGAGCATCCTGGACGGTCACGCCTAGGCCTTGTCTTGTCTGCAGCTGGACAGATCGACCAAACCGTCCTGAGCACCTTGCTCGCATCACAAGCATTTAGCCGCCCTACCCATCTCGGGACTCCGGATACCTAGGGTCAGGAAATCGAGACGGCCGATGCTGTGGAACCACCTGCTCCGTGTCTGCCGGCAGCACTAACTGTAATCTCCCCCTGTCAAGTCTGGTAGACCATGGGCCGGCCAGGAACTCCACGGCTCTGCCTCGAACAACCTCACCTCAAAGGACGTGTCTCTGCCTCAGCCATCGCCCGCAGACGTCCCCTATTACTCATGGCGCCATCTCGACGCCTCCTCCACAGATCTCCGTGACGCGCTGTCTGAAGAAGCTTAATCTCACAAGCACACTGCTTTTTGTGGGTTCGCCGAACCCCTGCAATTCTCGACTCGACACGGAGCGGACAATGATATCCCACCTGAGCCAACGTGTGTTGTGTGTAGTGCAGGGTGGCAGTGATTCATGGTGCTATAAAGAAGGGTAGGTCCCGCTTTCAAGATCATTTCTTCTGGCTTGAGATCCCCAAGACTGCCTCGACCAGCCTGTTACACTGCCGTCATGAAATTCATCACCATTATCGCCGCCGCTGGCACGGCAGCGTTGGCTGTCGCTGCTCCCACCAAGCGCGCTGTCAAGCTAAAGCTACAATTCTGGGGCATCAACGAGTCCGGTGCCGAGTTCGGCCAGCAGAGCCTTCCCGGCCTGTACAACAAGGACTACACGTGGTACGATCTCAATGCCATCGATGTAAGCATGTTCCCTCGTTTGCTCTTCCCCAACTGACCCCGTCAGACCCTCATCGCTCGCGGCATGAACATCTTCCGCCTCAACCTTCAACTCGAACGCATGGCCCAAGGCTCGCTCTCCGCCCCGCTCGACAAATACTATCTCGGCAATCTCACCGCCCAGGTCAATCACATCACCTCCCGCGGTGCCACCGCACACATTGCGCCCCACAACTACGGCCGTTACAACAACGCCGTCATCACCGATGCCGCCGCCTTCAAGACCTTCTGGACCAATCTCGCCCGCCCCTTCGCCTCCAACCCCCGTGTCATGTTCGACACGGACAACGAGTTCCACGACATGGACCAGAACCTCGTCGTGCGCCTCAACCAAGCCGCCATCGACGGCATCCGTGCCGCCGGCGCTACCACACAATACATCACCCCGGAAGGCAACGCATGGAGCGGCGCGTGGAGCTGGACGTCCCGTCCCGACAGCACGACGGGCTTGACCAACGGGCAAACAATGGGCAAGCTCAAGGACCCCAGCAACAAACTCATCTACCAGATGCACCAGTACCTCGACGCGGACAGCAGCGGCACCAGCACCACGTGCGTCAACAGCACCATCTTTCTGAACAGACTCCAGGATGCAACGGGCTGGCTGCGCGCCAATGGGAAGAAGGGCATCATCGGCGAATTCGCAGGCGGGAACAATGCGGATTGTTTGTCGGCGTTGAAAGGCGGTCTGGATTTCTTGACCAAGAATACAGATGTCTGGACCGGTGCCATGTGGTGGGCCGCAGGACCCTGGTGGGGGAACTATATCTTCAATATGGAGCCGACGAGTGGGACTGATATGTATACTCAGGTGTTGCCGCAGTTGGAGGCGGTGGTGACTGTTCGGGATCGGTAGGGGGGTGGATTCCCGGGCACGTAGCACGGTTGAAGAAGGGGGAGGGGAGGGGGGGCAGATAGCTTTCTATGTATATACTTTGTTGAACGAGTGCGACAGAAATGCTGGCTGTCATGTGTCCGTCTGATCTCGAACTACAGGCCGAGGTCTTTGTTTGTCGGCACCTGACGTGCCACACTCACTGCGAGAGGGAGGTGCATCACCTATCGCAATACAGCAAGTCATACAGTATACTGTGTGTTTCTCCTCGTTACTGCCTGTTGAATCACAATTCGCGATCAAAAGACGCATCCAGCATTCCATGGTTTTGCCCAAGCTCGAGGATGCAAGCAAGAGACGGGGAAGGCCAGTCGAGGACGTCTTCCCGACTTTCCGCGGCGCAACACATTTTCCATTTCATGTCAGAGTATCATATCCATCTCTACATACCGATCATCAACACTTCCAATCTCGTCATCCGCATTCCCATCAAACCATTCCCCTGCAGAAACCCCAAACATGAGCCCATGACCCCCATCTCCACCCACCTGACCCGCATCCGCCACCATCCCCGCCTCAGACCCCGCCTCCCCAATCCCACCCACCGCCCCGTCTTAACAACGCCAACATCCCCCCTCCATCCCCTGTCCCCAATGTCCGAACCGCGCAAACTCCGCCTCCTGGCCTTGCACGGCTACACGCAATCCGGCCCCCTCTTCCGCGCCAAGACGCGCGCCCTGGAGAAGAATCTCCAGAAACACTTCCCCCCGTCGCCCAAACCGGGTTCTTTACCTGATTTCCCCGGCGGGGTCGAGTTTCACTACATCACTGCTCCGCTCAGACTCGCGCGGGCTGATATCCCTACTTTCGACGCGAATGTGACGCGCACGTCGGCGGTGCTGGGGAGCGGTAGTGGGAGCGGCACCGCTGATGCGGTCAGGGCCATGGGCGGCGCGGAAGAGGAGGCTTTCGCGTGGTGGGTGAAGCGGACGGCTGCGTCGGGCGCGGCGATGGATGCCGGTGGGACCGAGGCGGGGGAGCGGATCGAGTACGTCGGCCTCGAGGAGAGTATGGCTCTTTGGGCGCGGACGTTGAGGGAGGAAGGGCCTTTTGACGGGGTGCTGGGGTTCAGTCAGGGGGGTTGCGCGGCTGCGTTGTTGGCTTCGCTTTTGGAGGAGGGGAGGCGGGCGAGGTTCGACGAGCGGATCCAGACGGGAGGCGGTGGTGGGGTCGGGTTCCCCCCCGAGTTCCTAGACGATGGGGGCAAGGCGGTTCATGGTCCGTTGAAGATGGTTGTTGTCTACAGTGGTTTCAGAGCGCCAGAGGGGATGGGCTATGATGCCTTTTACGACGGGGGGTTGCGGACGCCGAGCTTGCACTTCATTGGGAGTGTGGATACTGTTGTGGAGGAGAATAGGTGTTTGGCTGTTTTGGACGCTTGTCGGGGTATCAGCGAGAAGGAGAGTAAGCGCGGAACCGCCAAGGTATCAAAGGACATGGAGCAGCGGCACAGGCTGGTGTATCATCCCGGCGGCCACTTTGTACCAAGCAGTCAGAAGCCGAGTGTCAATGCGGTAGTAGCCTTTATCAGGGACACGGTGGGCCAAGACGGTGCTCAGTCGACGAAGAAGCATGAGGAGAGCGTCGAGGACATGGACATGCCTTTCTGACTACATGGTAGAGCCAAGATATAGAGTAGATATAAACCCAAGGAGCCCTTATGCGGCACGATATCTAGAAAGACGCACGACACCACCCAAATGTGGCCGTCGGTATGCCCCTCACGACGGCACTCAGTACACCCTCTCGCCGACCTCCTGATTCGACAAACTCGTTCTGACAAAGCAGAAGGAATCCCCATCCGGACAGATGTTTTTCCTATTGAGCCCCTTATCCCTCGGTCCCGTCGGTCCACCCGTGAACTTGTACGCCAGGCCGAACAGACTCCTCTGTCGAGGATCACTATCCGGATACTGCTGGTCGCCCCATTTGCCCTCGAACCGCAACCACGCGGTAGGCGTAGCATCATCGTAAGGCTCGAAATCGCCACTCGCTATATCATACTTGACAAAGTAACTATTCAGCACGGGATCCCAGCGGGGCCCGGAATCAGCGTAGTCGTTGAAGACCAAGCCGGGCAGATCGAGATCTGGCAGTACACGGTCTTGCGCACCCGTGGTGGCGTAATTTGCGTGCGATCCGTTGGAGGAGAAGACGAGCGGTCGGATCCCTTCCTTTTGAATCGTGGTGTAGGTGAAGGCTTCGCCGTTGGAGTGCTGCGAGTACCAGATCTGGCTGGGGACTCCGTTGTTAAAGCGGATTACATTGTGTTCCCAATCTGCATGGCGTCAGTGGCGAGATCGACTGTACACGGTGGATCGACCGTGGACCATCTGAGGAAATACATACCGCCGACGTGGTTGCCAACGTTAAAGTTCAAGATCTCGCCGCCCCAGTTGTTGGCGTAGAAATACATGTCTGATTGTGATCAGTGCTATCGCTCCAGGTGGGCATGTTACCTACAGAAAGCGTCCACCACGCCATTGCCTTTGTCTACTACAACGACAGTCCCAGGGATGGCATCCACGGTACTTCCATAGGCATCTGGTAGCACTCCGTTTAGCCAGGCGGGGCTAGTCGTGACGTCCTGATTCGAGGTGAGCCAGATATCAGGGCCACCTTGATTGTTCAGAGAATCCAAATTGTCCAAGGTGAGCGGGTTTGCGACGTTTGGAAGCGGTCCAAAGTTGACGTTAGGGGTGGTGTTTGGCAGGGTGGCGCCAATGTCGGATGGCCGATAGGGATCGCTCGAGTAGAGGCGGACGACTGGGGCTATGCTCTAATTAGAGCTTACAAAATCCATAGTAGGCATGGTACTCGCCGTAGTCTATCACGAAGCGAGGCACCCCTGCAGGTACAGATCTCTTGCCAAGTGGACTCGCCTGCGCGACCAGACATGTCGCAAGCACGACGAGATAGGGGAAGTCAAGCATCGTGGCAAACAGGCCGAAAGAGGATTCGGGGTGCCCGTACGAAAGAAACAAGATGAGTACCTACACTATATACCTACCAGGCACGGCATATTCGGTTGCTAACAGAGGTCCCATACTGACATGTCCGACATCCAAGCGATCATCCGCCTCGCGCAGCAGGGCAGCATTGCATCGTCTGTGATTCGATCGGACATATGCGGTAGCGCAGGACCTGGAGGACCTATACATATTGATCATAGTGACCTGCCGTAGTCGGTCCAGGTGGTTCCAAGAGGGGTCCCACGGGCTGGGTTGGATCGACGGGATTGGCCCATCCAAGGTGCGTTATAGCGACCACTTGATCTGTTCCGGTTGTCCTGAACGATTTGCACATGTGAAGCTATGGCCCGCGTGCAGCATCAGACTGGGAAATGCACGTCAGGTGAAGTGCCGGGATGAGTCCGTGGGCTGAAGAGAACATCTGAGTGGAAGAAAGGAAAGAAAAGGGTGTCACAACGCACTTTGCTTCGCTCGTCACGTGACATTTGACTGAGGGGAAGCAAGATGCATCTCTGCACGGAGGAGCAATCCCATCATGACAGACATCACAGCAGGAAGCAGAAAAGTGCTTTGTCGAACATGGATACGGCTTCTGCCACATCTTCAAGACCCGAGGCAATGCACTCGCGCCATATAGCAGTATGCGGCATAAGGCTCCCTATGACCCATTCCCGTCCAAATGCTCTATACGATGCAGGTAGTTTCCGGATCCCAGCGCTCTGTCTAGTGCGCCTTGACTCCCTTTCCTTTCTCCTTGACCCCCGGCCCTGTAATCCTAGCCATCATCTCCTCCTTGGTGATCAAATGATCAATCCTCTCCAACAAGCCCAACAAACTCTTCATGTTTCCACTCCACTCATTGAGCACCTCATCCGCGTCCCTCTTCTTCTCGAAACTGACAAGTCTCGCGGGACGATCAATCTTGGCGTAAATCGTCTTGTTAACCACCAGCTCGCTGATGTACTTCTCCGTCTCTTCCTCGCTGAGATCGAGAAGCTCGGTCAACCGCTTAAAGTGGATGCGTGTGTAGTACTTGGCGACGACGCGAACGTTATGTTCAATCACGCGCTTGCGAAAGTCGAGCCAGCGCTGGTGAGATTTGGCGTCTTTGGGATCGGAGGTGGTGGAGAAGACGTCGGATTGGCAGAGATGTGGGCCATAGTTCTCCGAGACCGAGGGCCAGCGCATGAGCTCGTCGACAGTGAAAAGTTTGAGGAGTGAGGCCTCGGTAGAGATCTGTTGATTGCGGTTGTCGCGATGGATACGATGGAGGAGATCGGATTGCTCGTTGTCGTAGGGGGCGAGGATGATGAAGTAGATCACGCGCTGGAGAGCCTACAATGGTCAGAACAATGATACTCCAAAGTAACTCGGGTGACATACTGTCTTCAGCTGCTCAGGGTTGTTCTCGACGGCTTCCGTGTCAAGAACCTGCCGCCAGTGCTTGCAGGCCTCGAGATACTTGTCCTCATGCTTCGCCAGAGTGATCTGTTGTTCGTAGTAGCGGAGCTTGAGATCTGTCACATCGTCTTCGGGCTCTGGCGGCGCTTCATCTGGTCCGCGCTTGCGTTCCCGCTCCTCCTTCTCCTTCTTCTCCGTTTCCAGCTGCTCAGGCGTCTTCTTTGGCTTGCGAGCAAAGTATCTCGTGCTGATCTTTCTTGAGAGGATGCCCGCTTGTGTCCAGTCATCATTCTCTATGCATAACGATACTTGCTCAAGGATGAACTCTGTCTTTTCGCGCCTTGACATGGACCCGAAGGTCTCCACTTGCAGCTCGCAAAGGATCTCTGTCGCAGCTTTGATGTCGCCCTTGGCCTTTTTGATGTCTGACAGAATCCGTGTGATGCGCGCGCGTTCGACCTCGACGAAGATCTAGATCGTCAATGAGTCTCTTGGTCCAGTTTAGTGCAAAGCAACCTCACCTTTCCCTCTGTTACTGTCCGTAGCGTCTCGATTGTCGAAAGCTTTGTGTCTTCATTTGGCGTCGCATCCAAGAAGCTCATCACCACCTGCACCATCTTGGTGATCGCTTGCTTGAGCTGACCATGCTTTTTCGACAGCAACTGCGTCTGCTCATTGAGTAATGCCCAGTCGCCGGCATCTTTGCATATCGTTACAATCGCTGTGAGGATTCGAGACGTTGATGGGAGATCTGATGCCTGGGCAGATCAGCGCTGCGCGAGTTCGAGACGAAGTCCGATGCGTTACCTGTCTTGTCTGTTTCTCAAGCGGTAAAAGTTTGTCTATCGCAGATTGGACATTCGACTAGACCACATGTCAGCTCGATCACAGACCTGCTTGTCATAAGTGCTGCTACCTTTGCAAGCTTCTCGGCTTCTGGAATGGCCGCATCCACTTCCTTGGTGAAGTCCCTCTCCGCCTTCAATGCGCCATCGGCCATCTTGCCGACCTACCAAGCTCAGTTGAATGGAGAGTTGAGAGCGCTGAAGTGTGTTTGATAACGTTACAAGTCTGGCGAGCGGGATGGTATGTCGTGCAGTCGGTGAGTGAGTGAACGGTGGTCAAGATGGGAAGTTCGTTCGGAGCTCCACGATCATCCATGACACGCGAGAGCTTCGCCGAAAGCAGCCAAGGGAATTTCGGGCCGCACTGGCTCACAGCTGGCTATGGCTCATGCCTGGACTGGCTCACAGAACAACACAGACCAGCAAGCATGAGGTCCTCTTCACTGCTTATATACCAAGCCATCATTCAAGTGGTGCTCTACTACTATGGGTATCGTGCTAATAAAACAGAAGCTGCAGCTTGCCAGTCTCCGCTCCATATCTCTCCCTGAACTCTGGTCTGTTCAGGAGATTCATCAAAGGTACGAGGGTCTCTCGCATGTCTAGGATCCCTCGTTTCTTCGTATCAATGTATGAAGCATCCACCACAATTCGATGCAGAGATGCAGATTTCAGGGCTCCTATGTTATTCAGTCAGCCTACAGTGCAATCTCCGAATGCGTGTGCTGACTCACCATCATCAAGCAGATCAATGATTCTCTGTGGCGTTCCAACACCGATATTTGTTCTCGTCCGTTTCACAGTCTCAATCGCCTCCTTCAGCTTAATGTGCTTTGCGAAAAGCTTTTCCACCTTTGCGTCCTTGGTCTGAAATTGCCGTAGTGCGCGCGTGAGGTCGGCTGCCCTGATACCCGCCCCTGCGACAACCAGGGTATGCGGACTACCCTCCTTCTTCGCGGCCGATTTGAGGTCGATTCTCTTCGTCTGATGGCTGCGTTGTGCAAATTCCTCGAGGAATCCGGGCAAATTTGCTAGGTCTCGGGGCTCCCGCCAATCGCTCGTCTCTTCGATGGCGCTAGCTATGAATGATCAGCGAGTTCAGCATCTCTCTAGTGAGGTGCCGCAATCGTACCTGATATCCGAAGGTCCTCCTGCTCTACGGTACTTAGATCCTTTTGGTGTCGCCTGTTTCTTTGCGCGATGTGATCTGCGAGTAGCTGGGAATCCATGTGCCCGATTGCATTGTTTAGTCCCTTCTCTGCATCCAGCGCCTCGTCCAAAGGGTCATTCTTCGGCTTTGACTTCTTTCGCTTCGCTGCTCGCTTGCTCAATGGTCTGTCCTCTTCCGACCGCTTCCGCTTCTTGCCCTCAGGCTCGTGTGACGATGCTTCAGAGCGGTCGGAAAGATCGTCGTTCCGTAGATTGATATCAGCCATGGTGGTATCGTGAAAAGAGTTGGCGTGTAAACGAGTCGAGGGATCAAAAGGTAACAAAATTTCTTATCGATAACGCAGGAAGACATGTGAAGATTGTGGGGAAAGGGAGCGACGTCACTCTATCATGGCCGCATTCACCGCAAAGTCCCCTCAAGAGCAGTAGGGAGACCTGCACCGATTGTGAGCACATTCGCCATTATGGGTATCTATTCTACAATCACTACCATTCCTGACTCCGCTTAACCCTTCTCGAAGCCGAGGATGATGGCTTTTTGACCACCATCCAAAGCATTATCGAGGTCGCGAAGGCGAGGGAATACCACGTGAAGATGTACTGGGTATGATTGTTCCTGATGTTGACCTCGGGTGTCCGACCGATGGGTATCCCCGCATCTTGTCGGTTGTATGCTTCTACGAGGTCAGGTTTCATCGTCTCCTCAATCCAGACAGCTTGACTCCCAGTCAATTCGGCCATTTGTGCTACATCAGGGAAGAAGAATTTCCTCTTCTCAGGCTGATTGTCCGGCGTGAACATGTTCTTCTTCCATGGCTCTCTCAGCAGTCCCTGAACAGTGACCGTACCCTTAGGAAGGCTGTCTGGACGCGTTTTCTGATCTGCTTTCTCTTTGGAAATCCACCCTCGAGACACCAATATCTTAGTGTTGCCCCCAAAGCCCGGAAAATCGCGCTCCAATGGCGTCACGACCAGATAACCATCTATTCCGTCGTGCATACGTGGTCCGATAAGCATCTCCTCGTCATGTCGAAAACGTCCTGTGGCGTACACCCGGCGATAGTCAAAGTCCTTTATCGAATCTGGATTGATGGCAGGAGGTAAGGGAAGGGGATCCCGCACGAGTCTATCTTCGAATCTGGCGAGAAGCTCTGTCTTCCACCCTAATCGCTGTACTTGCCAAGTTCCGAGCGCAAAAGCAGTAACCGGTATGAAAGCTACTCCTGTCAGATGCCAGGCGGATTGATTCCATGTGCCGTGACTCACCAAGCACCGCAAGGCCCCATCCATGCTTCTTATTCGTTCTGACCAATTGTGGCGGATTGTCGACAATAGAGTGGAAGCCTGGCTCATCCGCTGGGCTTCTCGTTGAATACTTTCTCCTCCACATCGACCGCTGACTGTGCTGACTGCATTCTGAACAAATCCAATTGCGCTTCTCGAAACCACGAACTGACCGCGGAGTTATTGAGGCATACCGAGCAGCCAGCGCCGCATCGCGCCATATCGTATTCCGCATCTTGAAGTGGTTGAAGGAGATGAAGCTCAAAGTCCTTCTCCGCAAAGTCCGTGAGTACTTGAGCTCCGCTCGCCAAGACCCAGAACGCGGGTACTTGCCTGATATCCTTGTCTTCACGCGTTTCAATTAAGCCCACACCTCGAGCCTCCAACTCATCATCTACCTCTCACACCATTCTTCTGATCGGACGTCACTCTCACTCTTCGTATTACAGAGCTTCGCTAATTCAGGTGGAGCGTTGAAAACATCTCTCTGGCCTCTGAGGCCATCTGATCATGGCGGACGAAATCAAGATCGAAAGCGCAGTCTTTCATGAGCGCCTTGGAAATCTCATCAACAATTGGAAGGGCGACAATCGTGCTGGCAACAATGCATATCATGGGGCCGGCGCTCTCGCGATCGTCATGGGTAAAAGTGAGGAGGATCAAGGACTCAACAAAACGAGCGCATTGCAGGTAAGCTTTCCTTCACCTGTGTGTGAGTACAAAGCTCACAGATACACAGTCGTGGCTCCTCGGATACGAATTCCCGTCAACCCTCTTCATCATCACCACGGAAGCCATGTACATCGTTACGACAAAGAAAAAAGCCGCATATCTTGAGCCTTTGAAAGGTGGGAAGACACCGGTCGAGGTCTTGGTGCGGGGCAAGGACGCTGCCGAGAATGAGAAGCAATTCAAGCGCTGTCTGGACCTCATCAAAACGGCCGGGAACAAAGTCGGTGTCCTAACGAAGGATCAGACTACTGGACCATTCGTCACAGAATGGAAGAATGCGTATTCCGAAGTCTCAAAAGAAGTCGAGGAGGTAGACATCTCCGCAGGGCTCTCAGCTGTCATGTCGATAAAGGATGAGAACGAGCTTCGAGCGATCCGCGACGCCTCACGTGCTTCTGCTGGTCTCATGGCCAAATTCTTTGTGGACCAAATGTCCAGCATTATCGATGAGGAGAAGAAGATCAGCCACAAGAAGCTCTCACAGCAGGTCTCAGACAAGATTGACGACGAAAAGTTCTTCCAGAAGCTCAAGGTCTCGGATCCAAGCTTGCTCGACTGGGCGATCCAGCCTGTCGTCCAGTCCGGCGGCAATTACGACCTGAAGCTCTCGGCGGCTCCTGACGATAACAACCTCCACGCTGGAGTCATCCTGTCTACCCTGGGATTGAGACTTCAGACTTACAACTCCCTCGTCGCGCGCACGTACCTGGTCGACCCTAACAAGTCACAAGAGAACACCTACAAGCTTCTTTTAGGAGTCCACGATGTGGTCATCAAAAATGCCAGAGATGGCATCACTGCCAAGGAACTCTACAAGAAGGCGATCGATCACATCAAGTCCAAAAAGCCTGACCTCGAGAAGAACTTTGTCAAATCTGTCGGGTATGGCATTGGAATTGAAATTAGAGATGCAACCCTAGCCATCAACGGCAAAAACACTACGACTCTGAAGGACGGCATGACTCTCAGTATCACAACGGGCTTTAATGACGTCTCGAACCCCAACCCGCAGGACAACAAGAGCAAGACGTACGCCATGATACTCACAGATACTGTTCGCGTCGGTCCTCGCGAGGCCGTTGTCTTCACCAAGGACGCTCCTACGGATCTCGAATCTACATCATTCTTCTTCAACGATGAGGTAGAGGAGAAGAAGGAAAAGCCCAAGGCAAAGAAAGACTCCAAGGTTGGCGCAGTTGCGCAGACGAACATCAAGAGCACGCGTCTTCGCAATGAACGTTCTACCAACGTCAATGAAGAGAAAGAGGCTCAACGCAAAGAGCATCAGCGTGAGCTGCACCAGAAGAAGCAGCGCGAGGGTCTTGAAAAGTATGGCGAGGGCACTGGCAACCTTAACGGTACCGAGGAAAAGAAGTTCAAGAAATTCGAATCGTACAAGCAGCCAAATCAGCTTCCCGGGCGCATCAAGGATCTCGCTATCACAGTCGAGTCGAAAAGCAACAGTGTTATCGTACCAATTATGGGCCGTCCGGTGCCCTTCCACATCAACACCATCAAGAACGTCTCGCAAACCCAGGAGCCGGGTGGTGTCATCTTTCTTCGCATCAACTTCCTGTCCCCTGGCCAGGGTGTCGGTCGCAAGGACGATCAGCCCTTTGAGGACGCAACTGCTCATTTCATCCGCAGCATGACCTTTCGCTCCACCAACGCCGAACGCATGGACAGTATTGTTTCACAGATCACCGAGATGAAAAAGAGTGCTGTGCGTCGTGAGCAGGAGAAGAAGGAGATGGAAGATGTCGTGGAACAGGACAAGCTTGTCGAAATCAGGAGTGAGTCTGCGTTCCATCCCACTGGGGAACATAGCTAATACATGCACAGACCGTCGGCCGCACCGTCTTGACAACATCTTCATGCGTCCCGCTCTGGAGAATAAGCGCATCGGTGGTAACGTCGAAGTGCATCAGAACGGTATCCGATATACTCATCTTGGCGGCATCAAGCACGACATTCTCTTTTCCAACATCAAACACCTTTTCTTCCAGGATTCAAAACACGAGCTCATCGTCATTATCCACATGCACCTTCACACACCAATTATTATTGGAAAGCGCAAGACCAAGGACGTTCAATTCTATCGTGAAGCTACTGAGATGCAATTTGACGAGACTGGCAACCGTAAGCGTCGCCACCGCTACGGGGACGAGGAAGAATTCGAGGCCGAGCAAGAAGAGCGCCGTCGTCGAGCTGCCCTTGATAAGGAGTTCAAGGCTTTCGCCGAGCGCATTGCTGAGGCTGGTCGTTCTGAGAACCTTCAAGTCGACATTCCTTTCCGAGAGTTGAGCTTCAATGGTGTCCCTGCACGTAGCAGCGTCACCATGAGCCCAACAACCGACTGCCTTGTGCAACTCACCGAACCGCCCTTCTCGGTCATCACCCTCTCCGAGATTGAAATTGTGCACCTCGAACGTGTGCAATTCGGTTTGAAGAACTTTGATATGGTCGTCCTATTTAAAGACTATAACCGTCCACCTTCACACATCAACACCATCCCTGTCGATGCTCTCGATCAGCTCAAGGATTGGCTTGACAGCGTCGACATCCCCTTCACCGAGGGTCCCCTCAACCTCAATTGGGGCCAGATCATGAAGACCGTGACTGCCGATCCTCATCAATTCTACGCTGATGGAGGCTGGTCTTTCCTTGCTGAAGAGAGCGACGACGAAGGTGACGACGAGGAAAGCGAGGAGAGCGCCTTTGAGGTCACAGATGAGGACTTGGCCAGTGAGGAGAGCAGCGAGGATGATAGTGAGTTCGATGAGGAAGCCAGCGCAGAGGCCTCAGAGGATGACATGAGCGGAGAAGATGAAGAAGGTGAGGATTGGGACGAGCTGGAGAAGAAGGCGAAGAAGAAAGACAGGGAGAGTGGGTTGGACGATGAAGAGGAGAAGGGGAGGAAGAAGAAGCGCTAGAAGGCTGGTGATAATGAAGGCTGTGATCGAGGGGAGGAAGGGACAGATGATAGTAGCGACCTTGACAAGGTGGCGCCAAGGGGCAAGCCTCCTACAAGACGTTAGGGACGCAAGGAGGCTGCTGCTCATGGAAGGGGTGAGAAGATGACTTGAGTTGGGTCGATTCCCCTCGTTCCCTTCTAGGAACATGGACATTGCTCACGCGAAAGGATGCATGCTTTTAGTAGAATTATCAGGCCTGAGCGCCCCAAAGACTAGCATGCTTTGCCGTGTATGAGATAGGCTAGGTGGTCAACGAAACAGTCACTCGATATAAGGATCTGCCTGTCTGTCTTGGTCTCGTGATCAAATGGCATCTTCCGAAAACATGCTACCGCCCCTTTGCTGTTTCCAGCTTGTAGCTCGAGCGCAAATTAAAAAGAAAAAGCGAACGTCATAGAAATACAGGCAAGAATTGAATCAGCCAAGCCTCACACTATCGCCCCTGCATCACGCTCTGCCTTTCCTCTCACCCAGGATGCTATTCAGGTCCCACGTCCTCGTCGGTCTCCTACTTCAATCAGCTCCACTCCTTGAAGGTGAAGCGGTCGTCTCACGGATTGACAACCTCTGGATCCGGCTCTTTGGTCTCCTTCCCCTCACTCATCCTCATCCCCTTCTCCTTTCTCTTCCCGGTCCTCTTCTCTGTCCCCTCCCTCCTCTCCCGGCGCGGGCGTGACCTCCGACAGCCTCAGCGTCGTCGTGCCCCCGTAAACAGTACTGGTCCTCACCGCGGTCGTCGTCCTGGTACTCCTCGCCCTGGCCTGCGACAGCGTCCAGGTCTCCGTCAAACCGGGCCTGGTCTGCGTCAGCGTCGCCGTCCTCTCTGCCACGCTCGTGCTCTCGCTTTCGAGGCTGTACGTCAGCTCCGCCGTCTCGATTAGGCTGACGGTTGTGAGGCGGGCCGAAATGTTGGCCGTGATGGTCTCGAAGATGAGCTGTGAGGGACCGGCCATTGTGGTGGTGAGGTTTATGCTGGTCGTTGTGGTGCTGATGTAGGTCACTGTTGCGGGCCGCCAGATTTGGTACTCTAGCATGCAGAGGTAGGTACCGTTGGTTTGATAAGAGCAGATGCGTAGGTCGACATCGGTAGGGGGACCGGCGGTTGTGAGGGCTTGCCAGGAGGCCAGGAAGTAGGTGGTCAAAGTGCGGACGGAGACGGAGGGCGATGGCGACGGGGTAATAGTTGCTGGAGCGTAATTGGTCGTCTCGGGTGTAGCGGTCACGAGGAGATAGCCGTATTGCGTTGAGAATGTTACATTCTGGGCGCAGGAGGTGACGGTGTAGCGGTCTATGAGGCCAGTAAGAGTGGTGGCGCAAACAGAGGTCAGAGTCTCGCTGTAAATAGTCGCGCAGCGTCCTGGACCTGTTTCGTATGAAGCAGTGTAGTTGTTGTATGGCTTGTTGCTTGGCCATGGAGTAGGTGTCGGTTGCGGGATTGCTGCGACTGGAGGCAAGGCGCAGATGGTGTATTGAGGGATGTACGAGGTCACCTCCTGGCCGATCCGCGTGACTGGAACTGGTGTCGCTCCTGGTGACGGTGTGACATAGGTGTAGACCAACGGAGCTAGCGGAGTCGTGACTGCCGCCGCCATGACAGGAAGAGCTGGTGATGGGTCTTGTCGCCTTACAATGTCCACAGCGTGATGATCGAATGCTGGCTTTGCCATGGCGGTATGGCACGAAGCCAACAACCCAAGCGTAATACCCCAGTGCATCTCCAGATATATGATAACCAACAATGTAGATAGTACAGTCTTTTAATGGGGTACTCGGAGATGTGGGGATCCTCATGGCATTTGGTGTCCGAGCAGAGATGTTGATGTGGGCTCGTAGCATTCCTTGCATAGATTCGCAAAACAAATACAAGGGCAGGACAAAGGAATGGAATGAGGCCAGAGCCCCCTCACCTTGACCACGATCACGCGACCCGATGTGGGATCACTCAAAGCATAGCCGACTCGCCTGGTAAGAGGTGCGCCATCTGCGTGTTGACCTATTGCTGTCATTAGACATGGCCAGAGGCAAAACTGGCGTCTCGGCTATCAGGGCACAGTGACCTAGAATATCCATTGCAGGTATTGCTCGGGTCATTACCGTCTCAAGATCGTCTGTCCAGGACCAGCGAACATACTGTGTGTCAATAGCGAGGTGTATTCATGGAAGAGCTGCAGACATCGCTGCAATATGCCAAGCCAAGCCAGTCCATCACCACTGGAGGCCAATCCCTCTAGCCTTCCGGTCCTCGATGGGCTATCGCACGGACGCTGCTTTTGTACATAATGATACAAGGAGTAGAGTGATCCCATCCGCCATGGTCGCATCTTTCACTCACTCATCGACCAGACGTTTCCTCCTCCCTCTCCCCTCTCCCTTCTTATCCCTCTTATCCCTAACCCCACTGACCTTACCCCTCCTCATCCGCCCCCCAACAAGCGGCTTGATTCCCGCCTCGTCGACTCGTCCCTTACTTCCGTCTACCGGCACGTCGTAAACAATCGACTGCTGTCTCGCCTTCTTCACCGGCTGCTCCGCTAAATGCTTCTTCGCCTTACTGCTCATGTTCACCGCCTTCAGGTTGATTGTGTGCGGCTTCGTCTTGCCATCTTTGCCTAATCTTACTTCGCGAGCGACGCGAGTCTTGGCTCCTAGTGCCCAGAGATCGCCCCATCGGCTCTTGCGGGCGTCGCGGAAGGCTTGTTTCGAGAAGCTACGAGGGACAGTCCAGCGCTCAATCGTACCGGAGGGAGTGCAGAGGTCGAGAATGACGTGTCCCGTGCGTTTGAGAGGTGGGAAGATGGCTCGGGGAAGGGCAAGGCCGCTGGGTCCTCCCTGCGGCGCGGCATCGGTTGAGACGTCAGAATCGTCGATGGCTGGTGCTGTCGGATCAAAGTCTTGCTCCTCTTGTTTAGGCACATCAAAGTGCTCATACCCTTCAAAAGCTCTACTGGTCGCTGTGTCGCCCTGTATGAGTCCGGCGTCGTTTGGATCACGGAAATCTCGTCCGCGCATGATGGAGAGGTACGAGAACTGGACGTCTTCGTGATTCTTGTCCTTCGCATGCAGAAGCTTCTGGAGGTAAGGTGGGCGGATAAAGCGCTGTTCAAAGTGGCAAAAGTCCTTGCGTCCCGCAGACATGCCTGGTTTGGTGTACATAGGACATCCCGCATGATTTGTGCATGGGGCAACGATCATGCCCTTCTCTTTATCGCGCACACCAGATATGCTGCCTTCTCCAGGATCTGTCACGTCTTCTGCCACGATGTCGCTGCCAGGGGACGCGACCCTCGTATCTAGGAGGAATTTGCGTGCACCAGCGATCATCTCGAATCCACGAGGTACGCCCTTCTCGATGAGAACAAGCAGGCCCCCATCCGCGCTAAGCAGGCTCCAGAGATTGGCAACGTATTGTTTGCGCAGATATTCTTCCTTCAGCGACCAAAGACTGTGCGGGGCCATAATGATGTCGAACTTGCCATGCTGTGCAGCTCTCGCATCGCTTGCATGGACATAATCAGGTAGGCGTGGTACGAAGGTGGTATTGTCGAGCAGTACACTCGCTCTCTGGCGGATGGCGTCAGACCCCGTGAGCACAGTGGCCTTCCCTGTTGGTGCATCCAATGGCGCCCCACCGGTCTGGCCACCTGCTGGCGCCAGATCTCTCGAGGCTTCTATGTCTCCACTAGTGTCATGAAGGCGCTCCCATTCTGCCCTGAGTACCTGTCGAAAAGCCAGCACCCCCGCACCTGCTCCACCTGCATCAAGGATACGAGGTCCTCCATCCTTCGCCAGTAGTCTCTGTAGCCATTCTGAACCGAGCCTCTTTCTTGACTCTGTCAGAGCACTCATCACGCTGGCGTACGTTCCGGGCATAACAGCAGCGAAGAACGAGTCGGCCTCGATATGCGACATTCGGTCTTGGGATGGATCCAGGGGTATCGCCTTTTGAGGCATAGATTTTGCGAAGCTGGGGTTTGATGTCGAGTATGGGAGACCTGGTCCTCCAAAGATCTTGTTTGCTGCCTCCGCGAGATGCACTGGCGAGGTGCCTGTTATAATGGCTGAAACGGGCCCCACAAGTGATGAATGTGGCAGCTGGACCGTCGATGGAAAGGTTGAGAATCGATTCTGAAGTGTGTAGGGATGGGTTCGCTGGTTCATCTCACCTGCACTATCCAGCTCGTCAGACTCGCGCCCATCGTCGAACTCCTCGGCTGGCTCAGCGTCAGGCTCTGCCACAGCCATATCAGACTCCGTCTGATGACCTTGCCGCTTTCTATCCGCTTCGACACTTGCCTCATAATGTATGAATAAGCATTGCAAGAGCTCATCCGCTTGCTCATCCCGCTCGACAGATCGCAGATGATGTTCGAGCTTGAAATATCTAACATCGCCAAGGTACATGATCTGCTCGTCCTCATCCATGGTCTTCCACTCCTTTTCCAAGTGCGACAGCCGCGCCTCATCAGATCTTGTCATGTCGGCGTACAGGATTTTGTCATCCAGCTCACTCTTGTTGGCCCTCGCGAAGAACTTACCCGTTTTCGACTTGCGAAGTCTGAGCATCTCGGGTGAGTTCAAGGCGGCTTCGAAATCTGAAGGAGTGGCGGGTTCAAGATGGTCCTCGTCGGCCTCGGGCACGTACTGTACTTCTTCAAGGGAGCCATCCTCACCTTCTCGCAGGACACCAGTGCCCACATCGAGGTCATCGGGGTCTTCCCCCTCACCATCCACGTCTACATTATCGGTCTCGAGTGGTACGCCATACATTCGCTCGTAGCTTCTGTACTGGGCGGCGTTCAGGTAGCCTTCTGGCAGATGATCACCAAAGAGGTATCGCGCGTTGCGAGCTGCTGTATCATCGTCGACTGGAGCTGTCGAGTCATGAGAGACTTTGACGCGCCTGAACGCGTTTGCAGATACTGTGACGCCGAAAGTATTGCTGGCCTCGTCGAGCTCTTTCAGCACTTGTTCCAGCTCACGAGTGTAGTCCTCTTCTTGCTTCTGCCTGGGACCTTGGCGTCTTGGACTTGACACGGTGTACGCTCTTGAGAATGATCGGCCGGATCTTAGGCCCTCTTTGCATTGCCATTTTCTCGCCGCCGCCGTTCGTCCAAGTCTGCCTGGAAGTCTAGAGGTCCATTGCGGGATAGCTGCCGTTTGCATAGGGCCAGTAGCTGCGACTTGGATCGTAATCGGATAGAAGGAGGGGTTGATAGGCAGTGGGCGAACGGTTCGTCGTTTGGTTGTCCTCACGATAGACTTGTCCACGGTACGGATGTGGCTCCAGACCTCGAAGATCAAACAGAAAATAGTTGGCTCCACATATTACAGCGCGGCTCTGCGGTTGTAGCCGCGTGCCGACGGGACGATCGGGACGCACGGACGGGGCGAAGGGGGGTGTGAAATGACAACACCGTTTACACTATTGCTTGCAATCTCCTCCTCTTGCTTTGATAATCTCCAGTGGTCACACCTCGAATCTACGACATGTCCTCGACTTTGAGACGATCCCCGCGACTATTAGCAAGCCAATCAACCCATCGTTGGGCGACCAGGAGGTCTGGGCTTGCCTCGATGCACTGTCACTCCTGTTGCAGTCTCAGAATCCTCGGCAGACGTTATGAGCTTGATATGGCGACCGTTCTGCCTCTCCGTAGTCATACTGTAAGTCCGTTGCCCTCTGCAAAAGCTTTGGAGGGGCACTGTGAACCGTTTTCCTCACCCGGGAGGCATTCCGCGATATATAGCTGAAGGGGTATCCGCTCGCGGTAAAGGTAAGTCATTATCTCCTACAGTCTCCAATCTCATACCATGGCAATGAATCTGCTCACCCTTGGCCTCGTGGCTGTTGCCGGCCTTGTCGATGCAGCTCCCAGCGTCTCACAGTACCCAAAGAACGCAGTCGCCGGCAACATCTGCTCTGCAGCCCCTTACAAGCAGTGGCTTCCTCTCTCCCGACTCCCCGCCGCTGCCCAGTTCTGCAATCGTCGTTTCCCTCTCAGCACGTGCACTACTACTGTCTTCTCAACTCGAACACGAGTCGGCGCGACTACGACGCAAACCGACACAGTGGTTGTAAATCAGGCGTCCCTTGTGACCAACACCGTTGCCTCCGCCACCGCCTTCAACACCACGACCATCCCCGCACCTCCCGTCATCAGAACCACGACAGCCACAACGACCGAAACGCAAGTAATCTGCTACAACCAGACCTCAGCCCCAGGCGGCTTCGGCAGCACCCCCTCCGCAACACCCACCTCCACCAGCCCATCGCAAGCGAAGCGCTGGACCGGACCCCACGCCCTCCTAGACGACGGCAACCTCATCGCGCGCGCAGCAGGCCTCTCACCCAAAGCCCGCTCGTCTCTGCAGCGCCGCCTCTCCAGCGTCCGCGCCCTGGCCACCGGCCGCCCCGCCGCGAAGAAATCCGCGAGCACCATCTGCGGCTGCATCCGCGCCAACCCCACGTGCACAACCGCAAGCCGCACCACAGCCGTGACAGTCGACAGCACCGTCTTTACCACCACGACCGTGACCGAAACCCCCGTCGTGACCCGCAACATTACCGTCGTGGGCACCCTGACGATCTTCAGCACCGTCACGACCGGCACCCCCGTGACCATCAACAGCTTCGTGAACATCACTAGCACCACGTACGTTTCGGGCTGCGGGGGTACCACCACGCCCGCGGGCGGCGCCGATCTGAGCTCTGCCATGGCTTCGAGCACCACCATGTCGAGCCAAGTAGGCTCTTCGTCGTCGTTGTCGTCGAGCACCGAGTCGTCGAGCATCGAGACGTCGAGTACACAATCATCGAGCAGCGCGCTGTCGAGTAGCTTGTCGTCCGCAAGCTCGACGGAGAGTTCGAGCACGGCCACTCCTCCTGCTTAGTAGGAGGAATGGGGCCGCGGAGAGGAGGTGCAACCTAAGCAAGCTAGGTGGGAAGAGGAGGTCGCCAATGTGCACACGATGGGACGCAGATATATCTCCATAATAGCTTAATTAATGACCCCTGCATCTTGTCTAGGGACAAAGACGCAAGAGATAATACATGATCACTCATCATTACAAATGCTTTGTGGCCGTGGGAATGAGTGTGAAGGTATTAGGAGGGACCTGGACCTCGAAGCACGTTCATCGGGGGCCGTGCTCAAATTGATCCCCTACGCATTTCACAGCATAGTAATGCATTGCATTAAGTTGACTTGAGCACAAGGATATGTTGATGAGTTGATTGAAAGAGACTACTACGGAAGCAGCAGGACGCCCTGCACAAGCACAGCGCGAGACAGCCTGGCAGCCACCCGTACTCGGCGGGACACACTACCCAGCGTCCTGACTGCAGGGCCCCTCGTCCCCACACACACACCAAGGGCCTTCCTCGACCTCCCCACGAGCGAAATTCCAGTCAAGTCCCAGAGCAACCGAAATGACTAACGCATGCAAATTAGTGTGTTGATGGAGTGATGTGCTGATGGAGCGGTGTGTTGGTGAAAGAGGCGTGCCGATAATCGCAGAGAATGGAGCAAGTCCATCCTTGATAGCAGTCTAGTACCTCGCTCGGATCGGTGGCAGAAAGCCATGCGTATGCGAAATGCAGGTCGATTAATATCCATATGGAAGATACCAAAAGCCTGCCGAGTGACGCGCCGATACCGTAGTCGAGATAAACGAGATGTAGTGCATCGGTGCCGGAGTTGTCGTGTTCAATCGAAGGACAGATATTGTAGACCTGCCTTCTAGTGAAAAGCACGACTCGTGCAGCGATGACCAAGTGGGGTGGGAACGAACGACAAGTGCTGTACTGGGACAGCAATGCCGCGTTTCCCAACAAAGATTACGAATGCAGCTCGATCCTCTGCCCAATGTGTGACTGCAGTCCAGTCAAGGTGGTGTCGAAGAATCTTGCTGGTGTTGAGTGACCGATCAGTAGCCGGTGTAGCCAGGTTGATCGGCACCACGCTTGGAAGACCGCAATTGCCTGTGAAGAAGACCGTGTTAGCAATGTATTCAAGACGCCTCCGCGCAGCCTGTTTCTCAAGAACTCGAACGCAGAGGAAAGGCCCCTTACAAATTGGGCAAGAGGATCGGAAGATGTTACAACTCACATTCCCGATCCTTCCTGACGGGGATTGACGGGACCACGACGCTTGTCAGTCACGGCACCGCTGGCACCGGCGGTGGCATTGTTAGTGGCAGGCGGATGGCGAGCCCTAGCGGCCTTGTCGTCATCCTCGGCGACAGCCTGGTTGCCCTGAGCTTGTGCAATGGCCTGGGCGTTCTTCTGGTACTTGTAGACGGTCCAGTCGAACACGTAGTCGTACTGGAAACCCTCACGAACGAACAGGTCGCGGAAGATCTTGCGAAGGTACGAATAGTCGGGCTTATCGTCGAAGCGGAGGGAGCGTGTGTAGTTGAGGTAGATGGCAAACTCGTTGGGGAAGCCACGGCAAAGAACCTCGGTCGGGGTGGTCATCTTTTTCTCCATGATGCGGTCGTACTTCTGCTTCTTGGTCGCAGCCTTGAGACCTTGCCATGGGAGAGATCCGCGGCAGAAGTAGAGCATGACGTATCCGAGAGACTCCATGTCATCACGACGGGACTGCTCGACACCGAGATGGGTGTTGATAGAAGCGTAACGAGCGGTACCAGTCAAGTTCTTGTTCTCACGGTATGGGATGTGAAAATGCGTCTTCGGGTCCCGGTACTTCTTGGCGAGCCCAAAGTCGATCACGTTGACCTGATTGCCTCTCTTTCCAATGCCCATGAGGAAGTTGTCGGGCTTGATATCGCGGTGGATGAAAGACTTGGCGTGGATGTACTCGATGCGGGAGATGAGCTGATCTGCAAGGAGGAGAACCGTCTTGAGGGAAAATTTGCGGTTGCAGAAGTTGAAGAGATCCTCGAGACTGGGACCGAGCAGATCCAGGACCATGGCATTGTAGTCACACTCTGTGCCGAACCAGCGGACGAAAGGGATGCCTACACCACCGGCGAGGGACTTGTAGACGCGAGCCTCATACTCCAGCTGTGGGTGCTTTGCCTTGACGCTCTCGAGCTTGATGGCGATCTCTTCGCCGGAGATGATGTTGGTGCCTGAACAACGGTCAGTGTTTCTTGAGACGCGGCAGGACCATGGTAGTTGCGAGCATACCGAGATAGATGTCACCAAAACTCCCACTGCCAATCTTCCGCCCGATTCTGTACTTGTTGCCGACACGGAGATCCTGCTTGTGATTAGCCCGTGTTTCTGCCAAACCTTGCCATTCGTGAGTCGGCGGCGGTGCTTACCATTGTCGTCATGTTACGATGTGGATGTCAAGGGGGGAAGCCCTTGCTCTTTGAAATTGTGGTTCTGGAGGGTGTGGTGGTTGTGAGGAAGGGTGGAAACTGGTGAGGTGTCAAAGTCAGTTTGGGAGTCAATCTGAGGCGGTGAAAGCTTGGCAATTCGGCGTCGGACAGCAACAGACCAGCTCGGGCGGGATTTTAAGGGCGGAAGGGCGTGAGGGCGTGTGACGGTGCGTGATGGGCTCGTGAAGGGCGAATTGAGATGGTCGTAGCCGTCGGTGGTGTTGTGTATAGCTATCGGTGCCTGGTGAGACTGAGAAACGCACCTGGTGATCCAGCCAAATGACGGCGGCTGATGAGTTACGGACAGATCCGACCGTGATGATGGCCTTTCAGGAGCACCCAAAGGCTTGTGGAAGCGGTAGACACACGGTGACGAGCAGTGCCCTTCACAGGAACACTATACTGCGTCAATAGAGGACCGCTGTGCGGAGGGTAGATGGTATGGGGATGTGAGAAGAGGGAGGATCGGTGTGTGATGGAGTTGGCAAGGAGAGTGATGAGAGGGAACGGGGACGTGTCAGCCAAACCGGATTGGGCAGGACCGGTCCCGCTCTCGTTGTGCGTCTCTCCCCCAAAAATCCCACCCAAGATCACGAATCTTCGACTCGGGCAACCCAAAGAAACCCCAAGAACACAACCCGACAGGATCGTTTCACACTTTGTCGATCGTCCAATGCAACCCGACAATCACGATTCAGCCCTCTCCACTTGTTCTTTTCCTCCGTTCCTTCTGCCGGTGTCCCACGAGTCCCTGATCGCTCATTGTGCAGACGATTCGCCAGGAATCAGGAATGCCCATGCTTAGTGATTGGTCCTGACAGGTCCAAGCATTGGGCGCGTTATCGAATGCCCTGATATAGCCGCGGCGTCTGGCTTACGTACGTCCACTTTTGTACGCTGTTGGCAACACCTGTTAAGGAGGCCTGTTACAAAAGTTTGCAAACGGCCGTTGTCAACGCCTGTCAAAGACTACCTTGTCCATGAGGCGGACATGCCGACACGTTTGAAGAAAGTGCCAGGAACTAATAACGTCCTGTCTGAGGCACAAAGGCACCTCTCGCCTGGACGGGTACCTACGTGTCACGAATGCATGCCTCAAGGGATGTGCCTCAGGACCATGCGCTTGGGCTCAGCGTTCTCGCTTATGCCGTCCTTGTTGGAGACTCGCAAGCGTTGTAAAGCCTCGTGCAGTCTGTGATGTGGAGTAACTTCTGCCTACAGACTTGATGCTGCCGGATGTTGACCCCACCTTGCTGGATTTGCAGTATGTTTCGACCGGACTTGGTGACCGGGTGAACCACGACCCTATCAGACGCTGCACATTTTACATCCCGATTCGACACCCCCGTGGCTGCCTTGATGCCTGTACGGGCTGTGAAGCGTCCGAGAGTCGATGCTGCTGCTCCCATTGACCGCCAACACGTGAGATTCGCGGAGTGGGCCAGAGACGAGCACGGCATCTACATCAATGGCGTTACACCAGCACAACTACCGAACCGAGGGGTCGGCCTCGTGGCGGACAAGAAGCTACGTAGCGGCGACACTCTTATACGCGTCGGACCAGAATCCATGATCAGGCCGGACCTAAAACACTACGGTCCAGATGCTCAAGTCTCGCCTCAAGCCAAGCTGGTCCTGGAGCTGTTACGGCTGCACAGCGATGGGGACGACACATACAAGCGCTGCGCAGCTACCTGGCCCGATCGTCAGGTATTTCAGGATTGTCTGTTCTGGTACGGCTGTCGCCAGCATCAGGACCGCGAGTTCTGGGACGGCAAGCTGCAGCCCTCGCTATTCGCCATGTACACTCGGCTCAGAGATGACTTTGACGTGGATGACCTCGCGATCAAGGCATCGTCCAGTGACTATGAGAAGAAGCCTACAGAGGACGACATCATGTATTACTGGACAATTGCCAACACAAGGAGCTTTGCGTGGAAATCCGCAGGGCAAAAGGAGGGCGTCATGGTCATGTGTCCTTTCCTTGACTTTATGAATCATTGTCCCGCTGGTGAAGGGGTAAGTGCTTGCCGACGCAACGTGAGCCGCGCTGGCTGAGTCGCATACTAGTGTACTGTAAAGGTAGGTGATGATGGCTTCACGTTGGTTGCCGATAGAGACTACAGTGAGCAGCCCAAGATTTTGACTCGTGCAAAGCTGATGAATCATCAGACATCAACGAAGAGATTCTCGGGACGTACGGTGCCCACTCGAATGACAAACTCCTCGTCCATTGTACGTTTGTTGCCTTTGCTATCCAGCCTATCTGACTGCAGAAGACGGCTTCACCGTTCCGAATAGCGCGGACGACAGCATCTCCCTTGATTCTGCCATCATGCCGAACCTCACAATCTCGCAAAAGCACGATCTCGAGGCAGTCGGCTTCCTTGGAAATTATAGCCTGACCCCAAGCACCAACGAGATCTGCTTCCGCACACAAGTCGCTCTTCGTGCCAGACGCCAGACGTCCAACGAATGGGAGTTTTTTATGAACTGCGGAGATGACATTGGAGTCGACGTGGAAGACAGTATATGCCGAGATCTGCACCGCTTCATCTCAGTGGATCGAAAAGACCGACCGGGTCCACTGGCTTTGTGTCAGAGTCAGAAGAGGGTCCTCAAAGAGCTCAGTCAGCAACAAGGCAACAGCAACAAGCGTTCCAGCATGCAGCTTATTATGGAGAGATGCAGTCAGATCGAAGCTGCCTTGATTGCATTCTGCAAGGCCCATCCAGTCGCCTAGCCCCTCAGGGCAGAAGGATATCATAGCCATCCATCATGATCTTCTTTGGCTCCCCATCAAACCCGTATTTCCTCCTGACAATCTCAAACACAATCAACCCCGCTGCCGTGCTAGGCACTTGCCTCACCGTGCCCTTCCAGAATCCACCAAACAGCCACCTCGTCCATCCGCCTTCCCTCCTCGCCAATACAGCACACTCCCTCCCCGTCCTCCTATACGCCCCCCAAAAAGCCCCTCTCGTCCCCTCCCATCCCTTCATTCCCCCAAAGACCTTATCCAACCCCTCTACCCTCCGCCAATAGACCTCCTGCACCCTCCCAGCAGGCCACATGATCGCCGACTGCGCCACACTGGCCGCCGCCCCCGCCGCCAACAAAAACGCCGGCTCCATCGCATAATGCGGCCTGATCGTGCCCTTTGCCCCCGTCCACTGCGCGGCCCTGATCTCCCCTTCCTGCTCCCTCGACAGATTCCCCGTACCGTACCACCTGGCGACGAAAGCGTAGAAACACTGCGACTTGACGTACTCGAACGTGCTGAAGAACAGGCCGGCGCCCAGACTGTCCTTGACGAGGGAGAGGGTGCAGCCCGCGTAGGCGCCGCGCAGACCGATGCGGCGCAGGGTGCGGGCGGCGTAGGTCCACATGTTGGTGTAGCGGCCGGTGGAGAGGTCGGGGGTGCGGAAACGGTTGGTCAGGGCGTCGAAGGGGGCGGCGAAGAGGGTTTGGATGGCGCCGGCGGTGAGGCCTGCGAGGAGAGTTGTGGGGAAAGGGGGAGGGGGAAACGTGCGCTTCTGAGCGGTGGAGGAGGGAGGGTGATAGTGGGAGAGAGAGGCTAGGTAGGTGGTGTAAAGGAGGGTAGAGATGGAGACATTGGCTAGGAGAGGGGGCAGGATGGTGTTGGGAAGGAAGGAGAGGGGTTGTTTGCGCAGAGTGTGAGCGAGGAGGAACGGGGTCGTGTGCTGCGTCCAGTGGGTGGGAGTGGCGCGTTCGGAGAGGAGGAGGGCACGCGGGTAGGCCAGATAGCTAGAACATGTGTTAGATACTCGGGTGGAGAAAAGTGAAGTGCATGCGTGTTTACTCCACTCGTGTCTTAAAGAATGAACGGACTGGCGCCCGGAAGTAGAAGCCTGCGAGTCTTGCTGTGAGTGCTCGCACGCCCGCTGCTGAAGCACCTGTGCCTGCATTGCTTTTCTTGTCGCGTTGGGACTCGTCTGGCTTGATGCTGTGGCCGCTGCCTTCACGGTCCGGTGGAGGCAATACTGGAAGGGTTCCCGAGTTCATTGCGCCTCCATCGATCTATCAACAAGACGGACATCATGTCATTGTACTGACGATACGCATTGCGCTACCCGTAGATCAACAACCTTGGTGCGGTGCAGTGGTGAGAAGAAACAGAATATATCTGGTCATGTGCACGCAGTTTGGTGGATCTCCACTCGTTGCTATGCGGTTCGATCACGGCTGCATTTCATTCATCGCAGTGCACAGTGAGGGCAGTCATTGTTGCAGCACAATGGTAATTATTGAAAAACACCATCGTAAGAGCCTTCTACACCACTCATGGTAAATGCAGGAGTGTTATCCCAATCTGGCCTGGATCATTGTTGGTGCTGGACTTGATCAATGCATCTGGATGCTGGCTCCGTGCTTAGTAAGCGAGCCTGCTTTCCTTCTGTTCCACGTAGCCATATCGCTCCTCTTGATGACACGAAACAAGCCATAACGTGAGGCTAGCGCTTGCGCTTTCACAGGCAGTCTTTGACTATCAAGGTGTGGCTTGCAGTGCTCAGCGCATCATAGCACCAGCATAGTCGCTCATGGAACGAGACAAAAACAAGTGCCCCGTCCTCACGACAAACCTGTGATGTGCAGGAAATCCTCACGCCATGTCAGCAGCGTGGTCAGCGCTGTGTACTTAGTACAAAGGCTGAAGTCTACGTACTTTGGTTCGTTTCGAGGACACAACAGGAAACGAACACCTGTCAGCTCTCATCTGGCCAGACTCCAATCTCAACACCAACAACGATTAGACATGCGCTGTCCACCTGGAACTAACAGCATCAAGGGAATATCAGGCCTTCTTGCAAGCTGCCTCGCGACTTTGCCGTGCGGACTCCTGCCACAGGTCCTTTTCAGCGGCTGTTGAATACCAGTTAAGTATCTTCCGACTGACTGATCTCTGCTCAACATTCTTTCCTTCCCCTTCACATCACTATCCATTATCACAATGGTGAGGGCTAATTACACTCTGTCACTCCTGGCCCTGGTGGCCCATATCTACGCTCTCCCATCTCACTCTGTAGAAAGACGCGATGCATTGGCCATCCTTGATCCCTCCTACGACATCTCCAAAATCGACAACCCAGGTAAAGCTTGCGCCCCCGTTGGCTCATGTGCGGGATTAGTCTGTCCACCAGCCTGTGGCACCACAGGCAGGCGCCCCTGGATGGACACCACGCGCCCCTGGGAAACCCCAAGGGACAACGACGGCAAGTTGAAAGGCACCGAGATCAGTCAGTCAAAGGAAAAACGCAATGCCGTTCCACCTCCAGAAATGCTCGATGATACCAGCGCCGACTCTTCCACTGCCAAGCAGAACAACTTGCTCATCGCCAGACAAGCGACCACGAAGAAAAGCTGCAATGCCGAGGGCGAGAACTATCTTGGGGACGCCTTTTGCACAACGGACAGGAAATTATCAAGCCTTGCACGCCGCCAAGTCGCACCGGCGGACTCCAATGTGCCCCCTGCTGATCCCAACGCCATAAATACCGCTTACTCACCACCCCCGTTCGATGAAGGCGGTTTCATGAAAATCCCCGGGAAAGGTGCAGAAGGCTACTTCTTCAAGAATTCCGACTTCGGCAAGCGTAAGGTCAAGCGCCAGGCAACAGGTGGACCTCTTGAAGACCCCTCTCTCGCCTCTAATACACCGTACACCGAGCCCGCGCCGGCCCAGTCAACAAATCCAGGGACCTACGGACCCGATCCGTCAGCTCCTTTCTGGCAAAACGGCGACGGCTCTCCATTCCAGAAGCGGGACGCCGAGCGCGTAGACAGCAAGGACATGCCCGACAAGATGAGCGTCGACGACGAGCCGCGGCTCCCGTTCGCACACCTGAATCGGGAGGGACCGAGGGTGATAACTCGACCACGCCCGTGGCCCACAATGCACAAACGTCAAGCACAAGACCCGCCGCCTGAGCAGCAGCAGGGTGGGGCTACGGATAACCAAGCGGTGCCCGCCGACCAAGCCTACGCAGCCCCGGTACAGCCACCTCCCCCACCGTTCTGGATGACAGGCGATGGAACCCCGTTTCAGGGATCACCGTTCCAGAAACGCGATGAGGGCGAGAGGCCCGACAACATGTTCACTAGAGCCGGAGGTAAGCTGTCTACCATCGGACCGGATGCGAAGCGCGATATCGAGGGTGGAGATGGAAAGGAAGAAGAGGGAACCATGAGTATTGGAGGGGAGAACGGGGTGTATTTCAAGCGGGACGCGATTGAGCACGACGGCGTACCATTGGGCATCTCTGTTGATGCGAGAGAGCGTGCGCAGAGGAAGGAGCAGTTGCTTTCTCCTGTATCGCCGGGTGGTCAAGAGCTGACCAAGAGGAAGGTCCCGGTCTCGCCGGAGTATGCCGAGGCTGTGAGAGAGGGAAGGGCACCGGCAATTGGAGGTAACATTAGGACGACGTGGGAGCTAAGGGATGAGCTGAAGGGGCCAATAGAGAAGAGGGAGGCGCATGGTCATGAGGGCGAGGGTAGGGGACACGGTGGAAGGAAGGAGGGCGGTAGGGGAGATGGCGGGAGGGAAGAAGGTGGTAGGGGAGGGGGCGGGTTCGGAAAGCACGGCGAAGGAAGGGGAGGGGGTGAGTTCGGAAAGCATGGCGAAGGAAAGGGGCCAGGCATGGGCGGAGGAATGGGAGGAGGAATGGGAGGAGGAATGGGCAGAGGAATGGGCGGAAAGGCTGGTGGACCACACGGGCCCATGCCCATCTCCAAGCGCGACATCAGCCAGGACGAGTTACCGTCCATCGACATGCATGGATTTCAAGTGGACAAGAGCGAGGAGTGCAGGAGGGCTTACAGGGGTTGGAAGGGCGTAGGTCCCCCTCCAGCTTGCCGGAAAGACAAGCAGCGTAAGTTGCTTGGAGAGGAGCCGAAAATCGCGCCAGCAGGTACTCTCGGTGCGTGATTGGCGGCAGATGCAGAGGTGGGGAAGGGAGGAGCAAGCGCTTCAAGGTGTAGAAGCAGATATCCGGGATGAAGCACTGGAGTAGGCTTGGGATGAAGGTCATACATGCGCGGGCGCTCGATATGACTGACAGGCGAACGATTCTTGGCGGCAAGTAGATTGGTCATGTCTTTTCACGAATGAAGAAACGCACGATTTTGTTTCATCGGATCAATTGCGGCCGTCACTCAACCAGATCAAGTATTATTAATACTTCATCCTTCTTTCTCTGGAAAGCATCAGGTCGGTGCTCATCCTTCCACATGTTCCGAAAGGGCAGAGTGGATGAGGCGTCCCGTGTCAGACGTGACATGACTGGTCCAGATACGGACAGGCGGCTCATGGTATACGAGTGGTGCCTGGGAAACATAATTCCATGCCTGAAATGTTGCGTAGTCGCTGAAGCTGTCCTTGTTCGTTGTTTCGCACCTCTCTATACAGGACATTGGACAGAATGTTCTTCTACCGAGGAGATCTCCAGAGCGGCATTGCGCTTGCTGTACAGCAGGAGAAGCTGGTAGCTTGCCTGGTTGTCAAAGGTCGAAAATGGCTTTACTTTGCAACTGATTTGACTGACGGTGATTAGAGAACCATCACGAGAGCACCAAGTGGGAGGAGCAATTGTTTGACACGGAGGTAAAGGCTGGGGGTGAGGATGCGGACACCAGGGTCAGTGCAAGCTCCGCATTCAAACGTCTACCTCACCTCACTCACTACATCCAGCCATCTTTTGGACAATTCCTATCTTCCAAAGCCGTCGTACTACGCTTGATCGCAGGATCTAAAGAAGCAGGCTTTCTGTCCGCCTACGCGTCAATAGAACAGGTTCCTAAACTTGTCGTCATTAGGTAAGTGCTTCAGCTCGAGGTGCCTGGTACTCGACTAATCCGTTGAAGTAAGGGTGAGGTTTTGTTGGAGATAGGAAGTGAATCGACGGACGAAGATATTGAGAAAGCCACTTCAAAGCTTCTCGAGACCTTTGAAACACCAGAACCTGCAGTTTCCATAGAAGTTCAAGGAGCTTCAGCAACGAGCAGCTCTCAAGACACCAGTGTCACTCCTCAGCCAATACAACGAAAGTGTCAGCCCGCTCTTTCAGAAGCGGAGAGGCAAGAGACAGAACGAGAGACACGAAGAGCAATAGCCAGAGCAAGGAGAGTCCAGGAGGAAAGATCCGCGGCAGGAGAAGACATCACACCGCCTTGGAGAAGGACCTGGGTGGAACAGCAGAGAGTGCGGCAGAGAGAGGCTCGACTGGAGAAAGAGGCCATACGCAAAGCCATAGCGGACGATCGTGAGCGGCGTCTGCAAAGAAGGGGAAGCTCGCAAGTTCCCTTAGAGAGATCGACCAGTAAGACCAAAATGGCGTCGAGTTCGAGCGCACCAACTCCTGCCAGGGGCTGCTCCCTCCAGATCCGCCTCTTTGACGGCACCTCGATAAAGTCAAAGTTCGAAGCCGAGGCCACGCTGTCTACAGCCGTCCGCACATTCGTGTCGAACAACTCGACCACTGACACACCATACAACTTCCGCATGATGGATCCCTCGAAGCCTGCAAGGACGATCGAGATATCAGAAGAGAATCAGACTCTCCAAGAACTTGGTCTTTGCCCAGGTGCAACACTTGTCCTCGTTGCCGTCAAGGACTTCACGGATGCATACGCTGCTCAGGGAGCATCAGGGGTTATGCATCAAGGTATCAACCTTGGCTATAACGTCGTCTACGGCGCGTTCAGCCTCGTTGGCGGTATTCTTGGAAAAGTCACTGGCTATCCCGCGACTTCAGAGGAAACCGAAGGCCCGTACATCGCTGGCACCGGGGACAACACGAACCACCTGATGACTCGAAAGGAGGAGAAGCGGCCTGCAAGTTACTCGGCACCTAGCACCGGCATCAAGGTCACTACGCTCGCTGATCAGAAAGCAAAGCAACCTGCCGAGTTTTACAACGGAAACACCACAAATGTCGAACCGCGGCCTGACGAGAAGAGGGATTAAACTATTCGATTCGTATGGTTGCGAAACCGATAGCAATGTAGTCACCATATTGGCAGCAACGGAATCTTGGTGGCTTCTGTGATCAGGCGCTTCTATGTGATTGCTGGCATATTCGGTGATGGTCATTCTGCTCCCGTCTTCGGTTCAGCAAGGTCTGGTATGGCTCGAAGAGCTCCAAGAGAGTCGCTGAGCTTTCCCTGTTGGTACTCATCCGACCACCCCGTTCGCTGCAATTTGACCGCCATACCTACCCACGGCTCTCGCGACCCTCGACGGTACACACCTTGCTATGCAGATCACGTGTCTTCTGTATATGTATCACATGCGTCATAGGTGTACCAGCTCAGTATTGAATCGGGCTTGGCCGCTCACGCTTCTCCGTGTTGAATTTGAGGCTTTTCACCTATCTCAAATCTTATCATCACTCGACAACCACTGCGCCGCTGACTGCTGCGCAAAGATGCCTCACCACAGCAGGGTGACTAACGCTGCCAATAGGAAGCTGATCATCAGCGCGCTGTTCACAGCAAAGTATGGGGCCTACCCCATTTCAATAACCTGCAGTCACCGCGTGAGCGTGACGCCAGGCACGACGGTGAAGTGCGAACGCACCCTCGACGCAGACAGCCTGCTGTCGGCAATCAACACGGTCGAGAAGATCCACTCGTGTATTCCCGCTGGTGAGGGACTCGAGTTTCTGAGTCGTTTCGGCTGGAAGGAGTTCGTCGACCGCCTCACCTATGTCGCCACGTGCATGTTCTGCGATGAACACCGCACAAGTTTTGCCGTGACCGATCTCACTGACCGTTACATTGTCAGTCTCAGGCTGTCGGCGCAGAGGGAGTACGAGTCAGCAGAAGATCTACTCGGAAGGATTCGTACAGCTCAATTTTACCCAGTCAAGGAGGACATTTACCGCCTCAAACGCGCGCAAGACCAGCAAAAGCCGGCGGGAGGTAATACCTACCCCAGTTACAACGGGCAGCAGCAGAGCAGAAGTGGCACTCACCATCAGCAAAGTCAGGGTAGAGACCCAAATTCACATCACGACGAAAGTTCAACCCCGAAGAAGCCGCACGGCAGAGAGGTCTTTGGCAAGCAATATGATCAGCACTACCCCGGATACCAGTCCGATCGTGCATCATCACCCATCATCGAACCCACTGACAAATGGCCCGGCGTCGTCACCATGTACCGCAGGTTTTGGTCCCTGGACAAGTACACCGATCCCAACCAGGACAAGGACGCAAGCAAAGACGTCTCCCTCCTCTTCCGTCTCTATTTCCCCGTCGAGTCCGGACAGTACTACGATGTCGAGGATGCGGCAGTCAAGACCTTTTACGAGAAAGCAACGTTGTATTGGGGCGGCAATGTGCTCGAGACGTTGAAAACGGAGAGAACCAAATGGCACCCTGACAAGATTGATCAGAGATTTGCCGGTCACAGAGATCTGAACAGGGCTAAGGAGTGTGCAAATGTGGTCTTCAGAGTTTTGAATACAATGTTCAACGAGGAGAGACAGAAGCAGAAGCAGACAGGAGCGGGACACAGGTCACCTGAATGAGGACGGAGGTCGAGTTGATGATCAGACAGAATAGCTCAGGGGTATCTGATCAGAGGCATAGCTCGAGGGACACGTTTTGAAACACGGGGTGGGACCTCACGCGGCGACGACAGTGTAGAAGCAGACAAAAGCGCATGTTTTGCCGTGGTAGAGGACCAGATCGGTACATATGAAGCGCAGGGAGAGGCGGCGGCAGGATGTATTATATTATGACCGACGACGAGAGCACGCACATCCGACGTCATCATGCAGAATGAACCACTTGGGGTCTCACCCCAAGCACTGAGATAGCATCAGTGAAGGCGACACCATCGAGCTCAAGTGCAATTGTCATGAAGTGAAGTGGTGACACGCCACCCCACTCGGCGTCGTTAAAACGCCGCCAGAATACCCGGGGGCAAACACGCCGAAACGCGACCTCAGCGTCAGCCTCGTCCCTCTCAAACGGCCACCTCACCTCCCCACCCAGCCTTGTCAGCAACAGCGAACATCTTTCCTCCAACCTCATCGTCTGCCTCTCGGTGTGCCTGAGCCACGTTGCACGCGTCTATTTTTGATGACATGTCACCACGGCGATGCTGTTTCGCGATGGGATCGGCCCTGGGCTGGCCGGCTGGTAGGTTTCTTTTGTTCTTTCAACCTGAGATCCTTGAATGTCTTGCTTTCATATGTTTTGCTTGATAGCTTTGGAAGAATCGCAGATCAAGACCATGATGCTTGTATTGTCTTGAGGGCTGAAGAAGTGGCAAGCATCATTTCGGATTAATAAGGGCATCTGACTTACCAGTCCCACTGTGCATTATAACTCAGCAAAGTTGTTACTATTGGCAAAGAGGAGGGAGCATACCATACATGCTCTTACACCTTAGCACAGAATTATCATAAGCCATGGAGCCTGTGACACAGGAGAAGCAACAATCCGGAACGGAGCCCTTCCCAGACCATGATGCCATTCCCGACTTTCATATCGTCGATCAGTCACCAAACCTAGCCGCAGAGAAAGAAAAAAGAAAACAGAAGCCGCGTAAAAAATTACGATTTCAACGGATACGAGGCTCATTAGCAAGTGAGCTTTCTGACGGCAACGAGAGCCTGTGGATCGAGCCCGAGAAGCCCATCGAGCAGCCGAAGAAATGGAGAATGGGTGTCCTAGAGGATGAAGCTATCGGCGGTGTGCCAGGTCAGTCATGGTCACAACGTTGCCCGTTCCATCAGAGCACTGACATACTCAGGCACGACGACGCTTTTCGACGACGACCACAAGTACAAGCAGTCGCTGGGGGCTTCGCCGTCCGCCTTCTCACTGCACCTGCCTTCTTTCCACGGCAACATCAGATCCGGACTTGCTACACCGAGAACGCCACGATCACCCGTCAAAAAGAGAGCAAGGAATGGAAAGACAGTACTTGAGCCGCAACCGGACGACTCACATAACGATCCTCTCAATTGGCCGATATGGAAAAAGACTTTCGTCCTTCTCTGCCTAGGTCTCTTCAGCCTGCTAGGGGGTGCAATGGCAACGGTCCTTGCGAATGGTCTGCGAGATGATTCGACTACCTTTACCTTATCTCATATGGAACTGGGCCTGACGAATGGTCTCTTCGTGGTTGGCTTAGCGCTTGGAGCTATACTCGTTACACCTGTCGCCATCATCTACGGCAAAAGGATCGTGTATCTGGTCTGCGCCTGGGCCTTGCTCGCCACCTCGATCTGGATCGCGTTTGCACCTGACTATCCCAACCTTCTTGTCGCAAGACTGGTCATGGGCATCTCTCTCTATCCGGTCTTTTGTCTCGTGCCAGCGAGTATAACCGAGATCTTTCATCTACATGCAAGAGGCAGTATTGTCGGCATCTACATATTCCTTCTTCTAGCTGGGATGACTGCTGGCCCAATCGCAAGTGCTATAATTATTGACTCTCTGGACTGGAGATGGATTTTCTGGGTGGCATGCATAGCGGCCGGACTCATCTTGCTTTTGGCAACTCTCTTCGTCCCTGAATCCTACTGGGATCGCACTCTTCAACCGGTCCACACAAGAGCATGTATCAGGTCTCGCAGCCGAGCAAATAGTGGGCGATCCTTCAGGTCTTATTACTCGCACTGTACTTGCCCGATTGTCACGCCTCCGGTGGACCCACATCCTGGCAAGTTGGTAACATACGAGCGTCTCACTGCTGCCGCACTAGAAGACCGAGCCCAAGCACATCGCGAGAGGGCAGTGCAACGCTATTATGAGAACTCTGTAACTGAGCCACAGGCATCTGGAGCAATCATCAGTCCCCCACTGGCATCTTCCACGTCCTTCAGGACCGCCCACACAAGTCCCGAGCAAATGACAGTAATCTCCCCGCGACCCTTTGAGAGCCCTCGCAAGGCGCCTTCGCCACTAAGCCGCCCTCAATCAGCTCACATATCGTCCTCTCTCAATGCGCACAGCTCCTCCTCCCGCCCCTGTCGCACGACGGCCCACGTCGACTTTGCCTCGCCGACCACTAGCCCACCATCGCGCGCCAGCCCACCTCGATCGAGATCTAACACCGCCTCTTCGGGCTCAACATTGGTACCCTCTCGTCCTCCGCGGCCAGACGTATATCACCCGTATCGACCACCTCAGTCCTCGGCCCCTCGCCGACGTCCTCTTTCCACCTCGTCAGACTCGTCAACGTACTCCCGCTCCTCATCCGGCAGTTCCTCCCCTAGCTCCTCCTCCCCTCCATCGCCACTTTCCCGACACTCCCAGCATTCCCACTCCTCCCAACACGCCACCTCCCAACGTCCTCACCGCTTTTCCAATACCTCCTCATCCGCTTCATCTGCCTCCTACGCCCCGACCCTCACCCACCATTCCCTACCCACAACCCACCAAGACGACTCCCGCCCCTCCCTCCGCCTTGATCTGGAACAGATCCTCCTCGACCGCGCCTCGGTAGGCGGTTTTACGGACCACACCGGTCGCAGCGGCTACCAGAACGGATCCTACAGCTACTTCCGTACTTTCCACGGAGCGAGCTGCGCGGGACTCACTACGCCCGGAATCCGGTCCGCGCATCCGGGGTTCGGGACGGGGTTCGGCTCGGGCGGAGGCATAGGCGGTGGGGCGGTGTATACTGCTCGGCAGAGGGAGAGGAGCAGAGAGTCGTGGGTCAAGGGGATGAGGGTCTGGAATGGACGGTTCGTGGAGGAAGGGTTTGCGAGGGTGATGGCTAGGCCGGCGGTGTTGGTCGGGTGTTTCCCCGGACTGGTGTGGGCGGCGTGCGTCTTTGGGGTGAGCGTCGGGCTGCTAGGTGTTATGCCTCGGGCGGTGCATTTGCTCTTCGCTGGGGAGGAGAAGGGGAGGGGGTACGGGGACGTTGAGGCTGCGGTGATGGGGACTGCGACGCTCGTGGGTGTTTTGCTGGGGACAGTGGTGGTGGGGCCAATCATGGATCTGCTTGGGACAGTTATGGCGAGGCGGAATCGGGGGGTGTTTGAGCCGGAGTTCAGGCTTGTTGGGATGGTGCTGGCGGTCCTGAGCAGTGGGGCTGGGATCATGGGCTTTGGCTGGGTGATCGAGCAGAACAGAGGAGAGGTCATTGTCGGGGCGTTCATGGGGTTGATTGGGATGGGGTGTGCGATTGGAGCGACCGCAAGTGTTACCTATGTGGTGGACTGTGTCGGAGCAGCAGTGGCGGAGGGTATGGTGATTCTGACGGTCGTTACGAGTATGTGCACTCCACGATGCGCCGCGAAGAGCATTCGACTAATCATCTCCAGGTCTTTGCTACGGCCTTGTACTCAACGTGACCTTCGACGAGTGGATAGAATCCAGAAGACCAAAGGAGGTGTTCCTGGTTCTTGGGGCAATTCATGCCGCAGTGCTATCAACGACGCTGCCGATGTACATCTTCGGCAAGAAGGCCCGGGCTTGGGGTGCGAGGAAGACCCTGTTCGAGCAAATAGCATGAGCAAGGCCAGCGTATAGTGTCCCTAGCTGAAGCATTGGTCTGTGGTCAGAGCCACGTTAGGATAATACACAGGCCATATGTGCCGTTTAAGAACTGTTAAGCTACGTCACGACCTGTGTGCAAGCTTGCATTGCGCGCATCGCCCACGAAGGCAGACAAGATATCCTCGCACTGCTTGTTGGCAGATTCTTAATGTCGCTCTGGATGACGTGGGGTCTGATCGGCTGGAGCATTTGAATGGTACAGTCCAAGATTTGATGGCACGCTGAGCTTCGTATACAACACACCTAACGCTTCGCGTGAGACGAGGAAATACTAACGGAGATCTGGTCGTGAAGAAACGTGGAAGGCGATCATGGCTCTATTCCGGGTGCTGTACAAGCTCTCTATGCTCGGGGTGTCCACTTTCAACCTCGCTCTTCCACACACCCACGACTCGTGCCAGCGTTCGCATTTGACCTGACACCTTGCCTAGAGATGGCGCGCTCTCTTGCATATTCCTCGGTCTGCTACCCCTACGACTTCTTGCTCCCAGCAGCTGGGTTCCGGGGGTCATTCTTCCACTCATCGGCTGCGATCGGTATCAGTCTCAAGATCTCAGCAAACACGACCTCCGCCCGGAAACATACTGGACATCATGGCAGTCTGTGCCGAGTTGACGCCGTACAAGATGACTGCGCCCGCGGCGAAGAAAGGCCAGAGAGGCCGAGCTGTTGCAAAAAGTCAGTCAAAGGCCGTCGCGAGGCGCTGCGCCATTGGGCGCATCCTTAAGGTGACGAACCGATTGGCGCAGGAAACTTCTTGCCGAGAAGAGGCATAGTGACGGTATATGAGGGGTCGTCGGAGTGTTGGGTGTGGTTTGAATAAGGTACTCCTAGAACATGCAGGACTTGAGGTTGATCGAGTTGAGATCTTGGCGATGACTAAGCAGGATCATCCCGGAAGCTCGCGATATCCGAGAGGTAAACATCACAGCTTAGCACAGCATTACACTTCCATGCATAGTGATCGAAGCGTTTTCCTGTGATTGAAATCGCGTCATGTCTTCTGCAAATACGCTAGAAGGATGTGTTGCATCACTGAGGTCTAGCATGCAATTGCTGGATTCCTCAATCAACATACTTGAGTCCGGTGTCAGTGACTTCCCACGACTGAGTACGGTGCTGCAAACGACGAGAGTAAGTATTCTGCCTTGTGACACATTTCATTTCCTTGTTGCCACGCGGAGTATCCTTGCATCGATGAACTGCCCGCTGACGCGTCTGCATAGCACTTTGAACTCGTGTCCGAATCAGATCTTCGCGACGCACAATCATCGCTCCTGAACGAGATACAGCCTGAAGTCGAGAGCCTTCTCTCACGCGTCGACACGTACTTGGACAGGCTTGAGCGGCGCGAAAAGTCACTGATAGCAAAGTGCGAGCTGCAGGAGGGCAGGCTGGGCAGAGCATCCTCGGGCCGTCTGAGCGGTGCAAAGAGTCCTGGACCGGGGTCGCGGCAGCATGGCGCTGGTGCCAGCGAAGGCCTCAAAGGTCTTGAGGAAGTCAAGGCGATGCAGATGAGGCAGAAGAAGGAGAGGCTGAGCTATGCCGTGGGACGCTTGGAGTTACAGGCAAGCCAGCGAGAGCGACAGCTGAGGAAGAGCATGGCGTTCCAAGGAGCGAATTGATGCAGTGAAATAGCCCTGCTGTGTGGTAGAATGCGTGCATTAGCATGGTGTTTGGGCAGCAAGATACCCCGGTGTTCTTTCTCTGGTGGACGCAGGAATGCGGTACATATTCATCTCCCTACAGTGTTCCATTCCAAAAATTAGCAATCCTACACATCTCGGTCTTCTGTTATATTGGGCAATGTTTAAGATATAAGGCCTTCACTTGAGGGAAACCCGTTCACCAATCAAGTCCCGGCTATATCAGTGAAGCCTTGGTTGAGGGAATAGGAAGATGTGCCTCTCCGACGCTGACCCCAGATTGCGTGCAACTTCCATACATACCGTGCCATGTTGTTCCCCCTCCATTCATAAGACCAGTGGCGAGTTTCTCACCATAATCTTCACACGTACCGCTGCCACGAAATTGTGACATGCTCAGAATGGTGTCGAAAGACGTGATTAAGGCCATATCTGGCTTCACAACGTAGGTGTTGACGAGGACCTCTGCTATAATGACACACCTTCTCCTCTGAACGACAAGATTTCATCTCCCTTCATCTTCTCTGCACATACCCAAGATTACCGAAAGGCTGACCGTAATCAGCTGCGACGCCGCCGACGCTCTTCAGAAGCTCAAGGTCCCTCATGGCGGCTTCCTCTCCGGTCTGACCATGTGGTCCCCTGAGCGACAGTCCGGACCCACGAAGATTATTGGGCCGGCATACACAGTCAAATACGTCCGCAAGAATTACGAAAACGAGCCGAAGCCTTCGGGCCACTACGTATGGCGCCCTGTCTCCTCCAGCTCCGATGGAGAGGCGATAGTAACGATAGGCAGATCGACCAGGTCCCCTCCGGCAGCGTAGTCTTCATCTCAGCGCCCCCTCGCATCGTCAATGCCGTCTATGGCGGGCTCATGACCACTCGAGCCCAGTACTCTGGTGCAGTGGGGACAATCGTCGATGGCCGAATACGTGATTTGCAGGAGCACCGAGATCTGAATTACCCAGTCTGTCACTGCCTGGATACCACTGGTCTTGCCGAAACTGACAGCACAAGGTCTTTGCTCGAGAGGTCGGTACCTCTGCTCCGGCCGAAGTGGTACGAGTGAGCGAAGTACGTCCAGTCCTTTCTTGTTACACCCTGTCTCTTCCCAATCCCTCATTACCTTGATCTATTCCCTCCCATCTTGATCTCGACCGTTGCTCCTTGCTCTGTTCAATCTTTGATTGACGAAACAAGACCAATGTCCCGCTCCGTCTCCAATCTTCTGATCAAGACGCCACCATCAACCCAGGCGACATCCTAATCGCGGATCTGAACGGTGTAGTCTGCATCCCACAGCAATACGCGGGAAAAATCGTCGAGCTCATGGAGTCGCAGGCTGCGGCGGACGAGAAGGTTGCCGCTGATATCAAGGCCGGGAAGACGTTCGCTGAAGCGAGCAAGGCGCATCGGGCTGGAGTGAAGCAGCCTTGACATCCCTGATACAGAAGCACACATGGCACTGAGGCATGAGGGGGGACAGAGCTGCTGATGATCAACTGGCGCGAAAGTAACGTCGATGATATGTGACCGCTTGTTCCCAGGCTATACTGTATCTCATATCTATCATGACTAGAATATATATTGTCGCTAAGATCAAATCATCCCCCTCTTCACTTATCGTCTGTAAATGACTCGCTTCCCTCGTGGCTTTCAAGCCCCTCTCCGAGCAGTGGTACTCATCAAGGTTATCTTCTTGCCCTTTTTACCCTTCTTACCGCTCTTGGCTCCTGACGTCGCGACTTCCGCCTCCACCATTCCGTCCTCTAGGCTCTGTTTCGTCGTCCTCGCCACCAACTCCTCCTCTTCCTTTAGAAGATCCTTCTCCCATCCCTGCAGCCACCCATCATCAACAGCCTCTCTGGGATCAGCGTACTGCCCTCTCAGCTCTGGACTACTCATCGGCACAGCTGCAGTTCCCCACACCGTGCGCGTGGCGCTTGGACTCGTACCCGGTGACGCTAAACTAGCAAAGCCAGGTCCATTGTTCCTCGCGGTCCAAGGCGGCGAGCTTGCACTGCTCGAAACGCCGCCCGCTTCGTCGAGTGCGCTAGCGGCAGAAGCGGACGCTGCGCTACCAACAAGGGGCTGGAAGTCACCCTCCGTGAACTTCTCCATCTCAGCATGGATGCGGCGTCGACGAGCAGCAGCAAACTCGCGATCCCCTGCGCGCTCGGCGCGTATGCGCTCTTTCTCTTCCCTTGCCTCCTTGTCCGAAAAACGTTTGCGCCGACGATCGAGTTCGGGCTTGTACTTTTCCAGGATAGCCGGGGGGACAGTGTCGGTCCAGTCGCATTCGAGAAAGCCAACTTCGCAACCATAAGGAAGATGTGCAAGGTACTTGATGCGCCTGCGCAGGTCGTCGTCGACGATGTGACCGGCCGAAACGCGTTCGATGCGGGGTAAAATCGAAGAGGGAAAGGCTTCGTAGGTGCCAAATGCATCTTTGAGGATGCGTATATCGAGAGGTGAGAGATAGTAGTGAAGAAGGGCTTGGTAGAACATGTAATGGTCCGGTGCGCGCTCGGCATACTGCCGAGCCTTGAAATCCGCCAGCCGCACAGACAAGACGCTTTCAGGAGCTAGAGTCGTGGTAGACGGAGTTTGAGATTTGTCAGTGTCCGTCACTGGTGTAGACGTCGAATTGGTCGTGTACGATCCACCGTTAGGTATGCTCTGAGCTGATCGGGAGGCCTGCTGGATTCTGTACATCTCCGGCACATCCGTCTCGTCCGTAATGAATTCAATGGGTGGTCTAGTTGGCTTCGTCTCCTCTGGCTTCTTTGGTAATTCTGGTGGGTTACCAATGCCTCTGATCTTCTCTTTCGCCTCACTAAGTAACCGAATCGCTCGTCCAGTCCACTCCGTATCCTCGCCAAACATGAGCTCATCTTCCTGTTCGAGAATCTTGATGGCTGCGATGTCGGAGTCGAATTGTTCAAGAAGGTAATCCTCGCTGCCCTTCATGACTCGGGCGTAATCCATTACCTCGGCGGCAAAGTACCACGGGATATCGTCGCCTTTTGCAATCGGGTCAGGAGATTCCCGGGGTAATGCCAAGGTGCTCCCTGCCTTCCTCCGCACGAGCCTGAGCACAACGTCTTGACCTTCGCGTGGAGGCTCGCTCTCTTGACCAGTATACATGCGCACCGGTCGTGTCTCCGTCGTGTAGACTGCGTCGTGACATATGGGACATTTCTTCCAGCGAGGTCGCTTCTCTCCTGGTCGCATTGCTTCATCCTCAGAGTGCATGTAGCGTATCAAGCACGGCATACAGAAGATATGTCCGCACTTGGCCATGCGCGGAGCCGTTGGCGTGCCGAGACAGATAGGGCAGGAGGCTTGCTGTGACTGAGCCGAAACGAGGATTTGGAGGATGTGGTTCCAATCAAGATGGATGTCGGCATCGATGGCCTGGACCTTGTACTCGGCTCGAGGATCGACAATGAATCGATAGTTTGCGTGTACATATCTGTCCGTGTCAAAACCGTACAGCAGCTGGCGATCTGCATATTCAAAGCCTACCTCGCCTTATCGACCGCATGATATCCAGATCCTAACCCCCATGTCTGATTTCTTCTCACACCTCTGCTGTTGTTGAATCGATTTGATTGCTGGTGTTGAGGTCGAGGTGGGAGGGAGAAATTCATCAAATGAGTGATTGAGGTCTGGCCCTTTCGGCTGCTTGAATTGTGCATGGCGGCCTTTTGTCAAAGTTAGATGCAGACCATTTCGTCTGACTCCACATGTACTCACGGACTCAGCAAAAGCATCCTCATCCGCGAGCCGGAAGCGTTTCGATTGCTTGTGCTTGCTCTTGACGCTCTGGTTATTTCTCGGAGCGCTCAAGCCTTTGGAAGATGCACCAGAAGCAGAGCCTCCGGATCCGCCACTTCTGCGTTGCCCAAGACCCTCGGTAGCAAAGAACTGGTTTGCAGCCGAATGAGTCGACGATGGCTGCGAAGGTAGGTTGCCGGACTTTGTGAGAACGTTCGACTTGGTATTCAGGTTCGCAGGCGCGTTCGAAGACATTGCTGTGAAGGGGTTTCAAGGTGGGGAGGCCGGATGATGTCAATCAAGCGGAGGACGGCTGTGTACTGCAGTGAAGCAGTCTGCCGGTCTTGTCTGGGTGCCGAGCAAGGGCGATGTATGTGTGTTGATTGATGCTGGAGTTGCTTAGATGATCGCTTGGGTCAGCGACCGGCCCTGTGTGGGAGGTCTTGAAAGGAAGAGGGGAGTCATTGTCATGGCCAAACGCGATGATGGCTCGCCCCCCCGCGCGGCGAATTCCGGCCCCGAGGGTGGGGACTGCAAACATTGCAAACATTGCAAGCATTGCAAACACTGTAAACACTGCAAACACTGCAAACATGTACGGTCGCCAGCTGTCTGCAGTGATATGCCCCTCACTTCCCCTCATCACGACTGGCAAAATGTTGATCGAAGAGTCTTTCAAGGATGTGCCGACCAAGGCAGGGGGTGACATGCGTATGATACTTGATCTGTACCACTAATCAGTCATGAGACTGATGCCATGTAGGTGTCTTCCTCTTTCATCCAACGGTTCCCAACTATCCGAAGGCCAAATTCCCTGGCGTTGTGGTCTTCTCCGAGATCTATCAAGGTAGATACCATGTTCTTTCATTGACGGCTCCGCTTATTCACGATACACGATTCAATGGGTTCTCACGCGACTACCAGTGACAGGACCAGTGGCGAGATTTGCACGTCAGATAGCTGGTCATGGCTACATCGTCGCGGCGCCATCCTCGTATCACGAGTTTACGGGTCCAGAAGCCCTTGCGTACGATGGTCCTGGCACAGACAAGGGCAACGACTGGAAGGTCGCCAAGGAGGTTTCTGCTTATGATGAAGACGCTGAGCTCTCTACCACACTCCTGCTGTCGCTACCGACCTGCAATGGCCGAGTAGGTGCCACTGGCATGTGTCTCGGTGGTCACTTGGCATACCGATGCGCTCTTGACAGTCGCATAAGCGCAGCTGTCTGCTACTTCGCGACAGACATCCACTCGCACTCTTTGGGAAAGGGAAAGCAAGATGACTCCCTGCAACGAGCCAAGGACATCAAGGGCGAGCTGGTGATGGTAAGATGCGTGATCAGAGCAAGACCCATCTCATCTGACGTTTTACACAGATCTTTGGTAAGAAAGACAATCATGTGCCTCCAGAGGGAAGAGATCTTATCAGAAAGACCCTGCATGATGCCGGCATCACGTTCAGCTTCTACGAGGTTGCTTGGGCGCAGCGTAAGTGATTGCCGAGCAAGCGTGGAGGCGTTGCTGACAGGATGAAGATGCCTTCATTAGGGATGAGTTGAGCAAGGGAAGATATGACCCGGGGATTACCAAGATCTGTTTTGAGATGCTACTCGAAGTCTTCAACCGAACGTTACGGTCTGATCTTGGTCCGCGAGCTGGTGGGGAGATGGAAGTGGAGGATGTTTGTTGAAGAGGACCACCAGTGTCATTATATTACCATACATCGTCATCAACATATCGAAACGTGATTTTATGATGCGTATGTGAACGACATGTGTGATGCATACCGCCGCCAAATTGTCGCATCAAGCTTTGCGGCGAAATTCTCCGGCGATTCCAAAACTGCAATTTGCTTTGCAACCCCCACGACTCATCATGCCTCATGGAGCTGGCAGCAAGGCACGTAAATCGTACAAGTAGTGTGTTATGATCTGACTATGATCAGAGAAGAAAACTAGAGGCAAAAGCGCAAGGCGCTCCCCAGCAGACCAATGGCCACAGCCACGACACCTCGAAGCCGACGGCAGTCTTCAAACCAAAGCAAGGGCGCACGCACACTCTAAGCATAGCGTTACCAAGCAGTATAGTCGCAAAGTAAGTCATCTACGTTGTTCGTTGCTCGCAGTCCCGATTCTCATCTTCCCTCACCTCCCTCATCCACCCTTCCGCATCTCCATCTCACCATCCTCCCCAGCTGCCAAACCCACGATCTCAAGACCTCATTGATCGGCACCATCGCCCGCGCCCTCGCCGTCTTCTCCGTCGACGAAATTGTCCTCTTCAACGACACGCTCCCCTCGGACACGGCCCACGTCTCCCCGCACGCCGCCTCCGATGCAGCAGCGGGCTACACCGGCTTCTCGGACCCGCACGACTTCATGGCCCATCTGCTGTCCTACCTCGAGACCCCGCCTTATCTCCGCAGACACTTGTTCCCTATGCACCCTAATCTCCGCACCGCGGGAACGCTCCCGAGTCTCGACATCCCCTCCCATCTCAAGGCGCATGAGTACTGTCCCTTTCGAGAGGGGGTGACTGTTTCTGCTGCCGAGGAGGGCGGGACGGTCGTGGAGTGCGGGTTGCAGGGACGGGTCATCATTCCTGATCAGGTCGAGGCGGGGACGAGGGTGACGCTTCGGTTGCCTGGGTGGTTGGCGGAGCGAGGGGTGAGGAAAGGGGAGGTGGTGGAGGCGGAAGCGGTCCGGCCAGAGACGCCGAGGGAGGAAGGGGGCTACTACTGGGGGTATTCAGTTAGAACGACAAGCGGGTTGGCGGGAGTGTTCACGGAGGCGGAGGTGGAAGGCGGGTACGATGTTAGTGTTGGAACTAGCGAGAGGGGAGAGGAGGTGAGGGCCCTTCTGGAGAAGAGTGGAGGGGAAGGGGGGTTGGGCAAGGGATGGAAGCATTTGGTCGTTGTGTTTGGAGGAGTGGCAGGTTTGGAGAAGGCGTTGGATGCGGATGAGGATCTGAAGGGGACTGGGGTGAGGGATGTCAGCGAGGTGTTTGATCATTGGGTCAATCTGGTGCCGGGTCAGGGCAGTCGGACGATCAGGACAGAGGAGGCGGTCTGGCTGGGGCTGATGGGGATGAGGGGTGTGGTCGAGGATAGGGAGAGACATAGATAATCATTACCCAGCATTCATAGCGCAAAAGACAGTTCTTATCTATATAGACGATCAATGCTGCTGCCTACGGACTGCCAAAGATGCAGCCAAGTAGGAGTGACTCACTACCGCATACATGGCTCAGAATACCAAGGGGAGTCGTCTTGTCACCAGTCAAGGTTATCCTCTTCCCCTTCGACGATAAGCAAGCTAAGCTGAACTACCAGGACCGTCGATCACGGCTTACATAAATCACGCAATGCAATTTTCGGTGTGCTGACACCTCAGCAACGTGACAGCGCTAAAGCAGGGTGGTCGCTAGTGTCGTTTGCATATGCAGAGATACCCATATCTACCCGTGGCGTCGCGGAACACGCTGGTTCACGACTTCCAAGGCGTCCTATCTTGATCAAAGACTGGGTACACGTATTTGTCGTTCCGCATAGAAAAGGGGCATGTTGTCCTTCGGGACGCGAGTATCATGGGCAGTCCGTTTCTAAATCCATGTATGACCCGTCTTGCCTAAGCTTGGCTTGACTCTGTCGTGTCTTACTGCTTCCAGCTTGCTGGGTTTCATATCTGCCAGCGCCTATCAGGTAGACACGGAGCTAGATGGGTCCGCCCTACAGGATAGACTTGCATGCTGCACTGTAGCGAACATGACGAGCCCGACCTGACCCCGACGTTCCTCAAACGCATCGGTGACTGGCCTTAAAGGCCAAAGGGGCGCTACCACCAACTGATAGCTCTCGCGGGTCGCTCTGCTCCTTTTGACCTCCTCTGTGTATGATCGCTATTTCGTTGAGCCGTCGCTGAAGCGAAGTCGTTGAAGCGAGCCACGTCCTCAATGACTCTGTTGATCTCCGCTTTCTCGAACGCTAGGCCAATCAACGGGTCCAGCCGAGTCAGCTGCTTGAGACGCTCGCAGATGATATCCAACTCAAACGTGCCATCGCGACATAGAGGATGCGCCTGTATGGCCTCCCAGGCTGCTGTCGGGCTCAGCAAAACGTCCACAGACTTCTCTTGTGTGATTATGTTGCTCCCGTCGTCATGTCGAAGATTCATCGTCCCGTCATCGTTGTTGGTGACGATCCTTTGAGCATCCATTTTCGAGCTGCGCCGAAGTCTGTACACATTTGCTTTCAGGACTTCGTTGTCTGTCTGTGTTTGCTGTAGTAATCTCTTCAGTCGCTCGTTGGCCTTGTGAACGATATCGGTCTTGGTGGTCAAGACGTCGAGTTGATTTTCGAGATCTTTGACGCGACGCTCCTTCCTCTCCCGAAATGCTCGTTGTCTGCGAAGACATGGTCAATCGCGAGCCTCCTCGGCATCAAGACTTGACTTACGCCGCTCGATTCTGAGCTTCACGTCTTGCCTGAGCGGGAGTCTGATTTTTGTTTTGAGATGAAGCGTCGCCTCTTAACCTTTCCTCGGACTCTGTTGGCGATAAAGATATAGCACTATCCGCCTTGTCCGATGAAGTTGAGATGTTGATGAAAGGAAACAGTGGGTCTCCGTAGTGGATGATCTCTGGCTCAGTGCACGGGACTTTTGACACTTCGCTTGAAACAGCGAAATGCAGAAAGTGGAGGTCATCTTATGGTGAGATCTCTGTGCCACGAAGAGAAGACTCCTCAAGTCAGCAGGGCAGCGCCGATTGGCCTTTACACGCTTACAGAGAATGAAGAGTCCGAAGTATTGAGGCAGTTGTGGCTTGACTAATGCTTCTCTATCATTCGCGGTCCACAACCCAGGAGATTGGGAAAGGTTTCAAATTTGAGATCGATTACGGCATGCATCATGGAGATCCAGCGAAGATATGTTCATCATAGAGAGTCAGGGGCGGCCAATTTCTTAGCTAGGTGTCAGTGGTAGTTGCGACCAGTCCATGGATGGAGCGGGCTTGGTCGAGAAGAGGGGCCGCATATGCCAGATATAGAGGGTACCTGTGCTGGAAGCCAGGTGCTTGAGAGCTAATGTCACATCCAGGCCGATTACGCCGAGCGGGCGCCATGTTGTGGGCCCGATACGTACATGAAGGAAGATGATGCGAGGGGTGCACTCGTCACTTGACCATGCGTTCGTCGTTTGGTCGACGTCGGCAGACCGGCATTGTGTGTAGTCTGTGTAGAAGGCATCAATGTCGTTGGTGCGGAGAGCCTTATCGTCAATCTCGTTCCGTGGCTGTTGGCTAAAGTCTATGCGAGAGCTATACCGAAGATGGGGAGACATGAGAAACTATTTCGAGGGGCAAGACAGGATCATGCACACTACTAACGACGAATATGAGCAAATCTGCCTTCGAGAAGAGGGGCCGAAGTTCGTAGAGCTGATTGTGAAGCTCGCTGCTGATTGGCTCGAGTTATTTGCTGCAGACAAGACTCCTGTTGATTGGATTTTCGGCTTGCCCCGAGTTGCGGGAAATCAAGGGTCCTGCGCCCTCGTCAAGCTCCGAGGAGTACCTAGCCGCACAGGTGTTCTGATCCATGGCCTCATTATGGACCAGATGTCTTCTAGAAGCACTGGGGTCTCTTGCGTGACGCTAGGGCGCAACGTCTTCCCTTTCCTATGGTACACGTTTGATATGGCCGCAGAACCTACCACCTTGCAAAAACGAACAGGATCTGGTGGTTCCACTCAGCCCGGCCATTCGGGAGCAGACCGTACATAATGCTCCCAGGACTGAACCAGCATAGCTGGTCGTCTTTGTCGGTACTGCGCGGAGGTCGATTGAGACTCGCCTTAGATTCTGGACCTCGTGACGAGCTTTCATCTGCACTCGATACGCAACATGTGCCGGCGGGGGCACAGGATGGTGATCAGGCTCTGTCTCTTCATTTTGCGAGGGCTCTCTTGCCACGAGATAACTCAAGAGCTTAAGCTTGGTCAACGGAAGTCCAGGCATTTCAGTCCCAATCATCATCGCTGTCATCGCCGCTCAATCTCGAACCGTTGCGAATGGTGTTCTGGGACGGAGCATCATCAGTCTTGTGTCGGGTCAATCGACTGTCCCCAATTTTGACAGCGCCCGTGGTTATCAAGACGGCTTCAAGGTCGTTGATGCTCGTCCGGTCACCATTTAGCTCTTTGAGCGTCACTATTTGTCGTTTGATGTCGCCGTTCCGATAGACTAGAATGGTCGGCGTGTTGCGGTCCGGATAACCCTCGATGCAGAGATTGGCTTGCATCTGGCAGAACTTGACGTCGCCGAATTTGCTCGCCAGGTCTCGCCACATCTCAATCATTACTTGTGATTGAACGTTGGTGCCAGAAGACGAGGTAAGGAGAACAAATACGTGCGCTTGATTCGATGCCTCGGTCACTTCCTTGGCATATTCGGGTTTCTGGACAGGATAGACCTGATTGTAGACGGATGTTGACTTCAATGTTGCTAGTTCTTGCAGCCGCTTTTGACGATATGTGTCCAGGAAAGCTTCATCTTCTTCATCCTCCAATGCGTCAAGCTCATCAAGATCCTTCCCCTCGAGTCGACTTTCGTGGGCTAGTTGATGGGCTTCGACTAATGCCTCTTCAATTTTTGCCGAAGGATCCTCAGGCTTCTCGGGAATGATCTTGTGCTTTCGCAGAATATCGTTCCTACAGCGGTCAGCTTTGCGCATCACGTTGTTGCGTTGCTTAGACGGACCATTCTGTATCTGCGTTTGGATCGTCCACCGGAACATTGACTGGCATATCCATCTTGACGATTGACGGCAGGCTGCCAATTCAAACGATATTGTAAATAGAGCAAAGAATGGCACACGCCGATTGCACAAGTATCAATGCATCTTATTGCCTGCGCAGACCAGGCTTGACATTTTTTGCTAGACACTGCCCGAGCCCCGCTGCGCGTCACTCCGCGGTGAGCTGGAGAGCCGAAGTTTGGCCGCCCCTAACGACGTGCGAGATGCCGGCAGCCTCAAGCTCCAGGTGTCTCGATCATCGAATCGCTATTCGTGCCATTGTCGTCCACAACTAGCCCAATCGTAAGCGGCGTGGCAACGATGAGCTACAAGAAGGATGAGGATGATGGGAGCTTGGTGAAGGTCGACCGTACCTCGGTCTTTCAAGAAGGTAAAGTGCAAATGAATTCCACGTTGCGCTTGTGCAATATACGCTAACACACTACATCAGCCCGAGTGTTCAATACTTCCCCAGTTTCACCGCGGAGATGCAGGATCCTATTGACCAAAATCGCCCTGCTCCTCTTCACGGGCGAGAAGTTCCCTACCAATGAAGCCACGACACTTTTCTTCGGAATCTCGAAGCTATTCCAAAACAAAGATGCCTCCCTACGACAGATGGTATATCTGGTCATCAAGGAGTTGGCCAAGGAAGCAGAAGATGTCATCATGGTCACGAGCAGTATTATGAAAGATACAGCGATGGGCAGCGACGTGGTCTACCGAGCGAATGCCATTCGCGCCCTGTGCAGGATCATCGATGTGAGGAGGGGTCAAATTTACAAACCCAAGCTGTGCTAATAACAATAGGGTACAACTGCGCAAGCAATCGAACGGAACATCAAGACCGCCATCGTCGACAAAACACCATCCGTCTCATCAGCTGCGCTTGTATCATCCTACCACCTCCTCCCAATCGCGCGAGATATCGTCAGGAGATGGCAAAGTGAGACACAAGAGGCTGCATCGTCGTCCAAATCGTCTGGGGGCTTCTCTCTCGGGTTCGGAGGCTCCGGCGGACAGAGTTTGGCAGCAGCAAATACCAACTTCATGACACAGTATCACGCCATCGGACTTCTCTATCAGATGCGATCGCATGACAGAATGGCTCTCGTCAAGATGGTGCAGCAGTACAGCGCCGCAGGTGTCATGAAGAGTCATGCGGGTCGTATCATGCTTGTCAGATTAGCCGCGAAGCTTGCAGAAGAAGATCCTGGGCTCCGGAAACCTATGGTCCAACTTCTCGATGGCTGGCTCCGCGACAAGAACGAGATGGTTAACATTGAGGCTGCGAAGGCTATCTGCGACCTGCCGGACGTCTCGGATGCCGAGGTCAACCAAGCAGTGCACGTGTTGCAACTGTTCCTCACATCTCCTCGAGCCGTTACCAAATTCGCAGCTATCCGCATCCTTCATCAATTCGCCTCCTTCAAACCAGATGCCGTCCGACAATGCAACCCAGATATCGAATCGCTCATTTCCAACAGCAATCGTTCAATAGCCACCTTCGCCATCACTACTCTTCTCAAAACTGGCAATGAGTCTAGCGTTGATCGATTAATGAAGCAGATCTCCGGTTTCATGGCAGAGATCACGGACGAGTTTAAGGTCACGATTGTAGAAGCGATTCGCACACTGTGCCTAAAGTTTCCAAGCAAACAGGCTGGCATGTTGGCATTCCTGAGTGGCATTCTACGAGATGAGGGCGGCTACGACTTCAAGCGGAGCGTAGTTGAGAGTGTCTTCGACCTCATCAAATTCGTACCGGACAGCCGAGAGGAGGCGCTCGCGCATCTTTGTGAATTCATTGAGGATTGCGAGTTCACAAAGTTGGCCGTTCGTATTCTCCATCTCCTCGGCACCGAAGGACCAAAGACATCGAATCCCACCAAATACATTCGATACATCTACAATCGAGTGGTTTTGGAGAATGCCTTGGTCCGAGCGGCTGCAGTCACTGCTTTGGCAAAATTCGGCGTCGGACAGAAGGATCCCGAGGTCAAGCGCAGTGTCACGGTCTTGCTCACACGATGCCTTGATGACACGGATGATGAAGTACGCGATCGCGCTGCCCTGAATTTACGATTGATGAAAGAGGATGATGAGATGGCCAACAAGTTCATCAAGAACGGTAAGCAGTTTCACGATGTGGTGATAGAATCAATGGCTAATGATTGCAGACTCGATGTTCTCTTTACCTGTCCTTGAACACCAGCTCGTCATGTATGTCACAGCAGATGCAGCTTCAGCCTTCAGCAAACCTTTCGACCTCTCTGCAGTCCCCGTTGTCACACGAGAGCAATCGCTAGCAGAGGATCGCAACAAGAAGCTCACTTCCGCTACGCCCACCCTCAAAGCCCCGTCTGCAGGCCCGAAAGCAGCTGCTCGTGCTGGCGGCGCCGACTCTGCAGCTTCGGCCGTGGCCGCAGCGCAGAAATATGCCCAGCAACTTCAGGCCATTCCCGAGATCTCCGCCTTCGGCGGTGTCCTCCGCAGCAGTCCCGTTGTCGAGCTCACCGAGAGCGAAACCGAATACGTCGTCTCAGCCACCAAGCATCTTTTCAAGGAACACCTTGTGATCCAATACGATATCAAGAATACCCTTCCCGACACCGTCCTCACCGACGTCTCTATTGTCTGTACACCCACCTCAGAAGACGAAGACGGCTCGGCCCTCGAAGAAGAATTCCTCATTCCCGCACCAGCACTCAAGACCGATGAGCCCGGTGTAGTCTATGTCGCGTTCCGCAGGCCCGAGGGCTTCATCGCTTCGAGCTTCTCCAACGTGCTCAAATTCACATCAAAGGAGATCGACCCTTCGACAGGGGAGCCAGAAGAAGGCGGCTACGAAGACGAATACGAAGTTGAAGACCTGGAGCTCACCGGCGCAGACTACGTCTTACCTGCTTTCGCAGGTAGCTTCGATGGGATCTTCTCTGCCCTGCCAACTGACGAGGATCACATCGGCGAAGAAACGCTCCAGCTATCGAATACTAAGAGCATTGCGGAGGCAGTGGAGGCCTTAACGAAGAGTCTGGGCATGCAGCCACTTGAGGGAAGCGAAGTAGCACTGTCGCCAAGTACGCATACCCTGAGACTGTACGGGAAGAGCGTGGCAGGCGGAAAGGTAGCGGCACAGGTGAGAATGGCCTACAGTGCGAAGAGCGGTGTCACGGTCAAGATCTCGGCAAGGAGTGAGGAGGAGGGCCTGGCGGCGCTTGTAGTCGGAGGTGTTGCTTAGTGTGAGAGGGAAAGAGGGGAGGGTGGAGCGAGGGTAGGGGCAAGGATAGGATATTGCATGGCGTTTTTCTTGTGAAGTGATAGAAAAGCTGTTTGTAAACGGTGAATGAAACATTGAATCCTAAGCAGATGGGGTATCAGACGTGCGGTTGCTGCCTCGGAAGGTCCCCAAGAGCATGTTCCCGGCGCCATTGGTGATCTGGCTGCATCGCCAAAGCACAGGGTGAGGTCTTACAGTACTGTACCTGTTAGCTCGGTTCTTCCTCGTCACCTCCATTTCGCCTTTCCCAGCTTCTTACGCTGTTCCACGCATCACAACGATCTGCAAAGTTGAACGAGCGAGATCGCGGCTATCACAGAGAAATCTACTCTGTCTTCGTTTGCTCATTGCAGGGATCACAGAGGCCGATGCCGCGTTCGTTATACATCCGAAACTGACGATCATCTCCAATTCCTATACTGGAGCAGAGGAGAAGACCAAGATATGGGAAGCTCCAAGGATGCCGTAGGTCAAAGTCGCGTGCAGAGTGTACCCCATGATAGAAGGGAAGCAGCTGTTCACGCTCTACTTTGATGAATTGGCCGAGAGCGATCGGGCCTATCAAGACAGTGTAGAAAAGCGCATCCGCATGGCACGGGTGTTTCGAGACAAAGGGCTGACGATGCCGTACCCCGTCCGTATCAAGATTCAGTGGTGGAAGAGAGAAAATGATCACTTCGGACATCACGGAGGGCCTGGGAAAGCTTTGCAATAAGTCGATCTACATCATAGCGAAAGGGTACGAGCTGATTGTCGTCAGGAGTGGAGAATGCTCGATGCAAGAGGTTTGGCCATAGCTGAAGTCGACGACGGCTGAATCGTCGGCGAGACAAATGGGCAACGTCTGCGGTTTGCTACTGGCTTCTACCTAGTTCGGCATGCTTGTCATCAGTAATGGACCATTTTGCTGTGAGATGCCGTGTCGCTCGTCACATAAGAATCACTACGTTTATGAGCCTTGATTGGGAGAGTGCTGCTCACCTCATTGTCTGCAACGAGTTGCTCTCTTGGCCATAAGGGGAATGCTGCACGTTCAATGACGCTCACGTCGGGAAACCCTTGTGGCCAACATCGCGATGCATGGATTTCTTGACTAGACAGACCGTGAGGGATCTGGTAGTGCGAGAAAGCTTCAAATCATCGTCTCAGAACATGTATTGCCAAACGATCATTGGCCCGTCGTGATCCTCTTGAATGCTAGATGTCGCTACCCTGGGTATCAAGCCACCAAACGCCGTTGCAAATATCAGAAAATCGCCACAATGCTGTCCTTGATGCGCTGCTCAACTCATTGGGATCTCACCGTGACTGCTACGGTGAATAGACTGAAGCTTGTCCTGGTAGTACCGAATCGTCCCGCTCTGGCTGAATCATAGGATATTCTGCCTCAGACGACGTTCGAATTCAGCTTCTGTTCGTAATCAGCCGCTGATCATATCTTCGTGACTAGCGAATCCTTACCTCGCAGGTACTGCACTGCCCTCAGGTTTCTCTCAGCGCCCATGTCAACCGTGACGAATTCGAGCGGGCGACGAAGCCAATATCGACTGTGATTGCGAACGATATGGTTCAACCACCCGTCCATTTCCGAGTCGTCAAGTTCCCTCATTCCATGTCTTCCGATGAAAACAATGGTGATGGCTGACGTGTCATGAGACTCTGTGACGCGCTCGGATTCGACGAGGCAGACGAGGATCGTGTGGAGGGTTTCGGTCAGTATCTTCGTTTCTGCGTTCGTTTCGACGCGTAGATTGATGCCTGTATCGATCCTATACAATGAAAAGGCCTTGTTGGGGGATGTTGCGATGCAGTCTTTGCTGCAGTCGTCGTGGTTGGCGTTGGGGCAGTCGCTCTGACGGTCTCTTGCACTGTCTTTTCGCTCAAGGCAGGAGTTGAAGCTGTCGAAGTATGCAGCGTCTTCGTCAAGAATGTGCCCGGGGGCGACGATACGCGCGATGGTGGCGATCTCAGGAGGCGTGATCGCGTGGCGGTGGAGGAGGTGATTGATGTGTTTGGAGGTTCGAGAGAGGTTTAGCACTGCACCGTCGTCGTGGCTGGTGGTCTCGTCGTTCCAGTCGTCTGCTCCTGCTATCGCGTAGTGGTAGATCCTCTCGCGCTTGTCGGAGCTGGCAGCGAGCTTGAGAGTTTTTACTTGCAGCTCAACTGGTAGGCTCAGGAGGAGGGAGAAGACGTCCGGCGTAGAGATTGGCTTTGAGAAAGTGATACCCATTGTTGTGGAAGAAGTCGTGAGGCAATGATTGTGGGTGCTCGCAGCTTGGGATGAGAAAGATGTTTGCAAAGGTGAAGTCGAGGGGGCGTAGTACTGGCCAACCAGCGCACGTCCCCCTTTTGATATGTCGGACTCATACCTCCTCGTCGACCCTCTCCCATACGCCACACCATCACATCTCCAACTACCACTTACAAGCACTAGCCTTTGCTGCACCAGCTCATTTGACTATACCCGTCGATCCGTGATCGCCATACAAAGAAAACCACAACTCTGCAATAGTCTACATCGCTTCAGACGGTCGCAAGTAAAGCTCAAGATGGACCGCGAAATTCCTGTCAGCTTGCGTTACTCTCCACTTGGTCGTTTGCCATCAGAGATCCGAATCATGATATTCAAAGAGTGCATCAAACCCACGCCTCTTCTCTTCGAGCTGACGTGGGTCGCAACTGGTCGCGGTGGAATCCTACCAGAGTGGGCCCCCTGCCCATACGAGCTCTTGACGCCATTCCCGAAACTACGAAAGCTCTGTCGAGCCATCTGTCAAGAAGTCGGGACCATCATGCCAGTAGAAAGCCCAAAAGAAAGCGTAATACTCAGGATCAAGGACCTACCGTTTGCTCCACCTTCTGCGATGCCGCCCTTCAGCCAGATATCCGACAAACACCTTCCTTTCGAGGACTTCTACAGCCTGACAAATGACCTTCGTCTTGAGCTGACTATGGATGACTACGCGCCTTATATTATCGAAGGACTCCTGAGGCAGTTCCAAGACCACGGGCACTTGAAGGCGCTCTCAATAAGCCTTCACAAGAGCGAGACGATGTCGCTGGTTACAGTTCTCCAGCGTGATATCTTCAATCACCTCTGCAATGAGTGGCCGAAGTTGGGCGCCCCAGACCAGCTTCACGTGCAGCTCATAGGAAACAAGAGCAACACCGTACTCGAAGGCATCCACAGTCTGAGCCGCCCTGGGCCGGAGGAGGCAAGTCAGCCCACTAGAAGGCCAGGCCACGACGGGAGCCGGCACGGGTACAGGTCTGATGTTTAGAGGTGCTATTGAGAGCAAAGTCCAAGTTTAAGGCATTGGATCTGACTCTCTAAGGAACGTTCTGGTAGTATAGACATGCCGAATGCGATGACCTTCTTCTCGAGGCCTCGAACCTGACGCCGTGCAGAAGCTACGTGATGACTTTCACTTGTTGAATCCACGGTATTCACGGCGCTGCCTGGTAGTCATAGGCAGGGTCGGGGAACGATCGGACCAGTAGTGGAGCCTCTATGGCAGCATCTCAGTATGGTGATCTGGTAGGTTCTGGACAGTAAAAGGGGGTGGTCAGCGGTGGTTTGGCTTAGCAACGGGCCTCAGCGCAGGCATTTCGATGTGGTATATGGTAGTATCGGCTCAACGTGGGTGGTAAGAGGGGGGTAGCCAGGGACGAAAGAGGCCTGTAGTGAAGCCTCTACGCCGGCTTCTCGATGTGGTGATCTGGTAGTGTTGGGATGAGTCGGATCATCAACGCAGCCTCGGCACTGGCCTCTCGATGTGGTAAGTGGTAGTCAGGCTCGACGTGGGTGGTAACAAGGGTTCGCCAGGGATGAATCAGGCCAGCAGTAGAGTCTCTGAGGCGGCATTTCCAAATGGTGATGTGATAGTATTGGCCCAACATGGACGGTAAGTGGGCACTCTGTTGCAGAGTATGGCACAGTAAGTGAACATTCTGGCCGGTACACGCCAACGATTAGAGATTTGCCCTTTTCCGATAGTTCGGACTACGCCAGCAGATGGCTGAGTCGTGATGAGTATCCATTGATCACACAGCGAGCTGTCGTACTCGACGTCGTTCGGATCTAGGCTAGCTTGTTGATGGGAGCCGCAGTGTGACGGTGGTATTGATGATGACAACAGTGGTGCGATTGGCAAACGTCGAAGTCGGTTCGACACCCATCGGCACAGCCGAGGTCAGGCAGTCCGCTCTCCAGCTCCTTCTCGAGGTCATTTCCAATCACTTCTACCCCAGCTCTCGTCACAGCGATGCCTTGCTCGAGATGCTCGTTTATTCGTCCGTCGGGATAGATTCGTCTGATGGTGGTTGATCAAAAAGTCGACGAGCCCGCGAAGCCAGGGAAATGCAGCAGTTCCAGATTGGCAACGCCATCTGCAGAAAGGATCTGCACGCGTGAAGTGGATCGTCAAGTCTTCATCTGGGCCCGAGAAGGTACATCAAGCTCGATTGAGATGGGAAACGGATGGTAGGTGGGCAGTTTCGCATGGAATGAAGCTCGAGAAAGGGCGCTCGGTCTTGAGCAAGTCTGCACGTACGAGAGTCGGCGTAGGAGCGATTTCCTTGACGCTTACGACATGCGAAATCCTTTTCCGATCAATAAACTAGTACACATATCATGCGTAACGGTGGACGGGCACGGCCACAGCGCAAGATCTAGCATCTCAGACACATCAGCACTACTTCGCTCGGCGGACCAAGTATGAAAGGCACCGATTACATGTCGAAGCCAATATACCTGGATCATCGTACAGCTCACGAGTACAGACGCTGCCTCAAGAAGAATATCATAAGATAGGTTTCCAGTGCGCTGCAAGCGTTGCAATTCGTCTCACTCTCCCACTCTGACATCGCTTCCCATACCTTCACATCCTCGCTATGAAAGGGTCCCTTGCTCCCCCATACGCTTCACAGATCTACTTACTGTCTCCAATGTGGTAATGACGGCCTCCATCTGGTTCCAATCACAACGGGTACCCCTCTGTCAACAGGCTGCTTACACCATCCTCAACTTCAGGGTAGCATCAAAGTCACCACCTCCATTGCTGTGGGCGATGATACATTGGCTGCTGGGTTCTAGCTATCGCGGGTATACAGGCATCGTTTGCTCAGGTACCCGAGTCACGATTCACTGAGCTTCCCACTCGATAGACCCTCGCTCAATACACCGTGAACAATCTTTACCATGCCTTGACTACGCTCAGCCGCGAGCTATAGGGTGGAAAGAGCATAGCTCGGGATCGGCGGACGGACAGTCTTCACCCATCATCTACCAGAGTCAGGAAGCGATCACCTCGTGGCGGATGCTTGGGAAGCAACGACACGTGTGGACCCAGCGGGGAAAGAGGAGCGGCATGGGATCTTCTTCAAGCCCAGCCACATAACCCATAGGTCGCGCATTAAGTCACAGCCTTGTGAGTCTCCAGGCAACCTGGAAAGCCGAGCATGATGCGAGGCATGCCGCGACGCAACGTATCGTGCAAGGCGGTATGGTGAGACGGCGAACGGACTTTCATTCTGGTCGAGGCCGAACGCGAGACGGAGAAGAGGTTGTCATGAAAGTCAAGTGGTCGAGTACAATCCTTGTGTCCTGAGCTATCGAGCCACAGAAATCTTACCATCACCTACACGTCTTTCATGACTTTCATTGTTCCCTGACCGTATAACGTCCCGGTCATCAGGTCATCATTCTCGCTTCGTCTATACTATCGACCCTTCAAACTCGATGCATGAGCATCGCGCCACACTATCAACACAACCCGATTGCTTCTCATTATTCCCTTGCATCTCCATCACCNTCCGATCACTTCCCTGCCCCCCCCCCCCCGCCCCCCCCTCACTTTCTGTCATCTGCACCGCCTCCGAGAATGAAGGTGGCAAGCCCAGCTCGCATCGACAAGGTAAGATCGCCTCGATCATCTTGGAGACTAATGTGCTCACTCTGGTCTCAGACACCAATGATTAGCCACCTCAAAGACTCTTCCGCGGTGCACGTGCATACTGCAAGTTTGTTGAGAAGGATCACAATGGGAGAGGGGAGTGGGACCGGCCATCTTGGAAGTTTCTGCTCTGACCACACAAGGCCTAGGGGCGGACGCTATACTTGGACCCGGTGGGTTCACTTTCTTGAGACGGGGCCAGGGTACTCGAATGGGTTCGGGTCATGATCCACGAGATACGCATAACGGCCTCATTCACCACATACGGGCGGGATAGCCGTTCATGGTTTGGTAGCATGGCCGCGAGTCGATTGTTGTCACATCTTCCCAGGGCAGCTATCACGGCTTTGGTCGGCTGATGATACACCGTAATCAATTCAATCTATCTACAATAGATTCCCCGTATGTCGAAATGCCCAGCTGACGATCTCCACCCTTCTTGTCACTGGCTCGAGGACGCGACGGACATGCCTGAACCGCGTCGAGCCCTTCTTCCAGTGTCTGAGCAAGCCAATCAACTGCCCGTCTTTGTACGCACGCGCGAGAAAGAGAAGCAAAAGCAACGCCGCTATGCACCGTGAACATGTCGAATGATGGGTAAAGATGTGTTTCGGGCGCCCTTTGTTCAAGGGACTGTACTGGTAAATGCCCACGATAATGGTGGTGCAGCCAGTCAGATGTTTTGTGCGTATGGGAGGAGATGTTTGTTGTCTAAGGATGGTGAGGAGATGGGTATCATCTGGATCTGTGATGTAGAGGTACTAAAATCAAAGTGCTGACCCGCAATTTTACAGGATCGTGCATTTTGACTTCTTCGACTTTGGTGGCGGTCGAGGAGACAGCACAGCCCTGCGAGCATCATCAGCATGGAAGCACGGTTGGCTTTCGTTGCAGTCTTACCTGATCGCCTCGTCGAAGACAGACTTCAAGTTCCGCTGTGTCAAGGCTGAGCATTCCATGTACTTGTGTGCCTTGATCTCCTTTGCAAGCGACACAGCTTGCTCATATTGGATGGGCGCCATCTTCTTCTGACGCAGCGACTCTCGCGTCGCCTCGTCGTCTCGCAGATCCAGTTTGGTGCCGACAAGGATTATGGGTACATTCGGTGCATGGTGCTCAATCTCCGGATACCACTGCTTTCAGTCAGCGATGCGCGCACTCATGACTGCAGAAGTTGTCTTGCCTTTGCCTTGACGTTGTCAAACGATGGGGGCGATACTATCGAGAAGCATATAAGGAAAACGTCGGTCTGAGGGTATGAGAGCGGTCGCAGTCTGTCGTAATCTTCTTGACCGGCTGTATCCCAGAGACCGAGCGAGATTGGCTTGCCATCAACCATGACGCTCGCCGAGTAGTTGTCAAAGCTGCATGTCCTTTGTCAGTGCCGGTCTCCCACATGCTCTTGCGCCAATCCTTACACTGTCGGAATGTACTCGCCCGGAAAGGCATTTGTCGTGTAAGAAATGAGCAAACATGTCTGAAACCATTAGCCCTTGCTGCATCCATGCGCGATTGACTGCTCGTACCTTGCCGACAGCACCGTCACCAGTCACCACACACTGCGCAGTACGTTAGACGCCATTTAGTGATAGCTCCATCTGCAGCCTCCCGTACCTTGAGCGACTGCGTCGCTTGTTGTGCGGCCATTGTATGATGTAATCTGCTGCTCCAATGCTGGTTTGCACTACCGCACTCTTATGTCAATCTGATGATCGCTTCGACTCCGAGGGGCGATGACCGAGGCAATGGCCTTTCGAGGAGCGTGCCCAACTGATCAGGCGTCGGATTGACTGGGCGCAAGTCGCAACGACGTCAAATACAGGATATGCAGGTACGTTGATCAATGTGGTCGAGGATGCGAATGAGAGCGAACCAGACGTAGGGTTCGATCCGGGCAACAGAGCAAGAGGCTGGAGATAGGCCGTTTGCTGGTAGCGGAAGCTACCGACGTCGACGGGCTAGCTGCAACGGGGGCTGAGAGTGGTAGAGCGACGAGTGAGACACTGCTGCGTCTCCGATGATCAGCGTTTGCGTCAAGCTATCGCGGAGGCTCTGCAGCGCGGATCTATAGCTGATGAATGAATGAACGTGAGGTGAGGTGAGGTTGCTGCAGCCAGGGGACTGATGGGATGATGTATCAGGTTGAGACAGAGGCGGGCGGACGTGATACTACGGTCTGCGCGACGGGAAGCAAGTCGGAGAAGACCCTGAAAGTGGTTTCCTATTGGATAAAGAGGCCTCTGGCGAGTCATGCAAAATGGGCCTTCTGATGCTCGACTTCACCAATAGAAGCAGTTAATCGCGCCAAAGCACACATGAATTGAAGAATCTTCGTGACTTGTCATCATCTAGGTCAATGGGTATCTTATGCACGCGCCAACAAAATTGCAAACACCCTCCCGACCATGTGCTGGCACTGTATGACATGTCGCCTGACCTTGGATGGCTCTCTGCAGCAACTCGGAGTTCGCCTTGTACGCCCAAAGTCCGCCAGTAGATCCGTATCCGCTAGTACTAAGCATCAGCCGGATTGCATCACCTCTATGTGGTACCTTGATTTGATATTCCAGATCCAGCCGTATGCCTCTTCTTTTTCTTGCCGCTGCTCTCTCCAGACTTTGTTTTGGCAGAGCCGCCGCTTTTGCTCAGCAGACTCTGGAACGCTTGATGGGCATCCTTAGGCGGGTGAGAATGCTTGTGTCTCTTAGTGTCCTGCTTGTCAACCTTGACCGACTCAGGATGCACAGGAGATTCGTCAACGTCCTTCGTGTCATGCTTCTTGTTCTTGTGATGCTTCCGTTCTTTCTTGCGTCTCGGCGAGGATGCATCCATGTGCTCTGATGAGCTCTGTTCCCTGCCGTCAGGTGTGTCCGAAGGTGCAACTTCCGGCTCCTCATCTGAAAAGGTCGTTCTAGTGCCAGTGGACTTGACTCTCTTTTCCGCCTCAGGGACTGGACCATCGCTTCCCGCATCCTTCAAATTCCCATTCGTCTCATAGTCTTTCATCTTCTTACTGACAGCGCCGAACCTGTTGCCAGTGCTGTACCTATCCGCCAACGCATCGGCCTTCCTCTTCGCACCAGCATGCTGCGCCTGTTGCGCTTCCGATTTGTTGCGGTCGAATTCATCGTTACCTGACAGTGCATGCTTGATGAAGCGAGTTGCCGCGCCCTTGTCGAGCTTCGCCGCTGGCCCCTCTGACTCAACGCCCTTGACCTTCTCAAAGTAGCTGCGCACACGCTTCAATTCGGCAAAGACCGGGTGTGTTTTCGCGTCGACTCCATTCAGATTCAGATAGGAAAACACTAGCGACTCGATAGCGTAGGCCGTGTGGATATAGATTTTCGCCTTGTCGAGGAGGGGTACTTTGCTGGTAGTAGCAGAGAGAGCTTTCGAGAGTAGTGGTTCCAGGGCAGTATCGACACCGTCAATCTGTTCGGCGAGAGACTCTAGGAGACTCTCCACTCGGGACGAGTCACCTTCAGTCGCCATCGCTTCTGACGTGAGGTTGTGAGGTGGAATATAGTGGTTGAGTAACATCCAGAAGAGGAGAGAGGTGAGGAAATTTGCGCGAGTCATGCAGAAATTTTGAAGGGCATGACATCGGTTTTTGAATTAGATCGACTTTCTCGTAAGCACATTCGAGGCTTGCCAACATCCCCACAATGTCAGACACAGAAGTTCTCTCGGGGAAGGCGAAGAAAGCCAAGCGATCGGAAGAGAGGTTCAAGAAGAGCAAGAAACGAAAGCGGGACACGCAGGCGGAGGAAGTGGTTCAGGATGCGGACAAGTCTGGAGAGCAAGGAGCAGGTCCGGAGGAGACACAGAAAAAGGAGGCTGTCATGAAGACAACAAGTCGGAAGCGGAAGACAGGCGAACAAGACGAATCAGCACCAGGAGATCCGGAGCAGGCATCACAGACCCGCAAGAAGCGGAAGCAAGACGATGCAAATGCAGAAGCTGGAAGCAACGATGCCGCAGAATCAAAGCAGCCGAGCAAACACCGCTACATATGCTTCATTGGCAACCTGCCATACAGTGCGACCGACGCTACGATAGCCGAACATTTCAAGGCCATTACCCCGACCTCGATACGGCATCGCACGGATCCCAAGACAAAGAAGAGCAAGGGCTTCGCATTCCTGGAATTCGACGCGTACGATAGGATGAAGACATGTCTGAAGCTGTACCACCATTCCATGTTTGACAGTGGGAAGCCGAACGACAAAGGTCGGCGCATCAATGTGGAATTGACTGCCGGTGGTGGTGGGAAGGGAGAACAGCGCAAGAAGAAGTTAGGGGAGAAAAACACAAGGTTAGAGGATCAACGCAAGAGGAGAGCAGAGGCCTTAGCGAAACAGGAGAAGCGAAAAGAAGGGAAAGGGAAGACAGAAGGTAAGAATGACGGCGGTGGTGCTCGCTCTAAGAGGACGCCAGCGATTGATCAGGATGGCGGGATGGAGAGTGTCGATGCCTCAGAAGGCGTACATCCTGCCAGGCTGGCGATGATGAACAAAAGTCGGTAGTGCAAGCCATAGTGTACGAGATACCCGATCCCTTGGTGATCATTCAACTTTCTTGGTTTGAGTATCGTCTAATATACATGTCCTCCAGTAGGTGCTGCGTGACTACCAGGACGCCTTTTTCACGCCAGGTAACTGTCCGGCCAGTGCGTTCATCCTAAATTGAAACTATCCAATTGTCAGCTTGTGCATACTCTAGACAGGCGCATACATGTACTCTAGCCATCCGGAAATCTCTGAAGACACCTCTTGCTTTTCCTCCCATGATGCATCGATTTCTGATTTGTGTCGGCCGGGTGTAGCAGTGCATTTGCGAGAGTTGAAGTTGCGCGACTGCACGAGTGCGCTGAGGGAGCTCGGTGTTTCTAATGACATATCGGAGAGCTTGTCTGTAGTGTGGGATGTGAGCGATGCGCTACTATAGACGTGCTCGATTGCTAGATCTCGGGTCGCGGTATCAGAGAAAAGGCTAGCTGCGTACCTCTCGACTTCATTCTTCTCGAACACCTTCCGCTTCGTATGATCCCTGATCACGCCGATATTGACGAAACTGCCAAGATCCAGGCGCTTCGCTCTGAATTGTGCCATCGTTTATCTGTCGGTGAATGTAGTACAACTGGGCCCTCTTGGACGGGCTTTGAGGAAGTCCAGCTGCTGACTAAGCAAATGTATGAGGACATGGCTCAATGACGGTTCATGTATGGCAGCACGAAGTCTTGGTTTTCTTTGAGGCGAAGGCATGTGATGGCGGAACATGTACATTTTGTAATTCTCTACGCTGCATAGGAGTTGAGTATCAGCGCCGTCGCCGATGCAGGCTAAAGCGTAAACGCTTCAGGAAATTTCAAGTTTGCTAGGGCTTCATACCCATCCTCAGACTGGACAGCCCTCTCTTTAGTACTGGCTAGCAGCCTGCTGGCAAGCCTTGAGCTGATCCAAATACCATCCGCAGATTGTCAGACTACCCTGGTTCTCGTCCATGCATCGTCGGAAGTTGGTCACATCGTTGGCGCATGCGCCCTGAGCGGAGTACTGAGTGCCGGTCGAGTTGTAGGTGTTCTCCGCAGGCAGCTGGCTCTGCTGCTCGGCAGCAGGAGCTGAGGATCCGCCTCCGAAGAAGCCGCCGATGGCATGGCCGATGGAGGAGCCTACAGCGACACCACTGTCACAAATCAGTCCCTGCCTTGACTTCTAGACTGCCACGCCACTCACGCTGCTGTGCTGGCCATCTGCCCGAAGAGACCTGATCCTTGCTGAGCAGGTGCCTGTTGCTGCGCTGGCGGGTGTGCAGCAGTAGATGAAGGACGGCTCTGCTGTGGCGCTGGTCGGGGAGGTGCTGCCGGGGCAGCTGTTGGCCGCCTAGGGGCAGATGCTCCTCCGCGTTGACGAGGCATGTTGTATCGGTTAGGTATGCGTGAATGCTTTTGATTATCTGGTCTAGGTTGCAGTTGCGATTGGGAGAGATGGAAAGCTGTGCAGAGGATGATGGTAGCTTCTCGATCTTGAGTCGCGGACATCCGAGTGGGTCTCGGCATTTCTCCAACTCCACGCTCCTGATTGGTCGCATATCCATCTCCCCTGGACCTCTATGTCCACGTCGTCAGGAGCTCCAACACGTTCAAAAGCATGCGAAGGGCCTCACCATCGTCGAGATGGCGTTCGGCATGGGCTCATGTTCCCCACAACAGCCGTAAGTGCTATGGTATACCATGCAGATGCGCCGGAAGACTCACAACTGTCCTCGGACGGCACAGTTCAGGCAAGGTTAGAAGGCCATGGCAAGGGACATCCAGACTCCAAGGCAAGTTGTCGAACAAGGGCGAGAACACTGGCAACGCACACGTAATGTCGTCACGTTGATTTCTTTCGGCCGTGTCAGTTTCTTGCATTCCTACTCCGCGTCCGCTCTATTGCCCCTTGCATGAAGCGGATTCCCTACACAGGGTCAATTGCTCGATGGCCCTGGATTCTAGCTCCTCTCTACCATCATCTGGGTATCATCCCGTGTCGTTGGCCCCTCGCGTCCTCATTCCTTGCTCCCCAGCGCTGAGGCTCTCATGTATACATGCAGACAAGATGACCACTTTTATCTGTGAGGCTCTTACTCATTTCCACTGTGCAGGGATAGTACACTTGGTGATTAAAACATGGCCACTAGCAAGACCAAGCCACCTAAGCACGAGCCCCGTATAGAATCATTGCGCATACCCGGAAGCGAGAAGAAACCACGCCCGCAACCATTGCGGCCCCTGCGGCAGCCCCCGGCACCCCCAAAGCTCGGACAGGACACGGTCAGCATACGACGGGTGGATGACGATGGATCATCTAGTGTTTACAATGACCTACTACGCAAGCCGTCCGTGGAGACACGGTGTAGTACGCTCAAGTCCGATATCCTCAACTACTATCTCACCGCTGGGACCAGCAACGCCAGCGTCACAGCCCTGTCAGTGATCGAGTCTTTGCCTGTCACGAGCTCGGAACCTGTCTTTCACGATTTCAATGAAGTCTCACATCAATCAGAAGTGCCATGCGGAAACATTGGGCCTGTAGCTACAGCAATCGACATCACTCCGTCCGGATCAGAAGTGGACGTGGTACAGGCCAGTGCTACTGCTGAGTTTCTACCGCCAGCATGTCCAAACGTGCAGCAAGTCTGCACCTTGACGGCCGCGCCACAATCCGAAGGGCTTCTAGAGGAATACATAGGCTTCGACTTTGCGCTCGATAGCGATGGCAGACCTGACGACGAAGGACTATCACCGCCGTGCTTGTCCCTCGATGCACCCACGTCTCAATCGCAGACACCTACACAAGTCCAAAGAGAATCGACGCCATCGCTCTCGCCACCCCCAGTCCCAACACCGACCTACTCCCTGTTTCCGACCATCACCACCCCGCCAACCGCAGGTCTCGTCCTCCCATCGACCTCGAAGCATACCCGCAACACCTCCTCGTCATCTTCCATCCTCTACACCCCATCAGATCAGATCTTCTGCGCACAGAACTCGGACCTCCCCACCCGACCCCTCCTCGCCCGTCTGCGATCCCCAACAACGACCTCCCACCCTTCAACCCCTAGCTCCTCGACCTCGGCCTCGACCGTCCGCCCCAGCTCCAGCACAGTCCGCAGCCACGTCCGCTCCAGCTCCTCGCGATGGAGCAACGACACCGTCTCCCGACCCCTTCTCTCCCCCACAAGTCGGAACGTCAGCTTCGGCTTCGGTTTCACCGGTCCTCTCCCCCGTGGCTCCGGTGCCGACACTTTGCCTCGGTGTGATCATGTGCGCGACAGTGCGGGCAGTGGGGCGAGCCATGCTGCGTCCATGGAGCGAGCGGGCGAGGCGTCCGAGGGGACGACGCCGAGGAACAGTGTCACGTCGGCGTATATTAGGGGTCGGAAGCGGATGAGTAGACCGCTGCTGTCGCCCATGACGTTTGAGAGTGTGCCGGTGAGTTTCTTCGAGGATGACGATAGTGAGGCGGAGGAGGAGGAGGAGGAGGGTGGATGGAGGGGATGGGGGAGACGGGGATGGATGTCGCGGGGTAAGAGTGTTGGTGAGGAAAGGGGGAATTTTGTCGAGATGGAGGAACGGGGGAGTGCCGTGCGTGGCGGGGTGAGCGATGGGAGAAAGGGACGGGGGTCGAGGGGGAAATGGAGGCTGTGGCTCTGCTGCTCGTGACGAGGAAGAGATCTAGCGCGAAATAGACGGCGACGGTGAGCTGACGAATGACGACTGATGAATCGCAATCATTAATATGAATCAATGAAACGAATCTATATTCCTCTCCCTACGTATCAATGACCAACCCGATAACCCCAAACAGCCATCCGACAAACACCACGAATAGCAGAAACAAGGCATGTCCCGGTCCCACCGGCCACATTCCCAACCGCTCATCGATCCTCCGTCCCGTCTTCCCCATTCTCCCATCAAAGCGTTCCTTACTAACCACCTCGGCCTTCCTCCACGGTACATGGACGCCCAAGTCCTCACAGACCTGCTCGCTCACCATCTTGCCCCCAGCAAGACAGATGGGCACCCCGGTGCCAGGATGCGTGCTCGCGCCCACGAAATAGAGATTGGCAATGGTATCGCCGGGCGCAACGAGCTCTCCCACACGCTGAATGCCGCTCGTGACGTTTCCCCCCAGTTCGCCACCGAAGAGAGACTTGAGCGTCGGGCCTAGAAACTCGAACTTCCCATCCAGAGCACCGCCCTTACGAGCACGAGTTGCGGGGCGGAAAGACAGAACGTTGAAGAAGCTGTGCGAGAGGCCGAGAATGGCGCCGCGGTCGAGATTGAACTTCTCGCGCCAGGTGAAAGGATCGTTTGTGATTTCGTGAGTGATAAAGGGGGCAAGGTCAACGCCTATGCGCGAGCTTATGGTGGACAAGATTGTGCGGCGGGCAAGGGCGAGCATTTTTGGAAAGTCTTGGGTTGTTGTGGGGGGGATGCCGGAGGCGGACGGGGAGTTGGTGAGCTTGGTTGGGTCGGAGTGACCATTGACTCCATTCGTGAGGTGCTTTGTTTGGCCATATGATTGGGGGTAGGAGGACGGGGTTGAATCGGGTTCGAGGAGATGGCCAACGGGAACAAGAATGACGAGGGTATCTTTGCCTTCTGGAGCGGCAGTGTCGTCGACGCGCGAAGGGACGTTTACGTAGAAACTTGGCTCGTTGGGAATGAGGTGCTTCTTGAAGATGTTGTCGAATGACTCGCGGTATTCGTCTGCGAGGAAGATGTTGTGAGCAGAAAGCTCGGGTACTTTGCGGTCGAGGGCCCAATAGAACGATATGCTGCTGCAGGACGTCGGCCGTTTGGCAAGAGATTTCGCATAGGGTGTCGGCGGTAGGAGATTTTGGTAGGCGTAGACGAGATCGGAATTATTGATCACGACGTCGGCGGTAAGCCTCTCCCCAGACGGAAGGAGGACACCGACTGCTTGGCCACCATCCGGTGAGAGAAGGATCTTTGAGACGGGAGTGGAGAAGCGGTATTCAACGCCTAGCCGGGTGCCAACCGCCACGAGAGCTTGCACGACCTGGCGGTATATTAGCGGTGGTCGTAAGGGCTTGATCGTACATGCATACCTTGTTGAAGCCGCCCACAGGGTACCAAATACCCTCAGCAAGCTCGGTATACTGGAGCAAGCTGTAGGTGCCGGGAGCATCAAAGGGACTCATTCCCATGTACATGCTGCCGAAAGTAAAGACTCTTCGCAACCTCTCGGTATAAAAGTACTTGGCCGCTCTTCCGTATATGCTCTCGAAAGCGTGCAGTGCGGGCAGATGCTTGAGGAAGCTCGTCCGTAGCATAGAGAAGATGTCTGTAAAGTTACGCATCAAGACGTGCGAGACACTGAGCTCATAATGATCGTGTGCCTCCTTCAGGAAATCCATATATCTCTTGAAGCCATCTTTGCCTTCCCACTTCTCGATCTCGGTCTTCATGGTTGCCACGTCTGTGGACATTTTGAAAGACTCTCCATCGCCGAACCAGATATTGTAGTTGGGGTCGCATTTGCGCAAGATGACATCCTCGGCTTCGAGAGTGGTGTCTAGATCGTGGAAGGTCTCTCGGAACAGATCTGGCAAAAGGAGGAGTGAGGGTCCTTGGTCGAAGCGCTGTCAACCTGTCAGCTCGTGCGGTGGGCGGAGCTGGCTATGTGCTCACCCAGCCTTCGTGGTGTATCAGCGAGCAGCGACCTCCGCTAAAGTCATTCTTCTCGACGACGGTAACCTTGAAGCCAGCTTTGGCAAGTCTGGCAGCGGTCGACACGCCTCCGACTCCAGCGCCTTGGGGTTATTGTCAGCGAATACAACAACAGTGTAGGCGGCGAGCGGAGGGAGGCTCGGGAAGCGGCGGCAGCTGTTCTGGGCCGTTTGCTTTGCAGGAGGAAGTGCAGTGACTACATACCTATAACGATGGCAGTCTTGTGCTCGGACATATCTTTGAGCTCGCCGTTACAGCAGGTACAGCATAATCCAGGACCGTCGGCGTGGTCGTCGAGAGCGGCGACAACCAGAGCTCAGCGAGAGATGGATGACATGACGTCCAACACTTCCCCAGAAAAATTGGCCGATCTGGCCATTTCCGATCTGGTCGTTTGCATGTGAAGAAACAAGCTCGCCGAGCCTCACCAAGACATGCCTTAAGGAACCTGGGTAGGGCAGGATGAAGATTGCGCCCGCGGCAATCTGAAATTTGCCAAGAATATCAATCGGTATCAATACCCCCCTCAATCTCACAATGTCCCTCCGAGGCGAAACAATCGAAGATACTGCAACGAAAACTCTAGACATCGACGGACCCGCCCTCACGGGTCCGCGTGAAGATCTCTTTGGCGCGAAGAGCATGCTTCGACGCCTCTTCATCTCCAAAGCGGGGCAAGCGAGGGTTCTCGTCTGCAAACATCCACAGGAGCACTCGCCTATCCGAAATGTGGACAGCCATGGATGACTTTTGGCGGGACTTTTGGCAGACATGGGCGACGCTAGACGCCGGGCCCTACTCGGATGTGGTAGGCGGGCAGATAACGGATATCGACCTGCCCAAAATGCTGCGTGATCAGCACAAACAAATGCTCGTATGAGGACAATACTAGCAGCCATGGACTGGCTATATAACATGCCGGGCTGGCAATACGCCGTGGCAAGCAGCTCTCGCGCAAGTTCCAGGCAATATGGTGTTGCTCCTTCGCCTTGCTGCATTGGCACTAGCTACACACAGCGGTGTCACTGCACTTCCACAGTCCACACCCACTGACGACGAGCGAAACTCAACCAGGGGACTCAGCGTCCAGTTGTCAATTGCACCTGGCCTCTTGTCGAACTCGACCGATGGCCGCGTGCACGTCCTGTTCGCCCCTGCTGGCACCGATCCACTCGAGGACACCGAGGTTGACTCATCCCCGGACAAGATCTTTGGGAAGAACGTCTTCGGCATTGAGGCCGGCAGCATCATCAGATTGTCTGGTGGAAGCAGCACCGACACCGATCGCGGCACCTACGGCTGGCCGAACGTCAGCATGGCTGAGATTCCTGCTGGGACGTACAGCGTGCAAGCCTTCTTGACCAAGTACGAGACTGCAGTCCGCAGCGATGGCTCGGTCGTGAGCGTGCGCTTCCCCTGCGGTGATGGCGGCTTGAACATCAACGGCTTTGGGAGTCTCACGACTGCCGTGACGGATGTTCAGGTCACCGGCGTTTCACAGGTGGTTAACCTCATCTTCAACAACGTGACCGCCGTCGAGCCTTTCACGGGCTCCGAGATCGGCGGCTGCAATCAGGGCAACTACGAGGATGCCGGGTCCTTGAAGCACCTCAAGATACGCAGCGAAGCGCTCAGCAAGTTCTGGGGCCGCGACATGTACGTCGGAGCCAACATTCGTCTACCTCCCGGCTACGCAAACTCGACGCAGCGCTATCCGGTCCTCTACTCTCAAGATCATTGGACTGGTGGCGACTGGCGATTCAGCGAAGCATTCACCGCGCAGTGGGACTCGGGCATCATCCCAGCGACCAACAGCAGCCCCAGTCGTCCAACTCCAAAGTTCATCTCCGTCACTTTCCGCCACGAAGCTCCCTTCTACGACGACTCGTACGCTGTCAACACGGCCAATATCGGTCCCTACGGCGACGCCATCAACGATGAGCTCCTACCGCTGATCGACTCGACCTTCCGTACCATCGCCGCCCCCTGGGCCCGCGTTCAAGAAGGCGGCAGCACCGGCGGCTGGATCTCCGCCGCCACCATGGCCTACCGTCCCGATCTCTTCGGCGCCTGCTTCTCCTCCTATCCGGACTCTCTCGACTTCCACAAACATCAGGACATCTCCCTCTACACCAACAAGAACGCCTACTTCAACGCCGATGGCAGCGTCATTCCTTCAATCCGCACCTTCCGCAACAACACCGAAGTCGTCCTCGCCACCACCCGGCAGGAAAACCACTGGGAGCTCTCATTCGGCACATCCTCCCGGTCCTTCCTCCAATGGGACGTCTGGCAAGCCGTCTTCTCCGCGCAGGGATACAACGGGTACCCCCTCGAGGCATGGGACAAGTACACGGGCGAGATCTACCCGGAAGCCGTGGAGCTATGGCGGCCCTTTGACCTAGCAGACTACATCACGACAAATTGGAAGTCGTCGCGCAATCTGGGCGAGGTGCTCAAGAACCGCATGTTCATTTACGTCGGGGGAAGGGATACATACTACCTGAACGAAGGAGTGCAGGAGTTCCAGAAACGCATCGAAGCGTTCGGAGGCGTCGGATGGGCCAACTTTACGTACCTGCCGCTCCGACCGCATGGCGGCGTGTACAATAATCTGCCCCAGTGGGAGTTTTTCGAGTTGGTGTATCAGTGGATGGTGGATCATGGGCCGGAGGGAAAGACGCCGCTGAGCGAGGAAGTGACGGTGCCCGAGGCGAGGGGGAACACGTGGGAGGAAGTGCTGGCGCATGGCGGGAGGGAGGCGGCGGTGAAGAGACAAGCGGATCCGGTTATTGAGAGGGGCGGTGGTGGGTATGAGGAGCGAGGGAGGGTGGTGGCGAGTGTGGGGAGGTGGGATCCGGGAGTCACCTTGGAGGGGCAGTGGGTGGTTGATCGGAGACCAAGAAGGCCTTTCGAGGTCAAAGCGGGCGAGAAGGTCGAGTTCAGGAGGGAGAGGGGCCAGGAGGTAAGGGATCTGCAGCTGAGGGTCACGGGGAAGAAGAGGGGATACAGGACCGAGACGAGGAGTAGTAATAGCGTCAGGTTGCGGGGTTGATGTTTTCGAGAGCAAATGAAGACGGTTAATCCATGTGCCCATTCCTCCATTTCTCTAGACCGCTCCTTCTGCGTTGAAGCATGGGATGAATGCGTGACTGCATTGACGACTGTCGCAAAGATCTTCCGAACGTACAGTAGGGCCTCATGCAGGGAACTTTTCACTAGTATGTGTGATCGAAGCACTACACAAAGTCTGCATTGATCCTCCATTTCTAGTAACTTAGTAGGCTAGTCTGGCGATCCATTGACATGCTAAGCTGCTGTCAACACAAACATGACGTCTCATGCCAGCAGGAAGAAACTTGTGTCAAGTCTAAACAGCCTTCGTCGTCCGCGCGGGACAAAATGTCTCGGTCGTCGACTGCCGGCGTCAGCCAAAGCAACCGTTCCACACTGCAACGATCCTGTTCTTCGCTCAAACGCTGTCAGTTGGCAGCAGGCTGAATTCCACCCTCCCATGACCATGTCCGTCGCTACGGCCATGCAACAGCTCGCGTCCGCCAGCCACATATCGAGATGCTGACTGCACACGAGACCCGAGAAGCCGCAAGCCATCCGGCACCTCGGGATGCAGATCAACACCTCCATCCAGGGGAGTAAGAACTAGCGCGGACCATGTTCCACCGAGTCTTCTGCACGACCTTCTATTGTGGATGCCTTTTACGAGCTGTGGCGTGGCAGTGTGTCAGCATCGCTTCCGACTCGGCCACGACTTGCTTGTTTGGTCTTGGTCTCTGTGCAATACCCGGGTCCGCAGGTCTAAACATGGCTGGAGTCTGGAGTGAATCCTGTCAGAGATCTGCACGCCGCAGGACGTAGGACGTGGATACCTGCCCTGGTAGTGTGTTGTGCCTGAAGCTTGTGTGGAAGCTTCACGTTCAGTCAGTATGTATATGAGGTTGGATCTTCTCGCACCCTTTGTGCCGTACATCCCATTTTCTGTTTGTGCATTTGTCTCTTTTGCATTTTACTTACGAACGCCGCTCGCATTTTCACGACACTTCACGATGCTTTTCAGCGTGCTCCTCATCTCGTCCCTTACGGGCATGTCGCTGGCTGGCCCAGTGGCAGCAAAGAAGGCCTCCAAGAAGCGAGCCGACATCTGCAATACCAAAGGCTACGACCGTGGTAAGGGAAACTACGAATTCAATAATTCTGGCAAGTTTGGGTCCTACGCCGCCTGTTCGGACCGCTGCGCCAAAGATACCAAGTGCAAGAGCTTCGGCTTCAACGCCAAAGAATGTCTGCTCTTCAATCTCGCCCTGGCCGGCAACTTTGACGCCGACAAGGCCAGCGCCGACACGTATTACGACCAAGCATGCATCTCCAAAGCCCCCTCATCCTCCTCCTCGATCACCACCACCACCACCACTGCCACCTTGAAACCAACCACCAAGACCACCAAGGCTCCTACAACTACAAAGGCCGGGACAACCACCACCGCCTGCACAGTCCCCACCACCCTCTCCATGACCTCTTTCACCTGGTTCAACTCGACCCACAACCTCGACTGCGCCGACCGCTCCACCATCCCCCCCAACGCCCAGGTCTGCTGGTCATCAACCAACGCCCTATGCGACCCCTCCACCTCGACAGACTGCACCTGCACGCCTTACTGCTCCACCGGCCTCCCCTCCGCCGCCTACCAGCCCCTAGGCTACGGCCCACCGGACAGCATCAGCATCTCCTTCGCCGACATCGACCGCACCTGCGCCAAGAAGAACCCGACCGGCTTCCGCGACTACGAGATCGGCGCCGGCCATTTCGACTGCGGCTCCGCGGCCGACTACATCGGTTTCACGGGGGATAGTAATAGCGACACGGGCGGAGTTGGGAGCGTCTACTTTAACAACTACGCGAGTCCGTGTGCCGGGACCAAGGTGCCGAGGTATGAGGCTACGTTCCCGCTTCTCTGCTCCAGGGACGCGGGTCGGAATGCTACTTGTACGGCTGCGTTGCCGGTCGTGTTGAAGTTGGTCGCTTGAGAGGGGAAAAGGGGGGAATCACGTAATCGTAATGATAAGAAAAGCATTTTGGATAATGTTATGTATGTATGTGTTCATGATTCATGTCCTGGGGTTACAGAGCTCTTTCAAAAAGGATCGTAGATCGCTCTTTGTAGCGGTCGAAATGTCGTCTTCGAGCGTGCGGCCAGATTTGGAGGCGTATTCACGCTTCACGCGTTCCAGGTGCGCTTTGTCCCAGTGGAAGCGCACCAGGCGTGAGATGAGCAGCTCGTAGCGCAGTTCCTCGTCCTTGTTGTGCTCTGCGATGTCCTGGATCGCATGTCGGAGGAGCAGAGCGTCTCGCGCTGGTCTGTTGATGGCGCCGTTGAGGATGTGCGCCAGCACCTCTCCCTAAGTCACAAGTCAGTACTTTGATGCGGTCAGCCAGACGAAAAGAAAGGGGAACGACATACCACGAGGTTACCGCTCCTCTTCAACGCGTCCCGAGCCAGGTTCGCCCCGGTCCCCACTTCGTAGCCCCTCAACACCTCTCTCAAATGCGCATCGCTCCTCTTGACTACCAACTCCAACAGAATGCTCTCGCCCCCCTCTCTCATCGCCATCACCTGCCTCATGAGCAAAACATCCCTCCTCACTGCCTCGGGCCCCCAGACATCCGTCTCCTCTTGCCTCTTCTCCTCAAGCACCATCAACACGGCCGCCCGGAACTTATCCGCCCTGAGCTCCCTCTCTACCATCTTCTTGAGATCATCGCCGTATCGCTTGTCCCTAAACTCCTCTTTGATAGCCCTTACCTCTGCATTCGTCCGTCCCATCAGACTCTCAATGATCAGCTCCCGATTCGAGTTCGCCGACTGGTAAAAGAAACTCGCCCAGTACCCCTCGCTCTCCCAGCGGCCCAGAGCAGTGACGTAGCACGCCTTTCCGTAGTTGCCGGTGAGTTTCAGCTTCAGGTGCTTGGAGAGGTTGACGCCTTTGCCGTTGACCTTGGCGATGGATTTGTATTCCTTGCGCAGCTGGAGAATCTGGTCATGAGTCAGGACGGGTAGGATGGAAGTTATGGTGTCGGTGGAGATGTGAGATGAGTGGGTGTGAGAGAGAGACTTGTAGATGGCGCTGGCGTCTGAGGTGGCGTCATAGAGGGTTACGCGTTTCTTGTCCTTGTCTTTGGAGGACTTCTCTTTAGAAGAAGACGATTTGGATTTTGAGGAGCCGTGCTTCGATTTGGAAGAGGAAGAGGATTTGCTCGATTTCATATCCTTCGCTTGAGGTTGGAGATCGAAATCGGAGAAATCCGAGTCGGAGAGCGAGGCCATGGGTGCCATCATCGGGGAGACGGATTGGTAGGTCCCGCGGTAGGCTTCGAGGAGCGGACTAGGTGGTGGTAAGCCCCCACTGTGCATTGATGGACCGCCGTTGATGGCCAGACGGTCCATAGCAGGCGTAAGGTTGGAGGATGCTCGGGGGCGGCCGCCCGGAGTGAAGTTGACGACTTGCGCCTGCTGCGTAGAAGGCATGAGATGTGAAGCCGTCGGAGTGTAGTGCGAGTCCAACGTAGCACTCCGATCTCGGCTGTCCTCATACGAAGCCGTACGGCGCGGTGGCTCAGGGTGCGCAGAAGTCGACTTGGGTGGTGCACCATAGAACGAATTCGGAGAAGGGATGCCCTTCGATGGAGGCGAGTACTCATATGCTGTGTCCTGTCGTCCTTTGTGAGCACGATGAGGATCTTCCCGAGTAGTGTCGTGGTACGGATTGTGTCCGAATGCCAGGGAGTCTTCGAGATGTTCCCGCTCACTTGCTCCTGTAATGTCAAAGTGATTGGGGTCCGGAAAGAGGCTCGACGTTGGGTACGGTACGCCACCTCCAGATGGGATGGCCGGTGGATATGGACTTCGCTTATCGTTGGCGCCACCAGAGAGCATCGAATCCCTCGGAAATGGCATAACAGGGTCATTGTCAAAGCTGCCAGGCATTGGAGGCATCCCAGGCATCGCAACTGACGCCGGAGCTGGCTCGAACGTTTGATACCCTTGCCGGTCTCTGACATGCATAGTCTCTACACGATATGTGTCATTCTCTGGCGGGCTGGATTTTCGGTGCGAGTCGCGTGCGTTGCTCCTCGAATGGTCCCGGTCGTCCCTCGAGCGAGATCGCGACCTCTCGCGCCTGCGCGAAGATCGATCGTCTGGTCGCAAAGACATGCTGCGGCGCTATCTTGGCTGAAAGCTGACGGAAAATCCCCACGGTTCGTGGACAGAGATTGTGGTGTAACACAGTGGCATTAGGGGCTAGAAAATACCCAACGCATCCCTCAGCCGCAATGGTGGACTTCGGGTCAGCACTTTATCTCGGTGGCTGGGTGGCGTCTCTCTGTGAATGGAGTCGCCCTACAGATGATCCAGATCAACAGAAGGAAGATTGGCCACTCGAAACGATCGAACGAAAGGTCAGCTTTCCATTTGTGTTTGCTCCTGCATCCTCCACGTCGAGAAGCAGGGGGAAGCCAGCTCAGTGTCACGTGATAGGAAAGTTTGACGTCGAGTCATGTCTGAGCTTCCCCCGAGTCATGATCACATGCTCTTTCGAATTAAGGATCCCTTCAACCTCAAATCTCCGCGCCACACGACTGGTCACCATGCCGCCTCCGGTGATTCCATGCAGCACAGCGCCCTGGACAACAGCGGTTTCTCCTTGGTTGGGCCCGATCACTTCGATGAGCTCTCCAAACTGCTGCTTGACGCGGCTCAGAAGGTAGGGGGTTGGTCTAAATCCACCAACAAGAACGATGCACAATGGTATCTTGTTGATATCACGGACCGCCATAATCTGGTCTCCTAGCAGGCGTAATGCGGCATCTACGGTCGAATCAAAAATCTCTTAAAGTGTCTCGCATGACAGCGTGAGGTAGCCGTCTTGTATACCAGCATTGGCATGGTCATATCTGTCGTGTAAAGGTATCTAGAAGTTTTTCGCATCAAGCTCATCAGCAAAGGCGTCGAAGTGCGTCTTGACATTCAACTGGAAACGATCCATTGCCGCCTGGAAGACACGTCCCTCGCGCATCTCGCAGAGCTCTTGGAACCTTGCGGAACCTAATCGCCTCTTTAGAAGGTTCACGAACCTCTCATCTAGGAACGCTCCACCCTCTAGGGCACCCTTCCGCGGACTATCTCACAAAGCGAAGGCCGACCGACTGTCTCCATCATGTACGTTACGGCGTCCAAAGCAGCCTCGCCGCAGTCGAGACAACAGATGATGCTGCCCACTTGTGGCTTGATGAGTCTGGCCTCTGCCAAGGTGTAGACCGCGGCTGCCTCGGGCTCCGTCACAAGACGAAGGTTGTTGATCATTCCAACGTTTACTGCTGCTCGACCTGTCGCGTCCTTGGCAGCATCTGTCCACATCGCTGGTACTTCAATAACCCATTCAATGGTTGTTTTCGATACTGTAAGTTATCGCTCGATCAGTGCATGATCTAGTGCGACACCTACGAGCAAACGGAAAAAGTTTGTCGCCGCATCTTCTGGAGTTTTGCCGAAGTTGTCAAGGGCCCGCAGCAGGTCTTCGCGGGTGATGCCTTGTGGCATGGGCTCTTTCTCATTCAGCAGGAGCTTGAAGTATTGGATGAAATCTTCCTTCGAGAGTATTCTGCCGCCCCATTTGGCTACCATACCGTCGTCATCGTACATCACTCTCGTTTGTATTCTTTCCATGAGGTGATCGGAACACGGCCACCTATCAGGTCAGTTGGGTCAGTCGGGTCAACAAATGGCTTGATCCTTTTTCATACTTCTTGATGACCGTGATTTCTTTGGTGTTGACACCATCCTTGGAGGAGATGAATTGGATCCTAGGCTTGTGAGCAGCAGAACTTCCCTGATTGCACGATACTTGCCCGGAGAAAGTATCGCCAAAATCCACTCCCATGGTGATGAGCAGCTTTGCTGTCCTATAAACTCCGCTCTTGGCTCTTCTCTTTGGCGGCATGGTAGAGAAAGACTTGATGACAAGGAATCACTGGGTCGGACCGGCCTTCGAGCTTCTGAATTGGGGCGTGCTCGATGCTATCAAGGAGTTTTGCAAGAATATTCTTGACTGCGCGGTCGCAGATGATCAAGTAGTCCGTTGCAATACGACGCTGGAACTCTAATTAAATGGAGCCAAACGGACGCAAACCGAAAGAACCCTGGATTAGAATCATTCTGCATACTGTGGCGGACGCATAATTCTTGCGAGCAAGCATTCGGGCAAATCGGCCAATCGTGCAGAGTCAGCTGCATGCAGCTTGCTAACAACCCACCAAATGCCGAGAGTGGCCTAGACAAACGATAGCTTCGACATGGTAATCTGTTTACGATGGCTGAATCATTCATCTCCTCGCCCTTCAGTCTTGAGACACGCACGTCGAATAAATGCTCGGACAATTCTGGCATGAGTTTCCATTTCACTATCACCACCTTGGAAGAAGCGGGATGGAGGCTCCACGCATTACGCCTGCACTGAGAGGTTAAAGATCATCGGTATCACGCAGAAGTCCCGGCCTGAAGACCTTGAACAGCGCTGCAGTACAAAGGTCGTCCAAACCACGAAGAGGCTTGCTCAAACCAGATGCTATCGAACGAATCCTCGCATGTCTACTGACAAGCGTTGATAATGCCACCCGCGGAGCTTCCCCACAGATAACGCAGTACGGGAAACAATTGTGCGATGAGACTGCTGAACCGGAGAGTGAGCACGAGCCTGAAGATCCCAAATCGACAGATGAGCTACAGGGTCATCTCTGGCAAGATCCACCAGTGGACTTGAGCTCTCAGCTTCAGCTAGCGGCGAACGCTCGAAGATCCACGAGCGACCTGCAAACGATGATCACAAACAAGGACGCAGAGCCATCGCCGGCCTTTTCTCCTTTGTCCCCTGCTCTGTCGCTACCGTCATTGCTCGGACGCACATACGGTCATTACCTTATTGACGATGCATATGCATGAGCAGATAAGACACGCGGGAGCAAGGGCAGCGTAGACAGCGATGGACATGGCGAGATTGCGAATTCGATTGAGTCGCTGCAAAATGAACTCGCAAAGGTCAAGGCAGACAACGTCAACCTTATGTCCGACAATGCCAGACTCCATGATGACATCGCCTCTCTCCTCGGCGTGCAAGGATGCTCCAGCGACGCGGCTATCACGGTCAAATTCCAAGGTCTCTACCACATGGTCGAAAACTGGGTGATGCACGTGTTCCCTACTCGGGAAGTAGGCAAGTAAGAGACAATAACCCCCTAGACTCCCCCTCCCCGGCCCACTACAAACGCTGGATCCTCCAAACCCACGCCCACCGCTTGCACGTCGATCCCGCCTACCACACCCGCTGGACAGAAGCGCAGACGGAGCAGCTAAAGACCAGATTCACGCAGAACCTGGCGCGCATGACGACGCTCGTCGGACCGAAGGAGCAGTCCAAGAGTCTGCGCAGGATCGCGGGCGCGGCGGTCGAGCTGATGAGTCATTCGTGGCCCAGCCCGGGGACGTACAGATTATTGCCCTTTGAGGGGTCGGTGAATGAGTACAGCGAGATGAGGGAGTGGGAGGACGGGTGGTGGGATGATGTTGAAGGGCGGGAGGGAGGTGGAGGGGGTGGTGGGGTTGGTGTGGCCTGGGTTGGTCAAGGTGGTGGACGAGAGGGGCGTGGAGGTACGTTTTTGTGATCGAGCGGTGTTAAGCAGGCACTGATGAGGAACAGGTCGATCTGGTGGTGGTCAAAGCCAAGACGCTCACAACGAGGGAGGGAGGGGAGTGACGATCGGGATGCCAGCCGACGTACCGTTATCGATAGATCAAATGTCGGTGGGTGCACGTCATCTATGGCACTTTTCCATCTTCTCCAGACGGCCCAACGAAGTACCAAAGCACAGCGGATACAAGTCGTGTGTGTTGTATGGGTATCTACAAGATTCCTCCACCATCGCGTATCCTCTGCGCTCGCCGCCGCAAAGCCAAGTGACTTTCTTCCCCAGCCCATGCTGCTTTTCAAGTATCCTCGAGATGCCTGTACTTCATTGATTCATTGATTCAACGCCTTCCAAGCGACCAACAACCTCTTCCATTTCGGCACCGTCGCCCTTCCCTTCTTGACCACATAGCCCTTCTGTCTCAAGGTCCGCCCAATCTCCATGTAACTCTCGACCGCGACCCTCATGGATCCCCTGACTTCGCTCGGCAAGCTTTCAATGGCCGGTCTCGCGTCTTCGTAGAACTCAAACGCCCTGTCCAGCAGACGCGATCTCAACCTCTCGATCTTCTCGGCGAAGAAGACGTCTCCATCTTTGGTGGATGTCAAAGCCCCGGCTTGGATATTGTGCATCGTCTCCGAGGGGGCGAGCTTCTCCTTTTTCAGCCACTGTGTCGGGATGTATATCCTGTTCATCGCGGCGTCGACTTCAATGTCGCGGGCAATGTTTGTGTATTGCAGAGCCATACCCATTTTGGCGCCCGCCGCGGTAAAGTGCTGTCTTTGCGAGGGGCCGGCGTTGCCAGGAAAGTGGTAGAAGCAGTGATCGAGGCAGAGAGAGGCGACGGTGCCAGCTACGTATTGGGCGTAGAGGTCGAGGTCAGCCTGAGATTTGATAGGGTAGGCAGAGTCGGAGGACGGAGAGGCTTGCAGTTGCGAGAAAGTAAGATCCATCTCGAAGCCTTTGAGCAGGTCGTAAAGGGGTTCGGGAGACAGGCGCTCGGTTTGTAGCTGTAGAAGGGCGGAATGGGCATCGCGCGGGAAGTTCTCGACCACGAAGCGGACGATGGGACCGACATTCTTGTCGCGAAGCATGGGATCCTTGGACTTGTAGGAGAGGTCAAGGAATGATGTAAGCTTTTTAATCCAGAGCTTGGCTTCTTGCACAGAGGCGGCATTGTCTACCAGATCGTCGGCAACGCGACAGTATGAGTACAGGAGGATCAAGTCGACGCGCAATCGCCCCTCGAACACACCACTGGCGAGATAGAAGCTACGACTCTTCTTTGACAAGCGCATCACCGCCTCTCCAAGTCCATTGATGCGATCCTCATCGTATGCAGCGGACGGAAGAAGGAGGGCGCGCACCATCATAATTGGCGATGGCAATTTTGATGCTGTCGGAAAATGCAGGGGAAAGGCATCGAGCACTGCGACGGCGTTGTCGAATGCTAGTAGACCCCATACTATGAGGATGTTGGTGAAGAGGAAGAACAAAGCCTCTTCGATTTCAAGGTGAGGCCAGACTTGGATACCGAGTTTGGTGCCAGATTCGATGACCCAGGTGCCCCGCTGCAGGGCCAGTGTATCAACGAGCCAGAGATACAGGGTTGGTAGAGCGATAGGTAAAACAGTGTTGACTAGGGGTAGATTCAGGATGAACTGATATGCCAGGACCCAAAGCAAGAACATGATGGGTATGGCCCAGATCAGAATCAGACCCATGTATGTGCCCTCCTTATTCTGCTTGACCATGTCGATCCCCCTCTTCATAGCGAGGGCCATGACGACCTGGCCAGCAGTCTTGCATACTTTCAGAAAGTCCTTCTTTGCTTCAGATCGGAGGTATGTAGGGTGGAAGGGTGCCTTGCTAAGGATGAGGTAGAGCAGTGAGGTGTTGTAGGTCTGTATCACGAAGAAGAAGACCTCCTCAAGGGGGATTGCGAAGAGCTTGGGGCCGATAATGACATCTCGCGGGTAGCTCCATATCGCATTGCGGATGAGGTAAGAGTCCCATGGGGTTGTATAGACCACGGCGATCTCGGATGGATGTCAGACAGGGACAGCGAGGAGAACAAGCTACGGCTTCGACCTACAGAAACGAGGAAGGCTATTCGGTAGACATCAAGCCTCGTCAACAACGGGCGGTACAGGAACGTGAGAAGGATCGCCGGGGGGATGTTGAATTTGAGGTGTCTGCAGAGGACAGCATTAGCGCCGTGACATGTGAAAGGGGAGGCTGAAGCAGGATGATGGCATACTTACACCCATGCATAATCGTAGCCCATCTTGACAACGGACGCGATTCAGTTCGGAACCTACTGGCTTGCCATGGTCCACCACACCTTCGGGAATGTCCGCAAAGGAAAAAGAGAACGGATGACAGAGGAGCAAAGGTGTCTTACACAGACCTAGGATATACTGCAGGCAGAGATGTCAGCGTGGTAGGGCAGGGGAAAGTACCGAGAGTCAGCCGGAGATGTCGGTCAGCGAAGGAGGAGGAGGCCTTGGTTTGGTGCCTGAGGCCAGGTGCCTGAGGCCAGCGACAATTTCTCGACACCGGCTCGACTTGTCGGAGCTGCTCAAGACTGTAACTTTACCTACTTGCTTCGTAGTACTTTGTACTGATCGGCTCGACGGCAGGGAAGCCGGGGGCGTGCAGGGTTTTGCGTGCAGGTTTTTGCGTGTGTCTCCGATGCGTCCTGTCCTCCCCGCGAAGATCTCGATTCGCAGTCCAAGCTCCCCAGCCAAATTATGTCATGCCGCTCATGCCGCAGCTCCCACCTCCGACGACAGCTGCTGCTTGTGTCGCGGCAATCTAAGCACCTCTTCCCTCCCAGGCCAGGCGAGATGCGCTCGGACGTTGCGAGCATCCAGAGGTTTGTGTCTTCACATGCTTCGTTCCGCTCGTTCGAACGCTACCAGTCATTCTCCTACACCCTCTCGTCTTCCCAGCAACATCGACATCCATGCCAACTCCCTCACCAGAACAGCTAATACAGCCCACACAGCCCACACAGCCAACACGAACAGGTCGCTGAGCACCCTTGGCTGTCATGTCTCTGGCAGGGCAGAAGCGAAAGAGGGGTCAAGCTTCAGCAAAGCACCCGTATGTTCGAACTGACACGACCTACCCACACACGGACTGACCAGACACAGCTATCTCGCCGGCAACTTTGCACCTATCCAGCAGATCGTCCCGCTCACGCCATGCACATACCAAGGCCACATCCCTGAAGAGCTGGCAGGAGGAGAGTACGTGAGGAACGGCGGCAATCCTGTTTCCAACCAGGACCTTGGGCGAGATGCCCACTGGTTCGACGGCGATGGCATGCTCAGTGGGGTCGCGTTCAAGAGATGTGGCGACGGCAGTATTCAGCCCGAGTTTGTCAACCAATACGTCCTCACCGACGTCTACTTGTCGACAGTCTCCTCGCCTCACGTCAAAACCCCCATACTGCCAAGCATAGCGACACTGGTCAACCCCGTCGCTTCCTTTTTCTGGATCACCTTCCGTGTGCTCAGGACGATCCTGCTGATTTGTTTCTCTTTCCTGTCAGGCTCCAAGCAGGCCATCAAGAAGATCAGCGTAGCAAACACTTCCGTCTGGTTTCACGACGGTCGAGCGCTGGCTGGCTGTGAGAGTGGACCGCCCATGCGCATCAGCCTCCCTGGGCTCGACACGGTCGGATGGTACGACGGATGCGGAGCTGAAAATGAGCCCGAGAGTGAACATGCACAGGATGGAAAGACCATCGGTGGCGAAGGACTCTTGGGTTGGATGCGTGAGTGGACTACCGCTCACCCAAAGGTCGACCCGGTCACCAAGGAGATGCTGTTGTTCCACTCTTCGTTTGCTCCTCCATACGTCCAGTACTCGGTCATCCCGGAGCAGCATACGCCGGCTCAGGCTGAGAAGCAGGACTTGGTACCCATGCAAAAGTACGTCAATTTGCCTGTGCCTGGTGTAACGAGCGCCAAGATGATGCACGACTTTGGCGTCTCGTCAACACACTCGATCATCATGGACTTGCCCCTTTCCCTCGATCCGTTGAACATGGTCAAGGGCAAGCCTGTCGTCGAGTACGATCCTACAAAGCCATCTCGTTTCGGTGTGTTCCCGCGACATGATCCTCAACAAGTTCGATGGTTCGAGACGACGGCATGCTGCATTTTCCATACCGCCAATGCTTGGGACGAGGTGGACGAGCAGGGGCAAGCAAAGTCTGTGCATCTTCTGGCATGCCGCCTGACATCTGGGAGCACTGTCTTCAGTGCAGGCAATATTGCTGGGCCTATTCCACGCAACGGCATGGTCAAGCAGGAGAAGCAGAAGAACAAGGGAATGTCCTTCTTTTCAAAGTACGATGGCGACTACCAGAGTCAAACAAACGAGCAGGCTGGTCCGGCTCAGTCTTACTTTGACGAACCATCTGCTGCCTACTCGGACGACATCGAGGCCACGCCTCAGGTCCTTGAGCCAGTCCAACGCGGTCAGCAAGCCCTGGATCCACACCCAGTAACGACACCAGGCAGTCAGGTGTTTGAACTGCCGGAAGAGATCTGGGACTGGACCGATTCGGACGAGGACCAATGCCGGCTGTATCATTACAATTTCTCCCTCGAGACGGGCAAGATCACATCAGAGTACGCATTGGCTCGGATACCTTTTGAGTTTCCTTCAGTGCGGAGCGACATGGAGATGAAGGGTGCGAGATATGTCTATGGCTGCAGTACGTCTTGCGCGTCTTTCGGAGCGGCCTTGGGCAAGTCGGCAAAGATTGACGTTCTCGTCAAAATCGACACGGAACGTTTGATCGCACAGGGTGAAAGACAGCTGGCTGCCGGTCTGCTGCACCCAGTCACGGATTGCGTGGACAAACGGTCACTGGCTCAAATCCTGGACAGCAGCGACCCCGAGGACACGATCCGGGCCTTCCATGTGCCTCACGGGTGGTTCTTGCAGGAGCCACGGTTCGTGCCTCGTCACAACAGCCAAAGCGAGGACGATGGCTATCTTCTCACCTATGCCTTTGACGAGGAGCAGCTCAACGAACAAGGCGAAGTGCCATCGGATGACGACACTGAGACGAGGGCGAAGAGCGAGCTGTGGATCATAGATGCAAAGGACATGACGACTGTGGTAGGGCGAGTGTCGCTCCCTCAGCGGGTACCGTACGGTCTGCACGGCACGTGGTTTTCGGACGAGGAGATCCAGGGCCAGCGCGCCGTGGATTCGGTCAGGAGTACCGCACAGGCTTCCAGCAAGAGAGACACGCATGGTGTATGGATGAAGGTCAGGGATAGAGTGGAAAGGATCTTGGCATGATTGGGTGCGAAAGTCGTCGAGTGTGATATCGAAGGGATACAGTACTTTGCTCACCACTCATTTTTTTTTTTTGACGATGGCAACGATTGATAGATACAACTATATTATTTAATGATACATTGTACATGCAGATCAATATATCCCCGAGCCCCATTGGCACTTGGCATGGCGTCCTGTGCAATCGTGCAGCCCTCGATCAACGGAGTCTGATTATTGCTACCGATCTCGACAGAGGTGAAGGGGTCATAGGCAGAGCCGTAGGGTAAGTCACTATATGCGTTTTGTCACCGTCGCATGCCCCCATCCCCGCACCTCCTCACCACCGCCGAGACTCACAAGCGGTGCGGGCAGTCTTGGGCGTCGTGTCATGGTGCAGCCGCGTGATACCCAGCAGCGTCTGGCATGCAAGCACCCCCGCACAGTGCCCCTGTCGATACATCGACCACGTCTTCTGGGGGGGAAGGGGGGGCGAGGAGGTGCAAGGGATGACACACTGTATGCATGCAGGATGACGGAGGAGGGGGATGGGGATGGGACAGCGACGTCGGACGGAAAACACATGGATCAGATTCTGCGCGTCTCGTGATCATGCTGCAGATACTTGTACACTTTGAAACGTGACTGCAGTATCTATGTATGTTACAGTGGCATGATCATTCTATGACTGAGGAATATCTGGGCGGAAGCTCACGGGCCGGCATGTTCCGTGAGCTTCTCTCATGCTGACGCTGAGGCCTAGGCCGACGAGGACTGACTGACTGACTGACTGGCTGCAGAAGTGATACCGGCAGATTATTCTGAGGNGGGGGGGGGGGGGGGGGGGGGGGGGGGGGGGGGGGGGGGGGGGGGGGGGGGGGGGGGGGGGGGGGGGGGGGGGGGGGGGTCATTCTCATCGGGTGGTGCCCGGTGCAGTAACCTTCGATGGGAGAGCTGCTGTCATCCTTGCTTGTGACCAGGCGCATACACTGTATACAGCCCAGCCCGCACAGTACACATGGACACACACACAATACATGCACATGCTAGCGCCCGTCGCCAACATTACCGCAGGTTCGATTAATGTTCGATGAATGAGTCAAGCCACACAAGGATCCAATTCCGACCTTGCAAGCTGGAATTGGACGCCATGTCCCTAACTGACACCAAGTTACTATCCGCCATGCGCAATCGGATCGATCGCGCACAGGTTGGATCTAACCGTCGAGGTTCCCCAGCAGAGTTGGCAAGCAACGCTAAGCATCGGCGCATCGTGGCACCTCGACGCAGTGGAGCACGACCATGTACTGTACCCAAGTTACTAGAAAGTTACTCAAGGGACTACAGACTGTACAGTGGTGGGTCAGCAGATGCACGACTAACAGTAGCAAGACTCGGAAGAAAGAAAAGTCTGACAGGGCAGCAAAACATGGCCAGAGGCTGGGGGGCGGAGATTAGTATCGATAACTTGTGATCTCATCCAACGTCAAGATGGGCTCCGTCTCGACCGATCTTCACCCCAGATCGAGGTCGCGCGAGGCAAAGATCTGAGAGGGTCAGATCATACTGTACTCTATCGAGACATGTCCGAAGGACGACAAGCATGACAAGCTTTTCCAAGCGTCGTCCATCATCCGACATCATCGGAGCCATTCTTCGGTACTCGGATCCGTGCCAATCCTCCAGGTTTTGGCGGCAGCTTGGACATGGTACATGGTCTTGGTCTTGGTCTGGTGGTTGCTCCAACAGATTGCACTTGGTGCTGTGGCTGATGTCATTTGTCGTGGTATACCACCATCCTTGAGGGTTTTCGAGATTGGGAGAGGCACACTTCACTAGGTGAGACCTCTCTGAGCCCTCCTGCTGCGCTCTGTGCCTGGCTTTCTCCATGTCGGGATACACGTCAAAAAGGACAAGCACATGTCCAGTTCTTGCGGATATAATAACAAGTGCCATCGGCTTTCAACCACGGTCGAAACGCTGCTGGACCGCAGAGCCAGACTCCCGTCAACCTTGTTCTTAGCATGGCGAGATCGCGCACTCTGTCTGTGATCATCAATATCGGCCAAACGCCCCCCCCCCCCCCCCCCCCCCCCCCCCCCCCCCCCCCCCCCCCCCCCCCCCCCCCCCCCCCCCCCCCCCCCCCCCCCCCCTCTCTTTAGCTCGCTCCCTCGCACCGACTCTCACTACCGAACCGAACCTCGCGATCTGAGTGTGACATGTCGGGTGGTTTCACCTGTTGACGTGCGGTGCCGGACGCCCGCCAGCAGGCCCGTTTTCACCCTAACCACGACGTCATTCCATGCAAACTTCCCTCTGCTGGCCACTGCACTGCATCAGTATGCTGCCACGACATGACGCCAGGCACATTCCTTACCTCCCTCACAATCCCCCAAACACTCAAAAGGCATCCCTTGTCGCTCTTCCTTCCACCTTTCTTCTACCAAGCACTCGTACCCGACGTCCAACTATCCAACCAACGCCCCTATCGACCACCGGCATCTCATCAGGGCTCAGCATCCCCTTTCGCTTCGCCGTAGCTTTTATAGCTTTTACATCATGCCTCAATCAGCAATCGACGCCAACTGTAAGCCTTCACCTTATACCTCACCTTCTCTCAACCACGACTGACATGTTCCAGTGAATGTTGGCAATGGCGGCCCAGCCGACATTAGCATCGGCCCCGCCGCCTCGAGCTGGTACTTTGCCATTTGTGCCATGATGGGTGTCGCTACCTGCGCCTTTGTCGGTCTGTCCGTCACCAAGCCGCGCCAGGAGCGCATCTTCCACTACATCACCGCCAGCGTGACCATGGTGGCATGCATCGCCTACTTCTCCATGGGCTCGGATCTCGGCCGCGTCCCCATTGACGTCGAGTTCCAGCGCGCCAATCCCGCAGGCCAGACCCGCGAGATCTTTTACGTCCGATACATCGACTGGGTCATCACCACCCCGCTCCTGCTCCTCGATCTCCTGCTCACCGCTGCGCTCCCGACGCCCACTATCCTCTATGTCATCCTCGTTGACGAGGTCATGATCATCACCGGTCTGATCGGTGCGCTCGTCTCCTCGAGCTACAAGTGGGGATACTTTGCTTTTGGCAATGCCGCCCTCGTCTACGTTCTGTACGTCTTGGTCTGGGAGGCCCGCCGTCACGCCAATGCCATGGGTTCCGACGTCGGCCGTGTCTTCCTCATCTGCGGTGCTCTGACCTCTTTCCTCTGGACCCTCTACCCCATCGCTTGGGGTATCTCGGAGGGTGGCAATGTCATCAACGCCAACAGCGAGGCCTTTTTCTACGGCGTCCTTGACGTGCTCGCCAAGCCTGTCTTTGGTGCCCTCCTCATCTGGGGACACCGCAACATTGACCCTGCCCGTCTTGGTCTCCACATCCACGATTACTCCGAGAAGGATGCTTTTATCAAGAACCCCAAGCAGGAGCTGAATGGCAACGGCACTAATGGCCACTCCAATGGTACCAATGGTCACTCCAACGGCACCAATGGTCACTCCGACGGAACCAATGGTACCAACGGAACCACTACCGTCTAGGTCGACAAATAGACGCAAGTCGCTCTCGACTCTGTACCTTTCCTTCGCCCTGGGGGAGGGAAAGGTATGTGGTAATTTGCGACGACACGCCTGTCACCTCATCTGTCGACTAGTCATATCATACACACGTCAGAAGGGATGGGCGAAAAAGAAACAACTTCACTCACTGCTTGCTGCGGATCATGACACGATATATACCCCGTCTTTTGTCGTTTTGGCATGCACAATCCTTTTTTTTTTTTTTTGCGGCGGTCGGGTTAATCGCCTGATTGCGTTGCGGTCGCTCTGTTGTGATATGGGAAGTTGTGAGATGGGGGAGAAATGTGGTAATTAGATACTGAGCTGTAATATATGATGTCGACCGCACTGTCCCTCCATCGCCATCGATTATGTGGTTTATTGTATGTCTTTTTTCCAGGAATAAGAAGAAGAGGACGAAGAACCCATTGACTTCGGTCCCCGATGAGCATGAATCTCCTCCCTATCCTTGGAGCAAGCCAAGTGCGCGTCGACGTGATTCTGATAATATTCTGACTCGCAATCATGAATTGATGTAATAATCCTGCCATTAACACAGTGTCGTGCCGTAGCCCGAGAGCACTCTGCCGTCGAACAGCTCTCGAAAGCTTCATCTTGCCGACTTCCCTTGAGCCGAGGTGATCGAGTCATGACGGACCGCCTGGTATACCACGGAACGAAATTTACAAGACTCGACTTGATCTTTGATATTTCCGCATGACCCAAGCAAGCAGATACACCTGAAACCTTTTGAGTCGTGGAACCACAAGTTGGCATCGCCGCACGGAAACCCCGCCGCCTCAGCATCATCAACCCCCTGCTGCTTCGCCCGTAACGATGACCAGTGGCCCCTGAGCCCAACCATCACAACCACCACCACCACCACCGCCACCGCCAACCACACTCTCCCTTCGAAACAACAACCCACTCCCCCCCCCCAACTCCAAACCAACCATGTCCTCGACCGAGCACGAACACGAGTACTTTCTCTCCAACCCTCCCCCACCCCACCTGACCTCCCACACAACCCAAGCCCAGACCTTCATCTCGCACCACACGCAGCAGTCCCCGCCCTCGCGCGTCGTCCTCGTCACGTCAGGCGGCACCACCGTCCCGCTCGAAACCAACATGGTCCGCTTCGTGGACAATTTCTCCGCGGGGACGAGGGGCGCCACCTCGGCCGAACACTTTCTTCGCGCCGGGTACGCCGTCATCTTCCTGCATCGGGAGTTCAGTCTGTTGCCCTTTGCGCGGCACTACAGCCATAGTTCTGCGGATTGTTTTTTGGATTATCTTGATTTTGGGACGCGGAGTGGGGAGGTGGTGGAGGACGGCGGGCAGGGTCAGGGTCAGGGTCAGGGTCAGGGTCAGGGTCCCGATAGGTTAAAGATCAGGGACGAGGACGCGGCAAAGATGGCCGCCGTGCTTGCCCAGTATCGTCTCGCTAGGTCGCGGAACCGCTTGCTTCTCTTGCCCTTTACGACGGTGAATGATTACCTCTGGTCCCTGAGGGCGATTGCTCAGCTCATGCGGCCCCTGAGCAGTAACGCGCTTTTCTACCTCGCGGCCGCCGTCAGCGACTTTTTTATCCCGAGGCGCAAGATGGTCGAGCACAAGATTCAGAGCGGGGACGAGTTTCAGTCAAAGAACCCGGCCGGGCGGAGTGGAGATGGTGGTGATGATGATGATGATCATCATGATGATCATGCCAACAGGGGGATAGAGAGGCCCGGCCCGGGACAGGGGGACAGTTACCTCTCCGGCGACGACGAGGGCAGGGAGGTCGCGGCCACCATCTCGTCCAGCAAGCTGATCATCAACCTCGATCCCGTACCCAAGTTCCTGCACCAACTCGTCGACGACTGGTCGCCGCGGGGCATGATCGTGAGCTTCAAACTCGAGACAGATCCGCGGATCCTCGTCACAAAGGCGAAATGGGCATTGAAGAAGTACGGCCACCATCTGGTCGTGGGCAACTTGCTGAGCACGAGGAAATGGGAAGTCGTCTTTGTCAGGAGACAGGCGGGCGTTGGGGACGAGGACGAGGTGCACGAGAAGTGGATACGGGTGCCCAGGTCCAAGAGGACGCAGAGTTTCGGTGGTGGGGCTGCCCATGTCGGACTGGCCGGCTCGACGAGGGGGGCTGTCAACGAAGGGCGTGCCGGGGTGGACGTGCAAGGGCAAGAAGTGGAGGACGACAAAGAGGGAAAGGAAGAGGTGGAGGGTAGCGAGGTCGAGCCCAGCGTGGAGATTGAGAGCTTGATGGTGCCGGAGATCGCTAGGTTGCATACCGAATACATGCAGACGTTGGGGGAGTGAGGGCCAGGGAATAACGGACAGATGTCCGGTACCGCGCGGTCATGGCCAGCTCGGGGCGTAAGGGGTAAAGCGGATTTTGCATCTCGCAGATGGGAAGAATACTAGGCGCACTTGCCACATTTATAGACACATGGCATGGGGACCGCTACACGCGAGTCAAGAGCACCAGCATCATTCCAAAAGGGCATAGCCAGTTCCAGCACAGTGGCTTCCACCTTATTACCACTCCGGCCTCCTCAAGGCCCGTCTCTAAAGCCCATCCCTGGCCCGTCGAAATTCCTTCAGAATAACGACCCTCGCTATACCACAAGCACCATGACATCCCGAGACGAGAGCACGGTGCCCGAGACCCCTAGCGCGTCCCAGACCACCCGCGTAACTCCCGCCGACGGCGAGCATCGAGTAACCATCTGGCGGGACAATACCAGGCCAGGGAGAAATCGCACTCGCTCCACTACTCCTATCGTCTATGGGAACTAGTGCGGGGTATGATAGGGGACTTGTCACGAGAAAGCTGAGACGAGCAGCTCAGGTTGTTGGATGCGATGGGCAGCGCAGAGATGGGCAGCGAGGGGCACGACGGGGCGGGGTTTTCCATCGGTGCCAGGATGAGAATCGGGAGGATGTGGAGACTCATCTCGAGTAACGGTGTGAGGTGGCGTGGCAGGGAAGAGTGAGTGGAGCGTGGAGGGGGCGGAAGGAGGAGATGGGAGGCGTATGCTGTTCCTGTCTCCCGCTCCCGCTCCCAGAGGGAGGGCAAGGCAGCCCGAGGAGGGAATGAGGCGGGTGTCGAGAAAGGGTAATATATGGCCAAGCCGTGAGGGAAATTGGCCGAAGTTGTGAAATGGCGTAGTGAAGATGCGGCGCGTACAATTCTAAAGGATAGGTGATTTGAGCTACGTTGACGGAAGTGCAAAGGAACAGAAACGAGCCTCGCTCTTTACGATATAGACACCAAGTGATTGTTACTAGACAACAGCGTCTTGAGTGTATACACTCAAGAAGTGCAAAGGAGTAGAGACGAGCCTTACTCTTTATGATATAGACACTAAGTGGTCCTTCCCAGCGACCAGCGTCTTGAGGATATATATATATAGAGACAAAGGAAAAGCAACTGAAACCTTGCTCCTCATGATACAAACACCAAGCGATTGTTACTAGAAACCAGCATCTCAAGGGTATACATCTAAGAAGTGCAAAGGAATATAAAGCAAGCTTCGCTCTTTATGATATAAACACCAAGTGATCGTTACCGACGAGCAGCGTTTCAAGGGTATAGTTATACACACGTACACTTCGAAAAAGAGCAGCTAAATGGAGTGTCGCTCCTCACGATACAATAAACACCAAGTAATCGTCACCGGAAAACCGCATTTGAAAGACAAGCGTGTACATATCGAAGGACAGCAACGGAATGGAAACGAGCCTCGCTCCTCATGATATAAACACTAAGTGATCGTCACCGACAAGCGGCGTCTCAATGGTAAATATGTACACTTTTTTATGCAAAAGCCCCCCCCCGGCCCCCCGCCCCCCCGTCTATACCAACATTCCAATTCGAAACCCCATAAAATTCCCCCATTCCTAATCCCTCCCACCGAACAGGCTCTATCGTGCTCACTCAACATTCTCTTCGCTCTCAGATAGGGCTAGGATATCGCCCCTCGGGCAGCATTCCCATTCCACCCCTGGTACCTCCTCCGCCACCCATCTCCCCTCCTCTTCCCCTCCCTCTTCCTCGTCCACCACCTCTACCCATCCCCAAGCCCACACCCGGAATAGAAAAATCCGGGTTTGCAGCCAATACTAAATCCTCGTTCCTGTTTGGAGGCCGCCCCATCGGCGGCGGCATCAAATTCGGTCCTGGAGGAGGTCGCCATTGGGGATTAACGCCTCTTTGACTAACAGACGTAAAGTGTGAAGCGTCGCTGCCAGTGGGTGAACGGGCACCGTCGGCGATGTCCGAGGCAGGACGGGAGGTGAGAGTTTCGTTAGAGTGCGAAAGGGGAATGTGAGGTGCTGGCATATATAGACGGGGATTCCGATGGGAAGCGCTACAACCTGTTACTCTTGTTGGTTATGAGACAATACAAAAAGTCTCGAGGCGATGAAAGGAGACGGCAAGAGGAAGATGGACGTGTCAGTGGATGAGAGCTTACCTGTTGTTCATGCCTGGCATGAGAGCATGGGGGACAGGTGACGGCGCATCGTTGCGAGAGGGGTTAGGATCGTCGTTGGCGAAGCGAGGGTCGACGTCCTCGTAGTAGACATCTGAGCCGGAGTGTTGACGAGCGTGTTGTGAGCTGGGAGATGCAGAAATGGTGCGTAGTGCCGGAGGGGATACGTGGCCATGATTTGCGGACTGCGTATTTGACAACGGCGAAGGTGCAGCCCAGTGAGCTCGAGGAGGGACATAACCTGGCTGATCCGAGGTGCGGGGGTCTGAATAGTTACTGCTTGACGTGCCGCTCTCTACCCTGGCTGGACTTGACCGGCCTTGCTGAAGGGCTAGCATACCCGCGACGTCGCTGTCGCTGTCGCGTATGTTGTAAATGTCGCGATCCGAGCTAGCATGGCCAGTCCGCTCATCCATCTCTACAGCCTGACCGATCATGGGTGCAGGCGAGCCGTGCCTTGAATTCGATCCGGGTGGAGCAATTGGCTGACCGTCGTAGTACTGGTCTCCTCCTGGAGGAGTTGATCGTGGCCCCGGACCTCTGGGCATTGGCCCGCCCGCCATCATCATGCCAGGACCGCCAGGCCCAGGGCTCATGCCTCTACCGCCGGGGGGTCCGTTCCAGCCTGGTGGTGGAGTCCCTCTCATGCCCTCGGGCCCTCCCCTGTATGGACCCATGCCACCTCTCGGAGGCCCATATCCCCCTCGTGGTGGTGGAGGACCGTAGCCGCCACGAGGACCGTATCCTCCTCTTGGTCCGCCACGCGGGCCATAGCTACCTCGCGGTGGACCCATACCGCCTCGTCCTCGGCCACCATACCCTGGCGGTGGCCCACGCGAACCGCGAGAGTTGTACGACCTTCCAGAGCCATTGGAATTCATCGATCCCCTTGAGCCCTGATGTCGCAGTCCTGGTGGAGGAAGACCCTCTGCGGCTGCGACAGCATCTGGGGGTAATGGGTTACCATACTCGTCTCTCGAGGGTCTTCGTGCCATGGCGGTGGGCATGGGAGGCTGATCATAAGGTCCCGGAGGTCCTCGGGCGCCGTTCGTTGTGTTGCTCCTCAGTGACGGGGTCCGGCCATTCAGTGGGTCGGTGTCGCTTGGATCCTTGGCATAGTCGGGATTCTTGGATTCGAAGGAAGCGAACTGGGTTGCGTATTTGGGCTCGCTCGATAACGGCGGAGGACTGTCGGCTCTGCCATAGTCGGGCGCGACGGCTGCCCTTTCCCGGTCCTCCATGCGATTCTGGAAGAAGTTGGCACCATTCATCTCTGCATTCTCAGCAATTCTCTTCTTTCGCGCCTTGCGAGACACCAGCGTTCTCCTCATCGCACACGTGACTATGCCAGACGCGACGATCAGAATGGTAGCCGCGAGAACAATCCATCCTCCCCATTGCATGTGAGGGACGAAGAGCAGAATATCCACTAAAAAGGCCAGCAGCGAGACCAAAAGCGTGGGAAAGGAAAGAATCAGGAGCGCCAGGAGGTATCGCGGAGAGTGCGCCGGTGCATGGAAATGTGCCGCAACTGCCAATCCGAAGCAGATGAGGGTGAGGAGTGCCGCGACGGGGTGCACGATGAGAATCGTCGAAAGCGAGGCGCGCGCGCTCCCGGGCAGAGTAAAGTCATCGGAATTCGTGTCCGTTTTGAACTGGTCTGGGTTGTATCCAACTTCTATGCCTGTGCACTCGGTCTGCGAGCAGGCTCCAAACACGCCATAGTCGACTCCCTGGTAGCTGCCAAGTGGGATGGCGCGGATGATAGGCGTCGAGAGGGTGCTGAGGAGGAGCAGGACAAAGGCGACAAAGAAGAGGACGGAGAGAGGTGTGGCCGGTCGCAACATGATGTGTGTTATCGATTGACGACTTGATCGAGCCGTGAGAGATGTCGTGAGGTTTAGCGGATCATTGGGCAGAGTGCCCGCGGTTGGGCCTCTGGCAGTGAGTCGTGGACAACAGACAGACCGACGTGTAACACAGAGACGTGAACGCGAAATGATCGGGCAGATTCGCAGCCCCTCGAAGGTATAACGGTGGTGGACGAGGTCAGAGTTGGTGTGGATTAGAGTTGAAAGGGCCGGTAACGGATCCTTCGACGATGGAAGCCGGTCGTGCTGGGTGCTGCGGCACCGCGGTGCTTGTCAAAGAAATTAATCGATTTGGAAGGGCTTTGTGGGTTGAAGAGAAATCAATTGCGAGAAAGGCACGCAAGACGTCCCGCACGGCGAGAGGCTGGTGGAAGAGAAGCAGAGAAGGCGCGGCTGTGCGACGAGGTCGAAGCCTCCCAAGTTCCAAGAAGAGTCGATGAGATAGCCACGGGCAGGCCAGGACGACAAGGGTGAAACGTGCCAATCACAGCTCTTCGTTTCCGCCCGGAACTTTTCTCTCATCACCAAACCAAGTCTATTCCTACCTATGCCTACCCTAATGCTGCCCCTAGACCCTCCTCGGACTGGCTCGCCTGGACTCTCACGCTTCTGCTCGGTGGGAAATTCGCTTCTACGGTATACAGTAATCCTCCCTCCTGCTCGACCAGAGGGCCGATTGCTTGCGAGCCGTAGCTGCACGATCCTACGCACTATCGAATCTGCATGTCGACTCTGCAATCTTGACATGTTCTGTTCCGTTGCGAGAGCCAAATTGGGCCTCAATTCTCATTGTTATTGCCTGCCGCGAGCAATCAAAGGGACCCTTGTCGGGGTGGAGCCTCTAGCGACGCGATGGCGGCCATGCCAGTCTCCGGGTTCTCAGAGATCTGTTGCAATGAATCGTGCGCGTGCGCATCTGCTATCTACTCTCAGTAAAAGTTACAGGATTATATCCGCGACGTTACAGTATGTGCGCCAGATATCCAACCCCCCACCCGCTCACCTTGACATCGCTCTACAGTTTTGCCCGGACCGTGCTTGATTCACATGTGTAGGAGGATCACCAGCCATTTTAGTCATTGTAGTTGCTCCCCTGCAATGCTGACGAGGCACCTGCTGGCATCATCCGCCAAGTGGCCAGGGCTTGCTCGTGGGAGATTGCTTGCTTATTGGTACAGTATGTTGGGCAAGCGCGAGAGCATCCCAACCCGACACATCTTCTCTGAACATGTGTCCGTGTGATGACGATCACACGTGAGTGACTGCTGTCGGGGGGTCCCAAAGCGAGGTCACGTGTTCAAGACGCTGTTCATGACGCTTTTCATCTATCGCTCCCCATGTCACAGGCAAGTTGACGTGAGGGGCAATGTTCAGAACAGGCATGTTCGTCGAAAAGGGCGAAAGGTCTTTTCGCTGCTGTCGATAGGGGCAGCATCGGCTCTTCTCATTGACACAAAAAGTCACGGGGACACAGCACTACACTGCCTTGCAAAACCAATGTCAAAGGGTAGGCATCCGCGCACTCGTAGCGGCGCTCACAGCGAAGCCCGTTGTCGTTGCAGGCTTGCAGCCGTGGAACAATTCAATGTTTACAAGGAAGTGCATGGTTGTATCGAAGCTTGCATTTCCCATGAATGACGCCTTGACATGACCACTCGCTCGGACTACCTATCCTCGAGCAGCTTTTGGTTTCTCACACCATCATTGTGCTATGCCGTAGCCGTCATGGATACGTCGTCGTTGCTGACAAGCACTTCACATCTCGTCCACTGCCTCCAGCATGTCTCGAATCACCCTTGTCCTACCCCAACATTTCCTCGTCTCAGGTTCGACTTTTACGATGAGGCGGCAGGAGCGCTAGCTGGGCCACGCGCACCCTTTGGTGTGCCAATGCGGAAGCCATTGGAGAATTTGCGGGAGACGTGCTTGAGGGATCGCATGCGGCCAGTACCGGTGGTCTTTCTACGCTTGGCCTTCTCGCCCCAGTTGTCTACACATTCGTCAGTATGTTGATCGCCGAGTCCATAATGCGTGCATTCGTCTCGGATAAGGACGGTTGTCGTGGGAAAGTCTGCGGTGCCTCGTGGGCAGGCCAGCTCCCATCAAATGGAATATCGTATTGCCCAGCCATGAGAGCAATGAAAGAGATGGGGACGTACATTTGCGGATCGACTTGCTTGGGTAACCGCAGTTAGAGCAAGTGTGCTTCTGGACGTGGAGCGAGCGAGAGCCTGTCAGGTATCCGGTCAGTCATCATGTTTCTTTGGCGCTTCTTTCCCATCCTTCCATGTCCGTCGCGACGACCTCTAGATCTTCTTCTTTGACTGATTGACAGCCATTCCCTCCTCACAACATCGCACTCTTCGGGGTGGTGGTAGGACATACCGCATCGCCTGCACAGAACGTGCGTCTTGTTGTGGCGTTTACCGAATGACGAAGTACCCTTGGCTATTTGATTGATTAGTACGAAACCCGTACGGTGCCAGCGGAGTAGGCGTACTCATTTTGACGGTTGTATGGGTTGACGATGTGGTGGTGGATCTGAGGTTCTGCTTTGAGGTCAAGATTCTATCAATTGTCGATTTTCCGTGTGCGCATTTCTTGGCGTGGGTTCTCATGCACGGACCACCACTACCACGGGCAGCTTTCTATCAAATGTCACTTCGTCCATCGCGAGTATCGTTCCCGGATTATGATTAAAACCTCACTCCCAATCGCAAGCATATCGATCAAGCGCTGCCGTGCATATCAATTCTCCGGCCTGAACGAATCTGTCAATCGCTAAGTGCTGTCTACTGTCTTGCCTCGATCCCACTCTCTGTCCTCGCCTTTTTTGGCCCACCTCACATCATCTGCATCTTGCTTGCCGCTCGACCATTTCTTCACGTCCGCATCCGAGAAGCCCGCCGCTTTTAATCTCTCTGCGCCCTTCTCTTTCCACTTTTGCCGATCCTTCAGGGCCTCCAACGCCTGGTCCCAGTCATCCTCATCACTGTCGATCCGGACATCAGACGCTGGATCATAGCCTGCTTCGAATCGTGCATCCATGGCTTCGCCCAGTCCTGCAATACCACGGCCTCGACTGTGAACTACCGGAGTCTCTCGCGCGCGTCGTGGTCCTATCACAGAGCCCTCGATAGACGTTGAGCGAGATCTTCGTCGACGGGATGACTTCTCGGGAACGTCTGCCTTAATCCGACTCCTTGAAGGCGGCGATTCCAACTGTCTTCGACGTCGCTGCCTGTCGACTGGAGATCTGGACCTTGGTCTTCTCTCAAGGTGGCTATCCGTGCTACGATGCTTATTCGCCTTTCCCTCGGGTCGTTCTTCACGATCGTTGTACCGCGTAGAGTTGCGGTCTTTTTTTCTCTCCTGATCGTGCTGCATGAATTCTCTGGTACGCTTCGTTCGTGTTGAGCCTTCATTGTATGTGCGGCTGTCGCGGCTATCCCCGTCCACTCTCCTGCGCTTTAGACTATCTCCACCTTCTCTGCGCGCCCTGACCGAGTACATCTGTTGCTCTTGTCTCTTCCTTTTGGGCTCCAATGCCTTCAGCCTTGCCCGCGACTCCTCCGCCTCTTTGGCGAGAAGCGCTGCATTGTGAGCGTCTGTGTCCCGTAGTATGTTGCGCAGGAACCGGGTGTTGGGTTTGGCTGTCGTACTGGGCCTGCTCACATCAGCCTCTTGCCAGCCATACTGTGAACCGAGGTGTCAATCCCAGACCTTTTGCCGATGGCCATGCTCAATCCCGCCGCCGCACGGGCAGAGACCGCCTTCGCATCTTTGGCCAACAGCTCGGCCACATAGTCGTCCGTGAGCGGGGTATCTGCAACCATCATTCCCACATCTGCATGCAATACACACGGCCGTCTCCAAAAAGCGTTTATCCAATGTTTCCGAACGTCAAAAGAGTGTGCAAAGACGAAGCCAACCCGCAGACATGTCCTGCGCAAACATCGAAAGCGGAACCCTTCCGCGCGTGACTTCACCCATCAACAAAAGTAAACAATCCCCCCTCCCCTCCCCTCAATAATCAATGACAGCACAAATCGACACACCCACCCACCTGACCTCTCGTCCCATTCACAACACAATGGCAACAACGACGCCCTTCCAACACGATCCCCTCTCCATCCACGCCCTCGCCTCCCCCCTCCTCCCCAACCCCTCGAACCCCTCCCCTCAATCCCCGACCGACCTCTCCGCCGAACTCGCACACTACAAAGACCTCTTCTCCAAACTCCGCTTCTCCTACACCGAGCAAGTGACGAAAGAGCGCTTTCTGCGGTCCGTAGTCGCGTCTCCACCCGAGCTGATCTCCGCGGACGAAATAGCGGCTCTAGAGACCAAACTGGTGCTTGACAAAGCTTCGCTGAAGGGGAAAAAGGCGGAGGTGGCGGCGTTGCTTTCGGAGCTGGAGGCTGGGGCACGAGGGGTTTCGAGACGGGTGCAGGAGGTGGAGAGGAGGGAGGGGAGAGCGGGGGAGGTGGCGCGGGAGGTGGACGAGTTGGAGAGGCGGAGGGAGGAGTTGAGAGGGCGGTTGAAAGGTGGGGAGGAGGAGGAGGTGGGGGGGAAGATGATGATGATGGGGTTGGATGAGACGAGGGAGGCCTTGGGGATGAAGATGGAGGAGGCGGAGATGCAAGGGGCTAGGATTGAGGAGTTGCAGAGGGCGGTGGAGGGACGGAGGGAGGATGTGGAGAGGATGAGGGCCGAGTTGGAGGGGGTCGAGGAGCGGAAGAGGGAGGCGGTTAGGGAGGCGATGGAGATGAGACGGCGGAGAGGAAGTGGCGTGGACGAGGGGATGGACGAGGTCGAGGCAAAGGGGCGCTGGGCGAGGGCTAGTGAGAGCGTGTTGAGAGCTGTGAGCTGATGGGGACCTGATGAGACCAATGACCTACGGACGTTGCAATTGACGGCGGCGTTTGCGTAGGAAAGATACCACAGTCGCGTCATTACATTCAGTGCTAGGGGGTATATCAGTTGTATGAATTTCTTCAAAGCCCGAGATATGTCATGATTACTAGCGAGCCTCTGATTCTCGTACTACAGAAAGGCCGTGCAACCCCGAGCTCCATCGCTATGAATATGATACTCGAGAGCAAAGCAGGAACACCCACACAATGCTACCTCCTCCGAACGAGCCTATCGTCCGTATGAGGGCGACCATTACGGTCATCGACTCATGGCACTTTCGTACTTTACAAAGACGGTCCGAGCAAGCCCAGCGAAACCCTTCCTGCTGGCGATGTATGACACCTTACTAACTTCCGTCTCTTGGTAATCTCCATCTCCATCTCGACTATCTCAAGACTAGCCGATGCCGACTAAGCATCCCATTCTCTGACAATGCCTTGGCCGCGAGGCTGCTCTTCTGCGGGCCTGCCATCCCGCCCTACGCACTTGAAGAGACTGACGTGGCCTTCGCCCAAGACAGAGCATGCGAGCATCATCCTGTGAGGATGGAACGCCGTCGCCGTGACCGGTGTTGCCCGATTATGAGATGAGCTAAGCATGTTGGATGAGAAAGGCTCGATCGTGCCGATCGGAACAGATGACTTGTTGAGATCATCCGTAATATTGGTAGTGGCAAAGACACGCAGTGCGTTATGCGACGAGCCACTGCGATTTGTTAGCACCGTCGACAATCACGAGATAGAGGCAAACTCACGTAGCAAACACAGGCGCATGCTCGTGCACACTCAGACTCCGCAACGTTCCTGCGCCCCCTTTCCCTCCCTTTCCATTCACAAGTCCCACGCTCCGATCCATCCTGATATCCCACAGCCTGACGGGGCCTCCCCGTTCGGCACTAATCAACTCCCTCATCCCACCTCTTTGCAGATGGCACCCCACGATCCAGCCTTTGTGGTCCTTGTACGCCCGGACCATGCTCTCACCAGGTCGATTCCTCGCATCATAGACCCTGACCGCCCCGTCGCCGAACCCAGCAACGAAGACGTTCCCCTCGACCTGATCGCTTGTCAAGCTCGTGATATTACTTCCACTCCTTGCCGGGATATCGCTGACACACAATTCAGTGCCCGCACTCCAGACCCGAATCACTCTGACATCGCCCGCGACTAACAGCCTGCCCTGACCCTGCTGCCATTCACACACGCACCCCGAATTGATCGTACTGGGCACCAAATCGGTCAGCGCTCGAAAGCTCGCCGCCAGCTCCACCTTCTTGGAATCATAGTCTCGGTACACGCGCACCACGCCATCGCTACTCCCAGCCACGACGAGCGCGACATCATCCTCATTGACAAACCTCAGATCGCTGATCCTGCTCCCCTTGGGATTCTCATTCCTCCATCTCGCGACCCGTTTCCCCGCCTCCCAGTCCCACACCGTGACCGTGTCGCGATCGTCTGCGAGGAGGATGTGCGGTTCAAATTGGTGAAAGACGACTTTTGCGACGGGGGCGTTGTTGGCGAGGACCCCGGCGGGCGCGTTCCAGCGGCCTGACGTGGCGAGATCTTTGAGGGGCTGGGTGGAGGCAATGATGCGGTCGTTGCGGCTGCGGCGCCAGATGCGCTCGTTGAAGTCCATTGAGCCTGGTTCGTCGGCTTCGGCGGGCCGCATTTGTGGTTCGCGGAAGTAGGAGATGGAGAAGTTGACAAAGGTGCTGGTGAGGGGGATGTTGGGAGGGAGGGTAAGGTCTCGGGGGATGAAGCCTGGGGTTGAGGCAGGTCGAGCTTCGGGGTAGGTCACTGTGGAAGGAGTCGGATCGAGCATATTGGCTGGAACAGTCCATTCGGCAGGTACTGCGCCACGAGGGTTGGCACGCTTTGTAGGCGATCGGTTGACGCTGGTGGTTGAGGGTGAAGACGGGGCGGGTTTGTCCTTTGTGGATCCGAAGGCAGCTAATTTGCTGATTGATGCAGCAACAGATGCAGTGCGGCGGAGACCGGCGGAGAGGTAACCCTCGGATTTGTTGTTTGGGGATCCCGATGGTGAAGGGGTGGCGACAGGAGTTGTGGGTTGCCTACTCAACTCGAAATGCTTGCTCTGCAAAATCGCGTTCTGCTCAGCATTCCGCTTTTCACACTCTGCAATGACGTTGACAATTTTCAAAGCAGTCTTCCCGAGTGGACCGCTAAAGAGGGCTTCCAACACAAAGTCGACGACAGTGGCGGCGTCCTGTGCAATATCCGGATGGGGATCAGCGCTCACAACGAGACACTGCCTCCACAAAGTGAGGTAGATGTTTTGCTTTGGCATGACTGCCGGGATGTGGGTACCGTTGCGAAGATGCTCACTGGACTCGGAACTTGAATGTGATGGCTTGCGATCCGCGTCGCCGTTGACCTCGGGACCAGGTGTCTGTTGTGGTGCTTGACGCTTTCGCTCGTTGAGCAACTCCTCCCACGCGGCCACGACAAATCTATCGCGATAGCGATTGACGAATGTGGAGAGGAAGACCACGTATTCCCGTCGGACCATGACATTGCCATCGTCGGCCATGGGCACAAGACTTTCCGCTACTTTGGCTTCGACCTCTGCAACCTGATCCGTGACGTCTGGAATACCTACAAAGTTTGTCATGGCATTGACCATGGCGGTGCGAACTTCAGGGACGGGATCGAAGCACAGTCGTGCAAGAATCTGGTCTGCCTGTGCTCTGATACCGGTCCATTTGGCATCTGGGAAATCTTTCCAAAGCATACTGAGACACAGACACGCATATTGCCTCAACAAGGGCTCGTCCTGCTCGGTGACATGGAACAGCATGAATTCGATAATCTCCGGATTTGAATTCAGGCAAGCCGCTTGACCTTGTCGATAGTCTTTGCAGAAAATGGCAATGATGAAGGCGCACATGGCTCTGTGTTCGGCCACATTCGGACAATTGGGTAGAACAAAGTTTGGGTTGACCAATGTGACAAAGTACTGGTAGCCGTTATCCTTGAGAAGATCTGCTTGACAGGTTTGATCGATGGCGAGTATTCGTGCCCAGATGAAGACCATGACCGACTTGAGTTCCTGAGCTTGTGACTGGAGCAGCTTGAGGACATACGGGAAGATGCCAATGCTCAATGCAAGATTGACGGCCCATGGACCGAGGTCGAGAAATTTGCTGAGCAGGACCAAGGCCCTCAGTCGGTGCACCTGACTAAGAAGAACCTGCAGGACGATGGGCAGTTGTTCTGGCATTTTCTGTTCGAGAGCACCTTGTGTGAGGTAGACCTCAAAAGCGCTCAGCTGGTCAGCGAAGAAATCGGAAGGGTTGTACTGCAGGTCTGCGCCTTGGCCCTCCTCGACCTGCTTGATCAGATGCGGAAGCTGCTTGATGATCATCTCGACAGCAAAGTCCCAGCTTGCCCACAATGGATTATCGTGGGTATCTGGAACTTGGGGCAGACTCTGAGGGTGACAATGGTACGTCCGCATGACTCTCTGGGCAAGTAGAAAGTTCCTGAACAGGGCGGCAACCATGAGGTCTTGGCGGAAGAGCTTTTTGAATAGTGGCTTAGGAAGTGAGTTCCAGGCGATGGTGTCGGTAATGGCGGTGAAGATCCAGTTCAGCTCTCCGAGTGGTGTTCTCCGCTCGGAGATCTTGCCCGGGATCTTCCTGCCATCAGCGACACTGACCTCTCGAGGTAACGGGTTCTGCAGGATAAAGTATCTAATTGCCATGTCAATTGGCGTAGTAAGGCATGCGGTGAAGAGATCGGCAGGTAGGGCAGGATTGGTGGGGAGCATTTCGTTCTCACGGCAAGCAGCCAGGTGGATACTGTCGTTGTAGTTGATCATGGGCAGGGTGGGATCATTGCGTCGAGCCTCCCTCTGCTCGGTCTCGTGTTTTCCTGCCATGGCCACAAAGTTTTTGATGATCAAGCCAGCAGCGGAGCAGTCATAGAGGTACAGTCCAGGAGCTCCGAGCCATGACTGCAAATCATAAAGTGAAATTGGGATGTACTGGGTGAAATGCCTGTTGAAGACCCAGATCTCACCAGCGGGGGTGGGACGTGGCACACCGTGGCCATTGTAGTGGAAGAGGACGCGCTCGTCCTTGCTGGTGCGTCGAAGGGTGGTACAGAATTTCTTCATATCATCAACACTGGGATCCATGACCAGCTTGTACCTTGTCCGCATGCTCATGTTCTCAAATTGAGCTTGGAGAGCCTTGCCGATACTGTTCGTGACCCCGCCGGTGCCCTGGCCTCCCTGGGGGACGTCCTGGACGGGGTCTATCCAGCATTCCATGCGGGCACAAGGATCGGTTTTTATGACATCGGGTGGATCGACGCCAATGTTGAGACAGACTGCGAGGATTGCACCGACAGTCTTCAAGCGATCCTTCATGCGCCACTCTTCGGCAACGTTGAGGTCCTTCTTCTTACTGAAGCTCTCATGCCGCTTGTCCCAATACATGAAGAAGGTCTGTGATAGGGCGGTAGCTTGCTCCTCGCTAGTGAGCTGTGTCTCCCAGCCGTGGCGCATCTTGGGCGTGTCCTCATCGCTGCTATCTTTCTCCCCGCGCTGGTCTTTGTCGGGATCGTGCCTGGGGCCAAAGTCGCTCTTGGTCCTCAAGACGGGCGGTGCGCCTCCTCTCCGCTCGACGACCGATGATTGTCGGGACTCTGAATCAGCGTTCTCGTATGCGCCATCGGGGCCGAGTTCGGGTCCGCTGTGCGCGCTGTTTGGTCTATTCGTTGAGGGGGAGTCATTGTGATCCAGACTCCGGGGGTCGGTGTGAGTAACACTGTGAAGCCGAGCATGACGAGTCCTGCGCTCGTCTGGAGCAGAGTCGGGCATGCTGGAAGGCTTCGGCGGACTCAGAGACGGCGCAGACTCCTTTGAGCGCCTGACGTCGAGCTATAGCGAACTCGCATGATGCGGATGGGTGCGGGCAAAGCAGGTCGTAAGGAAGAGAGAGCCTCGAGTCTGCCGGCGAGCGACTCTGTCGCAGTGAGCAGCTGATGGTAGGGAGGACGAGATGTCTCGCAATCGGGCAGGAGAGCTGACGCAACTCGAGCTGATGTACAGTTACACACAGTAGATTTCAGGCAGGAATCCCTCTTGGATGCAATTCGAGGCTGGCAGAGCAGTCGACGAGCAGATGGCGGGGATTCGGCTTGCGGATCCGAGGACAAAGCTCACACCAATCTGCGGCCACCATGTAGTTAGTACACAGTCCAGTCACCGAGACAGATCAAGCGAAAATTTCATGATTGCTGGGGAGATGGCGCCATGGTCAGGCTCTCAGCTTCACCTTTGCGACGCACTGTGCGTCTGCGTGAGTGAATTTTATTGCTCTAGGTACGGTACAAGGAGTACTACTATATTGCTCAAGATTCGCGACGGCAAGATTCGCGACGGCAAGATTCGCGACGGCACAAGGCATGTATCAATCACGCATGACTCGCCGCGCAATCAACGCCAAAGAAAAAAAAAAGTGTCTTGACCCGACGACCATTTCTATTCGATGCAGTAGCTTGACGTACATTCACAAGCCTGAGTGTATACAACTACTGCCGTCTGGTTGCAAGACGCACGAAACGCTCCTTCAGCACCACCCAGAGCTCCAGCGAGCCGATGGCCATCCATTGGAGATCCATCGCCATCGCGTTCGTGGACCCTTGACTCTTGTTGGTGTGTCTGTAGGTTACCGTCGTCTCTCTCTGTCTGTAGCTGAAACTAGCGCCGCTGCAGTGTGAAGACTAGTTCCTGGAAAAAGTAGCTCGGGTGTCCATCTGCATGAAAATCTCCCAGGGGCTCGGATCAATGTTGTTGTCCATAGAAAATAATATCAGTTAATGGCACGACAGCGCTCGTAGGAACGAACCATGATAGCGGCAGCGCCAGCGCCAGTGCCAGGGACAGTGACGGCGACAGTAACTTAGTGACGAACGACCACAGCAAACGCGTGAGACGGCCGCCGTCGAGAAAGGACGCCGTTTTGCTGTTCTCGAGCCGTTGCGTGGAGTGTCTTTCAGAGCCCGCCGTCGCCCAATCACAAGCAGCAAAGGCAGCTCTCTTTGTCGTGCATCTCAAGTCCTGCCCTGCTGCTGCCGTCTGCCATCCACCATCCACCGCGCCAGTCCACCGTGCCACTGTGCGTTTCGCGCCGTCGCATCTCGCTGGCTAGGTCTTCCCGCCGCTGTTCGTGACCCCCGGGTCCGACCTTCAGTCCACACACACCTTTGTACATCTACCTTAGTGCGTGCATTTGGCCCACCTCGCAGCAACTCCAAGTCTGCCCCCAAGTCATTTTATTCGTTCGCTATCGTCACTCGACGGGAACTCGAGCCCGCATCGGCTGGTACTGGGGCGCACGCTTCCTGTGCTTGGGAACCGGATCTCGCATCCGCACTTCACTAGCCTGATTCCAGCCGCGCGCTGTACGTCGGCCGGCATATTTCGCAACCTCGACGACTACCACGACAAGATTACTCTGCACTCCTCCCATCCCATCCCCGCGTATCGGAACACGCTCTTTCGCGACGTCTTCGCAGTCTCTTCAGCCAGACCACGCTGTCCGCCAAGGCCCTCTGCATGCTCAATTCGACCGCTGGCGGGCTCCCGTCTTGACCTGAGCCGGTCCCGCAAACGCGCCCTCTGACCATGTCCTTCTTCTTCAAATCCTCGAAAAAGGCTCCTACTGCCAGCGCTTTGCCTCAAGCGACGAGAAACATCAAGTCCTCCGACGGCGGTCCTGCGCCTGCTTCCTCTTTCTCCACATTGAACGCCGACGTACCGCGCTCGACCTTCAATGTCCGTCCGAGATCCCCAACCTCTTCCGGAGGTCCTGTCCAGCAACAGAATGGATCGATAGGAAACCATGTGAACGACAAGTCATCCTATGAAAAGCCAACATCGCGCATGCAGGAAGAGAAGCCCGGTGGCTATGACAAACCGACCAAAACCCCCAGTCCGGAGCACAAGCAGACACGCGATCGTGCCGACAGCGAGCCGAGAGCGACACCTCCTGTACGCCACTCGCTTCCCATCGCAAACACTCCGGCACCTGCTGACCTTCTACAGACACGAATAGCTCAGCCTCCGCCATCGCGACCCGCCCCAGATCCCTCGCCGTATCCTTGGTCGCAGCGCCAGTTGACCTACGGCGTCCCGCATGCTTATCCCTTCCCAAGATACGGCCCGGCCATCAACGCCGTCGCTTCAAGAGATGGCGCCATTTATGTTATGGGCGGTCTCATAGAAGGAGCTACTGTCAAGGGCGATCTTTGGATCATTGAGGCTGGCCAGACGGCTTTGTCTTCATACCCGGTACAAACTACCTCGGAAGGCCCTGGCCCAAGGGTGGGACATGCAAGCTTGCTGGTGGGAAACGCATTCATTGTCTTTGGAGGCGATACCAAGACCGAAGAGAGCGATCTGCTCGACGACACTCTTTATCTGCTTAATACTTGTAAGTTTACTCAACGCTCTGAGCAGCCACCGCCACACTCTGACACCCCACAGCGACGAAACAGTGGTCAAGAGCTGCCCCCGCAGGCCCCCGTCCTCCAGGTCGATACGGTCACACGCTGAACATCCTCGGCTCCAAGATTTATATCTTCGGTGGTCAGGTGGAAGGCTTCTTCTTCAATGACTTGGTCGCATTCGATCTCAATGCCCTTCAGCAAGCTCAGAATCGCTGGGAAATTCTCATTCAGAATACCATCGACGGTGGTCCGCCTCATGGTCAGATACCGCCCGCGCGTACCAATCATAGTATCATTACCTGGAATGACCGCTTGTACCTGTAAGTGACGAGCACAATCAATGTAGAATGCCGGTCTGATCGTCGTATAGCTTCGGTGGTACTGACGGTGTCACCTGGTTCAACGACGTCTGGTCCTACGATCCTCGCACAAATGCCTGGACCCAGCTAGATTGCATAGGCTACATCCCTGCGGCGCGGGAAGGTCATGCAGCTGCGCTTGTCGGAGATGTAATGTATGTCTTCGGCGGGCGCACCGAAGAAGGCAATGACCTGGGCGATCTTGCAGCCTTCAAGATCTCTTCACGAAGATGGTACACCTTCCAGAACATGGGACCCTCGCCGTCGCCTCGATCTGGTCACAGCATGACTACCGTCGGCAAGACGATCGTCGTATTGGCCGGTGAGCCGAGCTCGGCCCCAAGAGATGCTGGCGAATTAAGTCTGGCCTACTTCCTCGATACAACAAAGATTCGCTACCCTGCCGATTCTTCCTCTTCACAAGCAGCAGCATCACAGCCAGCCGTACAGCCTAGCTCACAGCCAGACCGGATTCCAGGTCACAGAAGACCAAGCGGAGAAAAGTCAGGCATACCACAGAGCCGCAACATAACGCCGAAACAATTGGAACAGACGCCACAGCGGAAGGACTCGGATGGTCGCGATCATATGAGGAACGGTGACGCGCCAGGCTCTGGATCACGTTTGCCACGCATGCAGACATCGCAGCAGAGTGCGAGAAGCATGTCACCGCAAGGCGCGCCCAACGGGGCGCATCGCCAACAGAATAGCACAGACCGTACACAGAGTCCCACACCTGAAGGTCTTGATCGCTCGGCTAGCGACGCCCAGCCTCGAGGCCTACAACAGACGCGGACGGCTACTGATCCCGCAACCATGAAAAATCGCGTCACCACAGTACCCTTCACGGAGGATCAGTCGTATAACCCCGCAAGGACCGAGTCGCCACCTGTGCAGAAGTCAGCACTTCCCCAGCACGGCGCCAAAATCTCGACAGACTCCACCGAGCAACCTCCCCCGCGTACCTCTTCGCGTCAGAAACGTTACCAGCCCATGGATAGAGATCTGGAGACGCCCAGGCCTTCGCTGGATAGGAGTACACCCAACGGCATTCGCACTCAGTCTCGCGATGGTGAGCAGCAGCAGCAGCAGCAGCAGCAGCAGCAGCGAGGTCTTGAGCAAGTCGACAGCGGTCTGGGATCATCACCATCGCTCGGCCAGAATGACGGTCTGTTGAAACAGCTAGAAGCAGAGAGAAGCAAGAACGCGTGGTACACTTCGGAGCTTGCGCTGGCTCGCAAGGCCGGATATACGCCCTCGAGCACCGCCACCGCGATGGACGAAAGCCGATCGGATAGCGTTGGTGACGAAGAAAAGCCCTTGATTGAGGCTCTGCTCAAGATGCGGCAAGAACTCGTCAAAATGTCATCTGCGATGGATGCAAAAGCGCAGACGACCGCCGAGCGTATCGCTCAGGTGGAGAAGCAGCGCGACATGGCGGTTAATGAAGCTACCTTTGCCAAGGCCAGACTGGCGGCGCAGGCGGGGAACAACTCGGATGGGGGCTACGACAACAATGCCGATGCCGATCGATCTGGAGACTTGAACCGTCGACTCGCTTTGATGATCGCCTCGCAAACAGAGCTCAATAAGAAGCTCGATTCGCTCAACCGAGAAAGAGACGCGGAGAAGCGGGCGCGACAGATCGCCGAGGAGGGCGCTGAGACGGCCCAAAAACGATTTGCTGAACTTGAAACCGAGCGACAACGAACCGCGGGCGAATTGGAGTCTCTTCGCGCGGAGCTGCACGAGACTCAGCGGGTGGCGCGACAAGAAGCCGCCAACGCCGCCGAGGCAAGCTCAGCACATAAGCTTCTACAAGTAGACAAGACCGAGCTGAGCGGTCGACTCGAGTCGGCACTTGCGCAGTCGAAGAGTCACACCGTCATCCTGGCATCTCTGCACGAGGCCGTCAACGCTTCTACCGACAAAGCCGGCCACTTTGAAAGGAAACTCGACGAAGAGCGGGGCTTGAGGAGTCAACTCGAGGCCAAGCTTACCCAACTCAAGTCTCAACACGAGGAGAGGACGGCGGAGCTTGAACAGACTTCTCGTCAGCTGCGCGACGCCGAGGAGCTCGCTGAGAAGCATGCGCACGAGGCCAAGACGCATCGCATCGCCATGGTTGAGGGTCTCAGCAAAGTGCGCGCCACCAGTGAGGCTGACCGCGGGCTCAACGACGAGCGCGTTGCCATCCTGCAGCAGCAAGTCGAGACTGCCAATGCCATGGTCCGGAAAAATCAAGCTGCTGCCGACGCTGCCTCTGACAAGCTTCGTCGGGCAGAGGAGCGCATCGCCGGACTTGAGGCGTATCAGGAGCAGACCAGTCGTGAAGGTCTGAGCATTCGTAAGCAGATGCAGGCTGCCATGAAAGATGTACGCGCACTCTCTGAAGAGAAGTCTCGGTTGCAGCAGCAAGTGCAGTCGCAGCAGCTCGAGACCAACGCGATTCACGTGCAGCACAGCGCACTCAAGGATATACTCTCTGAACGCGGCATCAATGCCAGCGAGCTACGCAAGAATCGATTAGTCGACTCCCCGTCCTCGCTCAACCGTCATGGCGCTGCTACCCCGGACACTCCGCGTCTCCGGGATTTGGAGCACCAGCTGGAGGCTTCACACAAGGCCCAGGAGGAGCTTCGGAATCGTCTTGACGACATGCAGGATCGAGACGAGAAGACCCGTCGCGAGTATGAGGAAAAGCTTACTGCCCTCGATAATGATCACCAAGCCGCGGCCAAATACCTGCGTGGGACAGAGAAGATGCTGTCCAAGATGAAGGGCGAGCTCCAGCGCGTCAAGCAGCAATCCGCCGAGTACCTTGAAGAACTCGAGGGTCTTCGCAACAAAGAAAAGACACGATCCGAGAACGAAAGCACTCCACGCGCAAATCAAATGGAGTGGGAATCCGAGCGCGCCAATTTGCACAAGGAGATTGAATCCACCAAATCGAGCCTCACAACCTCCCTCGCGCCCTTGGAGCAAAAGATCAGTGCCCTGCAGCGCGACCTCGAGTCCCGCGATAAGGACCTCACCTCCCTCCGTGAATCACACACAACTAGCAGATCGGACCTCGACAAGCTCCGCACAACACATGACGCCAGCCGCACCGATATCGAGCGTCTCACAAAGGAGAACAAAGCACTCGAAGAACGCGCCCGCGACGCAGAGGCCAAGGTGCAGATGCTTCTCGACCAGGTCGAGTCCAGCGTCGACAACTACCGCCGCCAGACTGCCGACCTCAATGGCGTCGGCCCCAATGGCCCACAACAGCACCACCGCGGCCCAAGCGTCATCTCGACCGCCAGCACAGCTCAGTTCAACCCCACGCACAGTCGGGGCGAGAGCGGAGGCGGCGACTCGGTGTACAGCCAGTCTGTGGCAGCCAGCGAGTCGTCGACGGGCACACGCGATCGCAGCGGGAGTAATGCTGGGGGGAAAGAGAGTGTCACGCCCCGGGAGCGGAACAGTCTTGCGCTGAACAGTCTGGCCGACGAACTCGATGGGCTGAGGTATAGATTGAGCGGGAAGTTCGATTTCGAGAAGACGCCGACCAGTGCGATGACAGGGGGCAGCGCGCCGACCAGTGCTGGGGGCCTGGCGGAATGGAGGAGGGGACTGGAGAGGGAGAGTACCGAGGTGGATTTCTTGGGAGGGTTTGGAGGCGAGAGGGGCGGGATGCTGGGCAAGATTGAGGAGGCAAGGAGGGAAGAGGGAGCCGGCGGTGAGGGGCACAATGCGAACGGGAATGGTAATGGGAGCGTCAATCCCGCGGCGAGAGCGGCGAGGGTCGCGCAGGAGATGGAGGGTCAGAGGAAGGAGGTCAAGGTGTAGAAAGGAGAGGGACATGAGGGTATGATATTCATGTTTGTGATCCGGAGACGATGGGACGGTAGAACATGAGATGACGGAAGCAAATGGAGTTTTTGGCATTCCTCTTTTTCTGAAAGAGAGAGCGTGTGGGGTCATATGTATTCTGGGTCGTTGGCCGCTAGATACCATACAGCAGCGCATTATAGGGTCCTATTTTTCGGGGCCAGGAAAGGATGTGATCTTCGATTCGCAACACGCTAGCCCGCCCTTCCATCTACACCCGTCCAGCGTCCTTGGCCTCGTCCAACTTCCTCTGCTTCTCCTTCCTCACCTCCCTCCTCCAAGCCCTCAGGTCAGGCGGCTGTTCCACCCCCAACCTCTCCCTCAGATCCGCCATCTTCGTCTCCATCTCCCTCTCCCAGTACACGCAAATGACCTCTTCAGCCCCCAAACCATTCCTCACCGCCCAGGGCCCATAGACGTCCCAGAACCTCTCCCTCTCCTCGGGCTTCAACCGCACCAAGGCCGCCAGACTAAGGCCCGTCATGGGCAGGACCGTGTTCGCAAACTCAAAGGCCTTGAGCGCGATCTCCCCCTCGGCAATGACGGGGAGACCCGTCAGCGCGTGGCTGAAGTCGTGACACTCGCGGTACCGCTGCATGACGTAGGCGTCCTCCGGGTCGTCGATGTAGCGCACGGGATCGCGCGTGTCCGGGGAGACGTGTTCGCGATCGAGCCAGGAGACGTACGCGTGGCCCACGGTGTCGCGGGGCAGGGCGCGTAGGCGGGGGATGTCCAGTGTCGAGGAGCTGAGGCGGGGCTTGTCGCGGAGGATCTGACGGCCCGTCGGGTGGGAGAGCATGGCGTGGCGGAGGCGGCGGATGAAGAAGGGTTGCGCGGTGGCTTCGCCTAGGGCGGCGACCATGTCTGGGTTTTTGTTAGGCGGCGGGGGAAGGGGGTGTGCGCGGGGGCCGGCATTGCACTACGTACCATGTCTGTAGTGGTCGACCATGGACGCAATTGCTGATCCGACGGCGAGACCGGTCCGCTCGAGGAAGGTGAGGGGGACATGGCCGGGGTAGTTTGGTGGCGGGCGATTGAGGACGGAGAAGGCCTGGTAGCGGAGCCCGGGGGGTAGAGCAAGCAGTCTGTGCGATATGGAAGCTGCCGCAGGGGACTTGAACACGCGGGACATCATACGGATAGCACTTTGATATGTGGTCTTTTTGATCGGGACAGGCTGTGCCAAGGTATCAGTGGCAGTCGAGAGCGTATGAAGTTCTAAATTGAGTTTGCGAATGCATGAGATCGCCCCATCCGAGATTGCCAAGAGATCTGTTCTGTGACGACATGCTTTTGACCTCGCCCCAAGTGTCCCTTTCCCTCATCTTGCGACACATCCAGCTCGCAACATCGCCTTGCTCTCACGACTTGGAACAGGGAACCCCGCATGCTCTCGGCAAGTCTTCAAGCTGTCTTCCACACTCGGTAAGCAGCTACCGCTCCGGATTTCGCGGGTCACAAGCGTATGGAGGTGCGGTAACAAAGTGGAAGGCCGGGCGGCCAGATTCCCTATTAGCAAAAGGAGGATCTCGTGGTGGGCAGCCAACAGCGACGCCTCGACTGGAGCTAGACCGTCCATGTACGAAAAATTTGCTTGTCCAGGTCAGAGCCGAGAGCTAAGCTAATGTTCGATTCAGAGCTACACAGAAGCAGGATCCAATGTCGTCAAACACGCCCCAGTCGCCTGGCTATGCTTCGGACGCAGATCAACAACATTCCGAGCAGGCGCCTACGACGATACACATCGTGGGCCTGGGCGCGATCGGCAAGCTGGTCGCACACTCGTTACGAAGCATACCCGACTCTCCCCCAGTCACTTTGATTGCGCATCGTCCCGGCCTGCTCGCGGAGTGGAGGAGAAGTAAACGAGAAATTGTCATTGAAGAGGATGGACACCGCACCGCTCGTTCTGGCTTCGAGATGGAGCTTTCGCGACCACCCAAGCGGTTCTTTGGTGTCCCGGTAAAGTCTTCAGATGAAGTCGAGTTCATCTACGAGAACCCTGAGGGCCTCCCACCTCACGAAGCAGCGGCGCAGCTCAAAAGGCAGCGAGGAGAAGCGCCGCCGATCGTGGAAGACGTTTCGGAAACCAATCTTCAACCAGGCGAGTCGAACGAGCCGATACACCACCTGATCATCACTGTGAAAGTCCACCTTACCGTCTCAGCGCTGGCTTCCCTCAAACACCGCCTGCTGCCATCATCGACGATTTGCTTCCTACAAAATGGCATGGGCGTCCTGGATGAGATCAATCAACACGTCTTTCCCAACCCAGACACCCGGCCTAACTACCTCATGGGTATCGTCTCGCACGGCGCAAACACTCCAGCCGGGAGCCCCTTTTTCGCCATCCACGCCGGCAAAGGCACGATCGCCCTATCGGTCATGCCCCGAACAGCACGTCCCGAGATAGACGTCTCGACCCACGTAGACTTCGCCCCAACGTCACGATACCTCATGAGGACCCTCACTCGCTCTCCGATCCTCGCCGCCGTCGGCGTTCCCCCCGTCGAATTCCTGCAGCAGAGACTCGAGAAACTGGCCCAGAACGCCGTCATCAACCCCCTGACCGTCCTCGCCGACGCCCGCAACGGAGCCCTGAATTACAACTTTGCCTTTACCAAAGTGGAACGCCTCCTCCTGGCCGAGATCAGTCTGGTCCTCCGCTCCCTCCCGGAACTCCAGGGTCTGCCCAACGTGGCCAACAGGTTCAGTGCCGACAGGCTCGAGACGCTGGTCGTCAGCATCGCCAACAAGACCAGGCTCAATATCAGCAGTATGCTGGCGGATGCGAGAGCGGGGAGACCGACCGAGATTCGCTATATCAACGGCTACATTATCAGGCGAGGCGAGGAGCTCGGCATCAGTTGCGTGTGTAATTACCTCGTGCAGCAGATGGTCGTGGGGAAGATCAAGATGATACAGGACGAGATGACAGATCGGGTTGTGCTGGAAGAACCGGCGGATCACAGACCGGCGAGGGGATGATTTGTACATGTGGTAGCTTGCACACAGCACTTGAGATTCACAATTCGGTGTCGAGACGAATGTTTAAACTCCTATTGCTTTTGCCCTATGCGTCTAACCACGTGCGCTCATGTAGGCATATCAAACTGTGCCAATGATGGGGACACCCCTCCCACCTCATGACCGTAGAGGCACCTCTCCTTCATCCCGGCATCCCGGCATCCCGGCATCCCATCATGTTGGCACCCCGTCATCCTGCCATCACACCATCACACCCCGCAGTGAAACCAGTCCCCTTCCAGACCCTCCATGTCCTCCGTCAACCTCACCTCCAACACCCAAGAATTCTACTCTTCAGTACTCTCCCTCACCTCATCCATGGTATCCCCTTCGTCCTCCTGGCCCAACACAAAGCCTTCATCATCCCCATCTCCCAACTCGAAACCCCCCTCGCCTCCTCCCGGCGCGAACACTCCATCACTCCCAAGCTCCTCATCCCGATCCATCCCCTCTTCACCTTGATCCAGTCCCTCAAAACCCCAGTCCGTACCCTGTGCTAATCCTTCCGAGGGCCTCACGGGCCCCGCGAGCGCGGCCCCATTACAAGTCCCGATTGGCGCCCCCTCAGCAGGCGTAGCGTCGTACTCCACCTTCGTATCCGTGTGTACATCTACGCCCTCGTCTTCGCCCTTAGTCGTCGCATTTCCAGCGCCTGGGAGGAGGAGACGTGTTGTGGTCGCCGTGCCGAGTGTTCTGCCGTTCCCCGATTTGACACCTGAGACGCTCGACGAATCTTGCGGGGCTGAGCTGTCGTCGAGAGAATCGTCTCCCAAGTCGGCGGCGCGGGCGCGGGCAGCGGTGACGAGGTCCCGGAGGTAGGGCGGACCGAGGGGTGTGGGAGAGCGGCGGCGGTAGAACAGAAGGTAGGCTGCTGGTGTGATGGCGGAGGTGGGTGATGTGCCGCTTACGGAGGAGTCTAGCAAATTTAGTACGGGATGCATAAAAGAGCAAGCGCGGGCCCAACATACCGTTAAAGTCGTACCACTTGCCATCGAAGAAATTCTTGGCGTAAGCGGTGTAGTGGCCTCCTCCGAGTCCGCCGTAATGGTTGTCTACGGCGAAGAGGTCGTAGATGTATTCTCTCCCTTCTTCTTTCAGGCCAACGCGATGGGTAAGGTCGAGACCCTCAAGTGGAAAATCGACCAGCACATCCACCTTATCCCGCCGGAAGCGTTCGCCGCTGAAGCGTTTGAGGTGGACAACCAGGATATCAGGAGCAGTCCAGATCATGAGTGTCTTGTCTGCTCTACGCAACTCTTTGCAACGGTTGCAGTACCATGCATTCTCCTCGGACAAAGTCTCGGTCTTGGCTGTCTCAGCGAAGCAATCGTCTAGGGAGACGCCCTCCTTCTTCCTCCTTCTGCGCTTCTCAAGCTTTGCCTCCAGTTCCGGGTCGTCTGCGGGCTTCATGACCTGATCGTTGATGAGCAAGTAGCCCCTCTCGTCCTCTGGTGAACGAGGACTGCCACCAAAAAGTGCATCCCAGCCCTCTTCGGTCCAGTCGAGGACGATTCCCTCGCCCAACCTGATGTAGTAAGCATCGTCCTCGGGGCGATCTTTAGTGTTTGATGCAGGGGTGATGGACTGATACACCTGCTTATTCCGAGCCTGTCCGGGACTGTTTTTCTGGCGGTGCCCTCGGTTCTTTCGTGTGTAGGTCTTCAAGGGTTTCCCTCCTCGCCCACGCTTCCTGTCAATCTTCTGGCGATTTGCGGTCTTGAACCGATCTTCGACAATATCGGAAGGTTGAACGAAGTTGGGAAGATCCTCATCGCTTTGAACATCGCCAGCGAAATGATTGCTTGCATTACCGTTCGAAATTGAGATAGCTTCGTCATCGTCTCGGGCGTTAGAGGAAGTCTGGCTCCTTACGCTAGTTGTCGAGACCTCCGTCGTCCCTGTGCCAGTCGAGTTGACGGATGCCACCGAGCCGCGTCGTGAATGTACGCTACGCACTCGATCAAACATCGCTGCGGTGTCGAGCGTGCCGTGAGTACCTGTGCAATTGATATCGCCATTCGTGGTCGAAAAATAGGACACCTCAAACAGGCTTCGGATCGATGTAGGAATCACAGTGCCAGGTCGGAGTACTTCTGGCAGATCGCTGTCAACGGCGGCGGGGCTCGATCCGTCTCGCATCGACACATTGACGTACTCATCCTCAGATGGCACGGATCGATCGCTCAACTTCGCATCGAGGGGTTCCGGGCTGTCCATACCGCTCGTCAGACCGCTGTCAGAGCTTCGCCGCGATGTGTCTTGCTTCGTGGGCAGAGTCTGCGCCGCGCCATCGGCAAGAATGTTGCGAGAAGTGTACTTAGCGACCTGTGCGATGATCTTCTTGAAAATCAGATCGAAATCTTTGGCTTCTTCGCGGGTTATCATAACGACAAGAGGCTGGTTCAACGCGCCAAGATTCGACGTCTTACGCTCATGTCTGTTCAAGACAGTCACCGCCATGTAGTCGCCCATCGGTGAATCCATATCTGGAATATCATCATCACGTGGGCTCGTAAAGGACCTGTACTGAGCAGGCTTGCTCTTGGTGATGTTGGTTGGGGCATGTTCGAACTCGAAGACCGCGATGACGTCGGTGCCCGTGATATCACTAACTTGCTCGCCGTCCTTCCACACCTTGTAGAGGTTGTTGTTAAAGAACTCGCCAACGAATAGGGTTTCCGCACGTGCACCGACCTTGTCAGCAAGACGTTGCTTCAATGTCCTGATGGAAGCATTCTTGTCCAGGTCCACGAGGAGCATGGACGGCTGCCCTTTGTTCGGGATGTAGAAGACTTTGTGCTGCCAGGTACTCTCGATGGGGAGTTGCACAGTCAGCAATGAGAAGGGATCAAACGTCACGCTGATCTTGTCGCAGGTTGGACAGACCATGGTATTCTTGTAGAAGCCGCTGAAGAGGTCCATAGCTATGGAGTCATTTCTTGCACGGTGGTTTGAGCGATACTGCTCTCCAAGCTCCTTGATGTACTCTGGATCGTGAACCCTGACATCGTCGGAATCCGGGTTTTCTAGGTATGGCTTCTTGTGGATGCGGTTCAGATCCTCGTGCAGGGCGTCAACCAGGAAACTGAGGAACTCCTGTGAGTCCTGCTGTCCATATCCTGAGAACATAGGCTGTGCATGAGACAAGGCTCCCTTGAAGGGTCTTGGCGAGTAGGATCCTTTGGCACCTTCCATATGCAGGCCGCTGAGGAAATCCGCAAAGGCTCTCGCCATACTGCCATGATATCCGAGCGGGTTATCGACATTGATCTCCTTCTTCCACTGCGGCGTCAAGAAGTACCACGCCAATTCTTCAATGCGGCTTACGCACTGGAGGGCAGAATTCATGTAGCAGGTATTGCCAAGATTTTGAAGACCGATAACACCCCTCGGTCGGCCACCTTTTACCACTGCACGGCCTCGAGTCTGTGGACCATTGTACGTATCAGGTTCGTCGGCCTTCGCTGCTTTGGCTAACTCGGCCTTCTGCTGTTTTCTTTTCGCATCTGACACGAATTCGCCACCTGCTGGACCGCGGACTTGCTCTTCGAGAATCAATGTCTGATCCTCGAACAGTCCGAGCGTCTCGAGCGTGACTCTGCCATTATACTTCGGGTTGGCAGTATTGTCATCGGCTTCGATTATCACAAAATCGTCGTCGTCTTGGAGCTTGTCAAAGTCTGCACGCTCGATGGTAAGTGGTGGAAATGCAATCTCGCTCGCCGGTTCGGCAGGTACGGGAGAGCCAGTCCTGGAAGCTGCAGGCGTCGGCATGCCAGGCCGACTAGGCGCAACTGGGCCTGAGGTGGATTCGGCCTTTGCAGCGCTAATTCGCCATGGTCTGACTTTATGCTCCATCGGGATCCCGGCGGCCATCTTGCTGCGCGTCAGAAACCTTTGGAATCTGTCCTGCCTACTAGCCACAATTTGCACTGCTTGATTGTCATGCTCAGGCGTAGCCTGACCCGTGTTCGCTCGGCTGGAGCTGTTAGTCGCGGGAGGTGAAAGTGGACGAGCTGACTTTTCGTTTACGCTGAGCATCTTCCGTATGGTGAAGATCGGAGGGTACAGCTCGTACTGAATGTTCTGCTGTGAGGCACCATCTGGAGCTGTATTCTTTGCATACCGAATGATAGGTAGCTGCCCAGCGGCTAGGCCGTACCACTCAACAATGCTGTCCCAAGCAGCTTTTGGCAAAACCTCAAAATGCGCGGTTCTTTCAAGTTGTGGCCGGAGAGGGACAAACGCGTCCTCTGTCTTGTCAAATTTGAGGTGCGGGCCTTCAAACCCGTCCAGCGGTACGATGTCTTTATTGTCGACTGGTCCAATGGGACCTTCCCTGGCGTCTGCAGCAAAGTCGAGCTGTGTCTGCATCTCCGTAGATCTGGAGGTCACTCGCCCGAGCCATTTGTACGACACCAAATAGCCGGGTTCCTCAGCCGCCAGTTCCGTTTGCATGAGTCCAGCGATCTTGCTCACCCGTTCATCAATGACAGCTGTGGTGTCGTCTGGGGCTGAGCCACCGGCATCCTGGGTCTGTTCCAATGTGTCTCCGGCGTCACCCATCGCCGTATCGATAGGTGATTTGATACCGTCCTGCACCCCAACTGTGTCTTCCTCGTGTCCCTCCATGGCAGCGGCGGACCTTTTCGCGGGCGATGCGGATCTCCGACCTAAGCTGTTTTCTCCAAAGCGATCTTGTGCGGCTCCTTTCACTTCGGTTGTAGAAGCATTATTTCCGTCTCCGTTGTGACTCCCGCTCATACTCTCGCTGATACCGGACGACCCTAGTGTCAAAGCAGCATAGGCGTCACTCGGTGAATTGGCTGCCTGCTCGATGCTCTCCAGAAATCTCGAGGAGCCGAGCAGAGGATCAAGAGGTGGAAGCGAGTCTGAGTGGCCAAGAGGGGACGAAGGCGACGTGCCCGGACTAGTATTTGTCAAGGGAAAGGGTGACGAGGACCCAGGCGTGGGCGACGGCTGTCTGTCGGGATCGTTGACTTGAGGCGCGTATAGCAATGCAGCTGGAGGATGCCCTGAGCCGGAACGAGTATCTTCGGACGAGTCTTTCGCGGTGGTCTTGCGCTTCTTCAATTGGGAAGCCGTTGTGTCGGCTGGTGAGCTGCCCGGGGGTGGCAGCTATTAAAGGATTTGTTGTAGGCTCGGGATTGCACGAGAGAGGGAGTGTATTGCTCGTGCCCTCGACTCGCGTCTTGATTGCTGCAGTCGCAAGCTGTATCAGCGGAAGCGGGTCACCTGAAATTATGCCTAGTCGCCTATGAAATAATAACGGAGTCTGACGTAGAGATGGTTCCGTAATTCCCAGATGCCTGGATCGCCGCAAGTCTCGGCAGAGCGGCTCAATACCAGGGATGAATTTTTTGGCCGATTTTCAGACGTTGGCATGCGAGGGAGGGGCACTAAGGACAATTCGAACTCTGCAAAGAGAATGACACCAAGTGAGCAGATGCTACAACGTGATGACTGTGTTCGTGAAAGAGTCCTCGAGCAGATCCCAGTACTCTTTCCCCTGAGCTCTTGCCTTGAAGCCCCTGTCTCCACTTCACTTTGAAGCTATTGTTCATGTCACTCACACGTGCCACAATAGTCAAACGCATTTCTCATTCATCGTATTACTCGCCCTATAGACGCGGATACTGGTAGACCTTCAGAGGCATTGGCTTCGTCATGTCGCTGCCTTTTGCAGCATCGGGGTAACGACCTCTGTATTGTACGCCCTATCATTTCGCTGGCCCCTGTTTCAACCACGAAAATGCAGACGCGCCCCCGGCCGGATTCGTACGTGCCTGCTCGCCATGCACTGTACCACTTTGTGACTGAGCTGCTTTGTCTACGCTCTCAATTGGCGGTGTGCCTTCTCGTCGATCCCCTGACATCGACTCCATGGTGCTTCTCCGCTTACCATCATCGAAAAATCTTGATTTGCCATCCGAGTTCGTTCCCGAAGACGTCGAAGTTGCCGAGAAGGTCCTTGAAGCCGATTTCATCGGACGAAGAACCTTGATGCCGGACTCCTTCTTGGGCGTTGCTTCTTTCAAGGCTTTACTCGCGTTCGCATAGTCCATTGTACTGACCGTAGCCTGCGTTGACTCGGGCCCTCGTTGCCTCCAATTGCCCCACATTGCAGGTGAGGATGCTGTCCGGGCCGAGCCAGCACGTGCAACCGCTTCGTCCTTGTTCTGAGCGGCGACATCAGAGCCCGAAGATGTGTCTGGTGGAAGCTGTGCGAAGCGTATTGACCTGCCAGTCGTCGGTCGCTCCTCCTCATCGCTAGAGTCGGTAGCTCCGGCATTGGCAGATGGCGGACGAGGGACACCAGTGAGTACGCTTCGTGGAGTGCCTATGGGGGCTCCAGTGGCAAGAGCTGGTATGTGCTCATCGGACGGTTGCGTGTTTTGGCCAAGGCCATTGATGGCAGTACTTCCTCTGTCCGCCTCGCTGAGTCTTATTTGTGTTGGCGATGATATCCCCTCACTTGCCGTGGTACGGAGCACATTGAATGTTCTTTCGTCTTCCGGTCGTACAAGAGGTATTGAGATTTTGTTACGATCGTCATCGAAGAGGGAAAGATTGTTGGACGAGAACAGAACATCGGCGTTGTGTACGCGCAGCGTGTCACTGCCAAGTATGATCTGGATGCCCTTCGCCTCGGCGATTTCGGATGATGGGGTCGGCACGACGGTGAAAGTCACCGTCAACGTGGGTAGCTGAGGCGCAGGACTGCCCGACCGAGACGACGTAGGATGAGGCACAGCCTCAGGAAGGTAAACCGGCAGTACTACTGTTTGTTGACCAGAAGTGGCGATGTTGATCCGACTTGTATAACCAAGCTTGTCAACTAATCGCCGATCGAGAAACGACCTATGCGAGCCGGTGCATACAGCCGCATACAACAGGGCGTCGTGGCGAAAAGTATGATTCATCCAGCAGCGGATGATGGCAGGGACGGAGCCGAGGAGAAACAGCCCAGGTGCCAGTCCGGGCGTGTCGACAGGCGAGCGAGCCGAGTCTCCAAAGCTGAATCCCGTGTCGAGGTTTAAGCTGTTCGCTCGTCCAGATGCACCGGAGCGGATCGAATGCACGGAACTGGCCCTGCCGTCTGACTTGTGTGATGATGTGCGCTCGCTCATGGGCAGACCACCCCCCGACCGTATCAGATCCATGGATGATCGGGAGGTGTGTGCCCAGCCTTGATTTGCCGACTCATCGAATCGTACGCTATTGGCTCGTGATGTGGCTCCCACTCTTCTGGGCTCGTCTTCGGGGTCGAGGTGGAGGCTGCCGATGAGGTTTGCAGACTCGTCATCGAAGTTCTTGAATGCATCCGGATGTTGTAGCGGAGCTTGTTCGCGTCAGCATCCGTGACAGCGACCAAATGTATGATGGCTTACTCTGTTGTGGTGTGCCACTCAACACCCCGGGAAAGGGCGAAGCACCACCCCAAACCGACTTCATCCTAGCGTCGTCGTCCTGCTTCCTCTCGATCCGTAGCAGCCTTTCCGAGTGTTCTGCTTGAACAGCTTGCACCCGCTGCAGCTCGTTCTGCACTCTCCAGATGTCGTTCTGGGGTTGCGGTTGGAAGGCGACGCTCTGCGGATCCATCCTCCTTAGAGATAAGACGGCTTAGGAGATACTCGGTAGTTGCTCGTGGAGGGTAATCGTGCGTAAGTGGCCCCCACGCAACGTGTGCCTCGCATGGGCAAGCATCCACCTCTTCCACCTGTATCCTTCCCCTCCCAGCCCGCGCAATGCCTGCCGCTTTCGCGGCGAACTTTGTCTCTTCCTAACTTGCGACTACGTGGTCATTCCTTTGAAGTGGGGTTTAGATCTCCAAATTTATTATAAAGCTGCGATCGAAAGCTTGAAAGTGAGGTCCGGTTCAAAGAGAGCTGTGGGGCTTTCTGGAATGGCGGTGTTGGACTCCCTCGTTGTTAGGTTATGTGTGAGAGCTGATCGATATAGATGACGTGGATTGGTGGCTATAGAGAAGCTATCCAGCGTCTTGTGCAGTGTAAGTAAGTGCGGCGGTGGTGGTGTTGGTGGTGGTTGTGGAGATCAAGTAATGAGGTTCACTCCGTAGGTCAAGCAATCCACATCAAGATCGCGTCGGTCATACTTTAGGAATGCTCGCCAAAACCTTCACTTTTCAATCTCACGGTCTTCTTCGCCGATGTCTGCGCAACACGTGAGGGTGGGGTCTATAGAAAGGATCTTCCCACGTTCGTCTCTACCTTATATTTTTCATGCCTGATATGGTACATATGCCCTCGAACATGACTGCTTGCAGCGTTCAGAAATCTCGTGAGTATATTCCAAACATCCATGCCAGCCGCAACACAGCTAGTCCCCATGCCATTCCTAGCGAATCCCATACCACGTTTAGCTTGCTCCCCTTGACCTCGTGCCACCCAATCGATACTTCGATCATGGGGATTTTTGCCGCTTCTGCAAGCATGAGCATCTCCACATCAAAAATCCAGCCCTCGTTGTGCATGTAGGGTACGATATAGGGGAGCGCAGACCGGGTGAACAGCTTGAAGCCGCATTGTGTGTCCTTTATCGAGGCAGTCTTGGGCGGAGTCATAAGCCACAGGAACACGTGAAATGTGTGCATGAGAGCATTGCGCAGGAACGATCTCTGAGTGCTTGATCAGTCAGCATCCTTGACTGGGATTGTAAGACGTACCTTCACCACAGCCTCGCTACCCACGAGATGTGCCCGACTTCCAATTCCAACTGCACGACCCTGACTATCCCTGACCTTCTCGCAGCCGTCGACGAGGCCCGCAAGATCAGAAAACCGTGATGCTCCGTCCGCATCAGCAAACACAACATACTCACCCCTGGCGTGCCTCATGCCGTGCATGGTAGCGCCTCCTTTGCCACGATTATTTTCCAGCTTGATTACTCGGAGAGTCCCCGCTGGCGATCCGACAGGTGCTACCTGAGACGTCTTCGAGAACTTGGAGACTGGGGCTGTCGCGCCATTTTCGGTCGCAGAGTCGAATAGCTTGTGTTTCTTTGCAAAGTCGAGTGCCACATCGGCAGTCTTGTCTGTGGAGCCATCGGACACGACCAGAATCTCCCAACCGCCCTTGTAGTTGTTGGTCTTTAGTACTTCCGGCAGCGTTCCGTTGCTTGTGCCTTTGGTCATGTCTGTGGGGTATGCTTTCTCTAAGTACACGACCGCCTCCTCCAGCATTTGCACAAGGCGATCCTCCTCGTTGAAAGCTGGGACTACCAGCGTCATGAAGACCTCGGGTTCCGATGCTGTGTGTGTTGCAGCGGTCGACTTTCCTTGCCTCTTGGCGACCATCTTCCGCGCCATGTAATCTTCATGCCAGCTAGGTAATGGCGTCGGGGCGCTCACCGACCCATCCGGTAGAACGGCAACATACTCTTTCTCTGTCTTGCGAGCGGCTCGAGGGATCGGCGAAGCTATGAGAAGCCCGAGATAAGACTGGGAGCCGCATGTCAGTCCGTATAACGCTCGTTCATGCTGATACACTTACAAGACCAGCTAACATGGCCCACAGCGGTATGCCAATAATAGCATAGAGGGGCCATTTGAAAATCCCGGCATTGGCCACAATCTCTTGTAGCTCTGCGATCGCTTGCTCGTCCATGGTGATGGATGTACGTGGCCTCTAATGCCACCGGTGATGCTGATCAAATACCAGCCATTGATAGTCCAATTTGGTCAATCAGTCAGCTCGCGACTTCGATTATTGTTTGGGTCGTTGAGTTCGGACCGCCAAGGTGGGGACGAGTTGGGAATGAAGTGAATGCTTGCAAAATATATAGTATCCGCCAAAACATTGTTTGGCGTTCGGGTTGGCAGAGCTCCCCGAACTTTGTGAGCCCCACAATCGTCGTCATGCGGGAGATGGCTGGAATCACAGCCAGATTCACGGCCATACCAACTTCATCCTGTGGATCTGTGAATCCGGTCCAGGCCTGAGGTGCATGTCATATCGCGAAGAAGGCTCTGATGTTAAATTTCATTAGACAAGGACGGGGTATAAAATTCGACTCCTGCGCTATAATCTTCTAGATATATGAGACCTTTGTGCCCATGCCAACGGTTTGCCGGACCTTGACCAGCGCCTCATCAAAGGTTCTCCTAATACGTTGCCGTATATCTTTCCTGGCTATCGCAAGCATAAAGGCGCAGAAGAACAGGAAGAACCTAAAAGCCGCCATTGGGTTCTTTTGCATGGACTGGGTTGCATTGGTCAGGGACATTTGCATCGATGCCAACATGAGCGATGCTCGCTGATAAAAGGTGGGCGGGGGCTGGTTCTTGCGGACCGGGCGGTTTGGTCTTGGCCTGCTGTTCTGCTGGCCATGGTTTGTGTGCTTCCCTGGAATCGGACGGTCCTTCTGCGCACTCGCCTCGGCAGGCCCTTTGTGCGAATGCCTTTGCTTCTCCTCGGTTTTCAACCTCTCCTCAGCTTCAGCTTCTTCACGCCGACGTCTCGCCTCCTCCTTTCGACGCCTTTCAAGTTCCTCTTCCTGTCTCTTCCGCAGCTCCGCTTCTCGAATTGCATCAAGACTCTTCTCCTCTTTCAGTGTCTGCAGCGCCCCTAGAAAAGCTTCACGTCGCTCGTCATCCAAGACTTCACTCATGCTGATGAAGTCCTTGGCATAGTCCCACTCCTCGTTCCTAGGTAGAACATGAAGAGTGTAAAGCTCCAAAAGTTTAAGACGGGTGTTGAGATCGCGTGGTGTGCTCGCGCCGGTGCTATCTGTACGTCTTGGCATAGGTCGTCCATTATGCGACGCTTCCATGTGGGCGGCAACATCGAAAGCAGGGTGCATGCAAGCCGAGAGGTAGGTCTCTAGTCGCGTTTGGTTCAGTCGCTGGTCGGCCATATGGGTCAGAAGCAGCGTCGAACTGCGTCACGATTAGCTCTGGGAGTCAATTTGCGTTGGCCACACACTTACAGGTTCGCGACAACTTCGCCGTCTAGTTGGCCTTCGGTTCCGCCATACCCATGTCTCACCACCTCGTCCCAGATGTTCCCTGTTCGTGCTTTCGATGACACTGTCTTCCATCTCGTGCTCCCGAATGCGAGCTTACCTTCCTCAGGGCCGAGTTCAATGATTGCGTTCAGGAGCGTCAAATAGAAGCTCCATATCTTTACTCGGGTGCCTCTTGATGAATGTGCTACCGGTGCTGTTGATTTCACTGCATCATCGTCTGAGCTGCCATTCATGTGGCCTTGTAGGAACGCTTCGGGGAACACTGCAGGCTCAATGGCATCGAGAGCCTCGGCGAGTCGTCGTGTGAGATACAGTTGCGCTGCTTGGCGGTATGTTTTCGCTAGCCATGAGGACTGGGCGCGTTGCGACGAGAGGGACGAGATTGAGGATGAGAGGTAATGCGACGGGTCGTCATGAGTTGTTGTGGTCGAAGTCACCGAGCTAGGTGCCATGCCTGCAGAGTATAGAGCATTGAGATGTCAAAGTGTAGGCGGGAGGTGCGGAGAGCTTGTAGTCTATGATGTCGCTCTACAGATCTGATCTCCAAGGCTAACCGCGTGGAGCAATTCGACAAGTTTGCCTCGGTTCTCACGCTCGCGCGGCTTGGGCGCGCGCCCAAACCCGCGGCGGCTATAGCGCTTGCAGCGCCTCGCCCCGCAAACCCTGTCACGTGGACAAACCAAAAAGTCCTCGCGGTCAAAACGCCTTCTCAGGACTTGGCACTCTTCATCAAAAGGCTACAAAAATGGCACCCCGAGGGGCTTTCAGGGGTTCCTTCAGAGGTAGCAATCGAGGAAGGACTGAGAAGAGGAAGCCTTTCAAAGACAGCCTGGGTGACAGGAACCACCAATCCAAATTCGAAGAAACGCGCCTTCCGAGCCCTCCAGAAGATATCAATGGCGGGGTACAGGCGAGCAGCGACGACGATGAAGCTGCTGAAGCTACGCCGAGTGCATATTCAACTCTATTACAGACGTTGTCACGTTCCGGCCATGACCGAGGGCAGCCTCGAAAGCGCCGAAAATTGTCCACCAGGGAGCTGGATGGCGAAGTCCTGAGCAACGCTGAGCCGATGGAGAAGCTGCTTCACAATGTCATTGCGAGCGAACACGAAGATCTCGATGAAAGTGACGAAGTGGCATCCTTGGCGAGCGCTGCACAAGGACAGGACGAGTCGTTAGATCACGAAGAGGCCGAGCTTGTTGAGGAGGGCAACAGAGAATCCGATTATGACCAGGATGATCATGATCCATTCACCGAGCGGTTTGCGGTCGACGAGAAAGTCACCGAGCTGGTTCGAAGTATAGGTGGCAAGAAATGGCTGTCAACTGTGAAGGAGCGTGGTGGCTGGAAATATGTCTGGCAGCATCCTGATGTGCCAGGCAGGAATCGCACAGAGAGCAAGTATAGATCAATCGAGGATCTAGTGCTCAAGCAACGTCTCAAACATCCGGCAACAACGTTGTCATTATCAGGAGGTCCAGAGACGTCTGAATTGTTGACCACCATCTTCAATTATCAATCACTGCTCCACGGCGGCCGGACACCCTCAAACGGTAGCTATTTGCGGGACCTCACTTGCCTCCACGCTCTCAATCATGTACTCAAGGGGCGAGACAAAGTCATAAGGAACAATGAGAAGTTGGCGAAGGCTGGTGATGAAGTACCCGAGGAGCTTGACGTACGGGATCAAGGGTTCACACGCCCAAAAGTGCTTGTTTTGCTCGAGACTCGACAGCAGTGTTATAGATGGATCACATCGATATTGCATCTTTTCGAGCCGGAACAGCGGGAAAACTGGGGGCGCTTCAAAGACGAATTTGGTGCCGACGATCACGTTCCACTGCATCTACCTGAGGACTATCGCGATCTATTCGAGGGCAATAGCGACAACGACTTCCGGATCGGCCTCAAATTCACACGAAAGACCATCAAGTTCTTCTCAGCTTTCTACCAATCCGACATCCTATTATGCTCCGCTCTTGGCCTACGGCGCATCATCGCCGCCACTGATCCCAAGAAACGAGATCATGACTTCCTGTCCTCGATCGAAATCGCCGTTCTCGATCAAGCAGACGCCATGCTCCAACAGAACTGGTCCCATGTGACCTTCGTCCTCTCCCACCTCAATCTCACCCCACGCGACTCTCACGGCGCAGATTTCACCCGAGTCCGCCCCTTCTACCTCGACAACCAAGCCCAATATTTCCGCCAGACCCTTGTCTACTCCTCCTACGTCACTCCCGAACTTCAGTCTCTCTTCAATTCTCTCCTCTCCATCTCCGGCAGGCTGAAGCTTACCCCTCTCTACCCCGGCGCTATCACAACTCTTTCTCACCCCCTGAAACAGACCTTCACCCGTTACCACTCGCCAACCCCTTCCTCTGACCCGGACACGCGCTTCACCTTCTTCACCGCCACGCTCGTACCGTGGATCTCAAAACTCGCCTCCCTCTCCTCATCCTCCTCCCCAGCCGGCATCCTAATCTTCATCCCCTCGTACCTCGACTTTGTCCGCGTGCGAAATTACTTCGCCGCCTCGCCCGCGACGGAGAATATTTCTTTCGGGCAGGTCAGCGAGTACGCTCCCGTCTCGGATCAGCGCAGGGCGAAGAGCCACTTCGTCACTGGACGGAACCAGGTCCTGCTGTACAGTGGACGGGCGCATCATTTCCAGCGGGGCCGCGTCAGGGGGGTCAAGAGGGTTGTGTGGTATGCGTTGCCTGACAATGAGAGGTTTTGGGGGGAGGTGTTGGGGTGGGTTGCGGAGGGGGTTAGAGAGGGGAGGACCGCGGAGGGAGAGGTCGCTTGTAGGGCCGTCTTCGGGAAGTGGGACCGGTTGAGATTGGAAAGAATCGTGGGGAGCGAGAGGGTGGGAAGGTTGGTGGAGGGGGAGGGCGATACATTCGAGTTCGTTTAGGGAAACTGAGGGATGTGTGCGTGTGCGTGTATGTGTGTGGCGACTTGGCTTATCGACTTCGAGTCCTGCGCCAGAGAACACTGGGTAAGGCAGGCACCGAGATCAGGGATTGGGAGGAAGTTTGCACGCGTTCTCATACCCTAATATCTAAAGAAGATATCGATTCGTGAATCATCATTCGCTACCGAGCGCCATAATCTGCCCTCCCTCTCCTGCCCTCGATCAGACTCTGGCTCTGTACCTTTCTCAGAAAATCGCGTCCGGTGGCCCTCGACACCACTAGCTCGGGAAAGGTCCCACTCCTCTTTCGTAGCGGGTTGCTTCGCCAGTACTCCTCGACGTCCAAGGCCTGTTTGCTCTCATCCACCGAGTCGCCGTCCTGGAACACGGGGATGGACTTGTAGTCACATGTGCCGTACCGGTAGTTACACTCTCCCTGGAGTTTCCGTTGGAGGTTGTACCAATTGTTCGGCCTCTTAGACTCGTAGGTGGTCTCGCAGGTGCCGTCGCCTCCGCCAAGAGTGATTTGCATGCTGGCACGGGTACAGGGTTTCGAGACCGAGACTTGGGTGCGACGACGGGGATCCAGACATGGTGCGGAGCGAGGCGGTGGTGACCTGTGACCTTCGTCACTGGAACGACCCGAAGAACTTGGTTTAATGCGCGAGATGGTAGTAGTGAGTTTACCGAAGGCGGATTTGAAGGTGTTGCGTTTGAGGAGGTGGGGGCGAGGGCCCTCCATCTCGCCGCTCTTTGCGGAATCTGTCCGTGGGGGCCTCATCTCGCCGCTCTTGGAGGAACTCGTGCGAGGGGGCTTCCATTCTCCGCTCTTGGCGGAATTGGATCGGGGGGGCTTCATCTCGCCGTCTTTCGAACTGTTCGTTCGCGACGGCGCCTTCACGTCGCCATCCTTGGGAGATTTGCTCCATGGTGACCTGAGATCTCCTCTTGACGTACTTGATCGGGGAGGCTTCATCTCTCCATTCTTAGCACTGCTCGCGCGAGAGAAGGGCATCCTCGGTGCGGAGAGAGTGCGCGTCTGGAGGGCGGGTCTCTTCTCGTCGTATATCAGTGGCTTCTTCGTACTATGGAGGAATTTCGGAGTATGCAGAAGCATCAGGTCTTGGATGCGCGAAGTAGTAGCTGGGTAGGGTTGATGTTGGTGCTTGTGGGTATCGATGGATGAACCGAGGTGTGCTGTCGAGGAGGAAAGAAGGTGGTTTGGATTAATGTAGCGAATTGATAGTGCCGACCTGCAATGCGAACAACAAAGGTTGCGGAAAGTAAGTCTTGCCTTTTGATGATAGCGACAAGTGGGTACTGCAGCGGGACGGGAGCGGATTGTCCTAATGTCTCTAAGCCTTGCGGAGTTTGATCTATATCGTCTTCTTCGTTATTCGGTATCTGCCAACGTGAGTTGCCAATCACACGGTGAATCCTCGACACTGACAAGTAAAGATTCTCTCGTGAAAAGGTGGGTCGATCCGGATCCTCGAGTTCTTCGACTCGAAAGAGCTTCTTGCAAGCCTTGACAAAGTTTAGGTCTGCCCGTCGACGCTTTTTGAAGCAGAAATAGCAGATGGTATTCTCGCCAATCAGATCAAGCATCGTCTGCTGCAGGAGAGGAAATGCGGGTTCAAAGTATACACAGTCTGCAGCAAGAAGGACATCCGGTGGTGAGATGGCGTCCGGTCTCGGTGAGCCCCAGTCGTAGACGGATGCGGTGACTTGGTCGTCGAGGTGATTGAGTTCAATGTTCTTGCGCATCAAATGCAGCATTGGCTGTTGATCCGTGATGTGGACACTGACGCGGTGGTGCAGGGCAACTGCGAGGCTAGGTGGTATCAGTATCGCTCGACGTCACTGAGCGATGTACTGACCCTACGAGCCCGCCTCCTGCTCCCAGCTCGAGACTGCGCATGTTCAGTATAAGACAAGTCGATGGCTGCTGCTGCTGCCGCCGCCGCCGCCGACGCCGCCGCAGACCCGACGTACATGGACCCGGTGATTTCTTTCTGGCGCAGCAGGTGTTTGGCCAGGACCATCCCTGCAGGCCACAATTGACCGCCGCAACCTTCCTTTAGATCCTCATGCAGCCGCAGAGGAGAGCCCAACAAGCCGCCAAAGTCAACGCTCGAAACCCCAGCGCTTTTGTATTCTGGCAAATCGACAAGGTCCTGATTTACCAGGCCGGCCAGGAAGTCGTCGGCGGGCGGGGAGGGTGAAGTCATGGCGGAGCTGGGCGGAGGGCTCAGGTCGTTACGGATGAAGGATGTGGCTGATCAGATCACGCTGCAAATCGCGCAAGACAAGGTGACACACTAGCAGTTATCGTCACCCAACGAGGAGCGGGAGAGTTGGGTTCCAGACGGGCGCAGCGGCCCTGCGGCTCTGCGACAAGGCGAGAGCTGGAAAAAGGCAAACCGGTGGCGATCCGCACCATGAAGCAAACCCTAGCCCCACGACCTCTACGGACACGCCTGGTTGTCCTCGTTATCGTCCTGATAAGGATTCATCCTTTGTACGGTCATGTAAAATAATACGAGTGCCTTCTCTGTCCGCTGGCAATACATCCTCAGCCGTGGCGACTGACGAACACCAACGCCTCGAGATATATAGTATGACGTGGCCCCACCGGCGACAGGCAAGAGGAGTCATCATCACCGTCACCCTCCTTCCACATTTGCTGAACAGTCGGGGTCGTGGTCATGGTCATGGGAATTTGTCGCGGGTTGGGACCTGACACTTGATCCTGGCATCAGTCACGGCAGCAACATCCTTGGACATGACCAGGAATGCTCCTCAAAACCCGTGGCATCTCAAGATTGACCATACAAGGGAGACGAGCGTTTCAGCACAAGGCAAGTACGGTATCCTGTGCTTCCCTTCCAGAACATCCCATCAAGTCCCATCCCTTGCTCCACATTCCATTCTTGCCCCTCCAGTCATTCGCACGCGCAAGGTCGTCAAATGCCTCTGCCACAGCGCGTCCCTTTCGTGATGCGCCTCGTCGACGTACGTGGATCATCATGCATACTCCTGCATTGTTTGAGGATATGCCACAACCATGCGACTCCTCGTATGCGGTTTGTTCACCGTCGCATTAGCCTCGCCTCAGGTATCCTTCCCCTTCAATGCTCAGGTACCACCCGTCGCTCGAGCTAGCAACCCTTTTCGCTTCCAGTTCGCAGCAGCTACCTTCTCCGAATCGTTGAATATTGCCTATCAGCTCGTGGATGGGCCTACGTGGTTGCAACTCGACGGGCGGCGCACGCTTTCCGGGACACCATCAATCAACGATATTGGCACTGCGACCTTTGGTATCAGGGCGAGCGACTCTGTTGGATCCACCGTCCTCAATTGCACCTTGATCACCACCGAAGACGTAGGGCCACGGGTACTTCAAGAGGCGTCTGACCAATTGGCAAAATTTGGCAGGCTCACGTCGCCAGGCACGCTCTCGATCTATCCCGGAGATGCCTTCACCCTTCAACTCGGGCCTCAGACCTTCCAGGTGGGACCCTCTCCAACAGTGGCTTATTATGCTGTGCTCCAGGACCGTACACCTCTCCCAGCCTGGATTGGCTTCAATCCTACCAGCTTGTCCTTCTTCGGAGTCGCGCCAATGGTGGGAGATGTATCGCAGGTGTACACTATCAGCGTTATCGCATCCGACGTCATTGGCTTCTCTGGCGCCGAAACCGCGTTCAGCTTACGCATATCTCGAAGGCAGCTGATCTTTATACCTCAAAGAGAAGAGTACGTTGTGAATGGCGAAGCAAAGATCAATCTTGCCAATCAGATCTTCTTGAACGACGATCTAGTATCATTGAGCCAGATCGTTGCATCGAACGTGTCTGGACCTAGCTGGCTAAGTCTCGACTCGAGCTCACTTACGCTCAGTGGCGAGGTGCCGGCCGATTTCGACTATCAACAAGCCACAGTCATCGTACAGGACAGTTCGGGCAGCTTCGCACAGAAGACACTGCTTTTGGCAAGAGAAGGGCTCAACGCGACGGACTCTCCAAAAGAAGGAACAATATTTCCCAGCGTCCGCATATCAAACATCACTACAAGAGCAGGAGATGAAATCAACTTTCCGTTGCCGCGGGAGCTCGTCGATCGTCCGGGCTTTAGTACAATAGTCACATTCGACGTAGCACAGACATGGCTGGTCTACGATGATGCCGCTGGGAGATTGCGAGGCACAGTTCCAAATCTAGCGCCGCAGTCTAGCATACAGGTCAATGTGACTTTGTCTACGCCTCTGCGCGGTTCGGCCGTGGAATCGTTCTTCGTTAACATCGCGCCATCAAAAGAAGATACGCCGGGCACTTCAACGCCATCCGGTCCCGGAGTGGCTGGGCAGGATGCCACATCCGATGATGGTCCTCGCCGATATAGACTGAGCGGCAGGCAGGTTGCGGGCATTGCAGTCGGCATTCTTGCAGCTGTCGTTTTGGCCGCCATCCTGATCACAATCTGGTGCCAGCGAAGACGAAAAGGAAGGAGCTCAATTGACAAAGGGGACATCTCACGTCCCATGATCGAGACTGAAAATGCGTGGCAGCACGCCAATCTTACCGAAACTTCGATCTCTTCCGTCCCGCCTACCTCACCAAGGCCAGGCAACAATCCGCCTCAGATCCACCTCGAAGTCTCTGCCAGTCCCATAAAGTCTCCCGTCAGGACTTCCCGCATCAGTACAAATAGTTCCCTCGGCGATGGAGCCCACGCTGTCTTCTCCGACACCAACATACCCATCTGGGGCTCGCAAGATGGCCATCACGGCCTTCATGACAGCTACTCTGCCGCAGCCCGCCTGTCCACCACCATGGGTGACAAGAGTAACACCACAAAACGCACGACCTTCGGCTACCTCCCCAATCGCCATTCGCGTAGTAGTCTCGCCTTCCCCGGTCCCCTCAATTCCCAACAAGGAAGTCTACTTCCCAATCTCTCCTCCTCAAATATCGACATCCTCTCCACCACCACCACCACCAACACCAGCATCTCTCGTCCCTCGTCCGTCCTCATCCGTCCCCTGTCCCGCTTTGCCGTGGAAAATCGCCGCTCGGTCCGCCTCGTTGCGCCCTCGGGCCACGGGCCGAGTCGCACCTCGACCAGCACGACACTGAACGATCGGCGGTCCATCGCCGAGCGACGCCAGTCGTTTGTCCGTAATCGTGCTTCATCTGGGCAGCCGAGCATCATGTTTTCGACCGCTTCGAGGAATCAGAGGAGCGCGGGTGCGGAGGGGCTACAGAGTCCGTATGGGAAGAGGGGGAAGAGATTCTCCGAGAGTTCGTCCTTGGAGCCGCCGGTCAGGAATCCGAGACGGTTGCAGGATGGGGAGATCAAGGTACTTAGTGTTGAAAGGCCGGGAGACGACAAAGGGGAGGATGAGGGAGAGAGCTGCTGGTACACATCTGAAGAGGAGGATGAAGAGGAAGAGGAGTTCAGGAGGCAGATGGCGTTGCCGAGACATCAGAGACAGTTTGTCTTGCCGGGAGAGGCGAGTCCGACTCCGCCGCCTAGTTTGGGCAAAGGTACGTTTGGATCAGAGTGGAAGGGGGAGAGGTGGAAGAAGCAGCAGATGAGACTGGGTAGGGATAGTAGGGGGGAGCTGTTGAGCAGTAGTCCGCTTGCGAGGGGCGCCGAATTGGAGATCATTGAGCCGAGGAGGGTGAGAGAGCCGTTGGGTCTGACAAATTATAACCTGGGGTCGGGTGGACAGAGGGCGGAGGTTCCGGGGAAGTGGAAGAGTGTGGGACGAGTTATGGGCAGGGGAGAGGAGAAGGCTACGGGTGGCGACGAGGTTGTCGTGAAGAGAGTGAGGGATAGAGATGTCCGAGAAGGAAGTGGCCCTGCTTTCATTTGACGGAGTCTACCTTGATTTGCTTTACGAAGTTGATCTGTGATTTTAGTATTGTCTACATTGCACCTTTGAAAGTACGGTACTGAGCTTTGATCATCACTGTTGCAAAGTTCCTCTATGCACGTTGTAGCTCACCCACAATTGGATGTATCATGACATTACGACCAAAAATTAATGCTCAATTGTGCCACAGGTTGGATAGTGCATTGAGATCATCTCGGGTGTCCATCTGTTGGATTGGCGGATCATTTGCGGAAGTGTCTACAGTATTCGGATCAGGCGACCGAGAAAAGCGACATCAGCTTCCAAGTCACACAACCGAGGCGATAGTTCGAAATCATCGGCTGCGTTCTCGGTACTAAATTAAAGATACAACGATGGTAGAGTCCGATGGACCAGGCCCCAATGCTCTCGCCGACATCCTGGCTGCCCACAACACCGTCACCTTCAAGATCGCCCCTGGCAACAAAGTCACAGATCGCACGTCCTCCGTACTGAAAAGCCTCAAATCGGTTTCGAATGGAGATGCCATTCCGGAAAAGCCGCCGCTTGTATGCCTGCATGCCCGCGGCGACGTGGCGAATAAGCTCGTCACCGTCACTGAGATCGTCAAGCGACAGCTCGCTAGCGAGGGCACGAAGGTGTACCAGTATAGCGTCTTGGGATCGGAGATGGTCAAGACAAAGCAGAAAGCAGATGGACAGGGTCGGGGAGTGAGTGCTGGGAGAGGGGGAGATGATGACGCCGGAGAGGAGGTCGAAGATGCGGATGCGTTTGAGGTTATGGGGGGGAAGGAGAAAGTGAGGAACATGCCGATTTTGACCGTGTATCTGGTCCTGGCTCCGATTCAGAAGCTTAAGAGATTACATGGGTTGGTCTACTTGCTTCTTTGACCTGGGAGGAGACTAATCGCTGTTATAGGGAGCAGACGAACATGCCTGAGCCGTGAAGCGAGGAATGCTGCGCGGAGCACGTACACTTCATAAACTGGCTTTACCATGGTACAAAGGACTATCACAGCGGAGGATCCGAAAGCACAGCTGCGAGGTCCGTGGACACGATATACGGGCGTTGGATCGACGCACCTGTCACAGCTAAATTTACCACAGCGGAACCCTTGCCCGGCGCACGATGATCAGACAAAGCCAGGCTACCTCGTCCGGCCGACAGGGAGCTTGCAAAAAGGGGCTAAGAGCAAGAGCTCTGCGCATAGCACTCCGCCGAACGCCGACGTGCGAGAACGACAAACGCTGCGGATTGACATGCTTGGGATGTGTAGACGGGCTGAATAGTCATGAATACAACCCGGATTGATCAAGCTTTAGAGCTCTCGTTCCTCTCCACCAGCTCTCCAACCCCAAGACCCCTCCCGATCTTGAACCGCTGCTTCTTCTCCTTCTTCTCCGCCTTGCCCTCACTGCCAACAGCCGCACCCTCATCCTGACCGACCGATGCATCAGCAGCATCTTCCTCGTCACTGCTCTCCGCGTCGAGAGTCTCTTCGCGTAGGTAGTCAAGGTCCATGCGCATGCTGAAGGCATCCTCGCCATCGGCGTAGTACTTTGACTCGGTACCGATGACCTTGAAGCCAAGAGTGTCGCGGTAGAGTGCAAGAGCGGCTACGTTGGAGACACGAACATGGAGCGAGACATAGGATGCGTTGTACATCTCGAACATGGCTCGTTCTGGAGTAATGTCAGTACAATACCGCTTCTCGTCGGGGAGCAAAGGGCCGGTAACGATGAATCCACCATTCCTAAAGATCCGACAGCACACATCAAAAGTGTAGTTGCCATTGAGGGATGCGGACTTTTCTTGTGCCATGATGATGCCACAGGTGCCGCGATGATGGGGTGGCAAACTTACGACTCTGCCTCATCAGCTTTTCTGCCAGACCCAGTCTCCGATGTGTCCTCATCACACTCAGACTCGTAATGTGACCGTGAGGAACGCCATCATTCGGCTCCTCCTCCATCTTCGCAAGGACATAGCCTACGATCTTGGGCTGCTCATATGGTGACTTCTTCGGCCGTGAAACCTGTCACGTGTCAGAAGCATTGGTCGGGCTTCGACCGTGCATCGGAGCGAAAAGGAGATGGGATGTCAGGTGGCTGGGAGGGTGAATCTGAATAAAGCTCACTTACATCGACGGCTACGAATGACAGCTGTGGCCACGACAGGGCGTGGTAAAGATAATATTTGCAAAAGTAGTTCTCCGGGAGGTTGGTGATGTTCGTTTGTTGGACGTGCGGAATGTCTGAGGGTCTGAGAAGGCGGATATCCATATTGAATGCTCTTGCGATGCGAATGGCTCTTATCAGGGGGGAGTTATTATTTGTGGTCGCTATCGAGTGGCATTTCTTGCGTTCTCCGATCTGATGTTCAGAATTGTGGAGAAATGACAGGTGGAGTTGATTGGCTCAAAGACGCCGCTAGCGGCGGCTGTGGCTCGTCGATCATCCTTGGCATTATCAGATGCTTAGAGGCACATGTTTTTATGCCAGCGAGGACCTCACGTATTTTCTATGTAAGTCTTGCTTAGACAAGAATGATCACTTCGAGCGCTCCCGATCCACGTTGCCAGTGCCAGCGCTGAAGCCTCTTGGCAGGTGAAAAGTTGTCGCATCTCTCCTATCTTCATAGCCTCCACCAGCTCTTCCATCTCACCACACTCACAGATACTCACAACACACCAGCGCTGATAGAAATTAATCTTCTCTGACCAGCAAGCTTCAATTCCAAACCATCTTCTTCTTATTCCCTTCTATCCCTCCAAACCATCTGACAAGAAAGCTCAACGAGCGAGTGTCGTCGATTTCTCCCTTCCCTCCTCCGACACCTCTGACAAGAAAGCTCACTGAGCGATTGTCCACACCCTCTCCTTCCTCCGCGCCAACGTCACCGACAAGAAAGCTCACAGAGCGATTGTCAAGATGAAGTCCAACATCCAGGTTGGCATCCGATACACCAGACCGGTCGAACATACGGCCGAGAAGATCCTCAGTGGTGTGAACAAGACTTCACACCCGATCTCCCCCAACAAGAACCGCCTGAACAGGGCTTACAAAGGTTCTCCTTTCTCCTCCCGGCCACTGTCATCGGCAAGCCGCACCGCCGTCCCCTCCGCCTCCGCCTGCGCCGCCGCTGGTACCAAGGTCAAGCATTCCGCCACCCTCGTCGCCGCTGCCTCCACCTCTCCCATCTCCTCCGCTTACCCCACCGACACCTCTCCCCGCCGCCGACTTGTACGAGCTACCCGCGCTCAGATCCTACACCCTCACTTTTATAGCGATATCGTGCTATTGAAGTTCACCCGTGTGAAAGGAGAGGTCGCAAGGGCCATCGACGGCAAGCTCAGCAATGTCTTCAGCGTCTACTTCAAAGACGTGAGATCGACATACAAGCAGAAAGCCGAGAGCCACAAGGCCGCGGCATGCTTCCAGAGGCAGCTCGAGTACGCTCGTCAACAAACCGAGCAGGAGTTCCGAGAGACCGGATCGAGACTGCAGATCGAATTTGAGGCGAAGATGGCGGAGCTCGAGGCACGTCACAGCCAGTCACTACTAGCCAAAGAGGCGGAGTTGACTACCAAGATTGAAGAGGCCGAGGCCGCAAAGGCGACAGCCCAAAAGAAAGAAGAAGAGCTCGAGGCGAAGTTGAAACAGGTCGAGGAGCGCTACACACAGTCACCACCAGCCAAAGAGGCGGAGTTGACCACCAGAATCGCAGAGGCCGAGTCGGCAAAGCTGGCGGCCCTGAGCAAAGAAGCAGAGCTCGAGAAGAGACTGACCGCCGAGATCGCAGAGGCCAAGGCGGCGAAGACTGCAGCCCTGAAGAGCGAGGAGGAGTTTAGATTGGAGAAGCAACGAGCCGACGACAGCCTGCAGACGCTGAACAAGAACCTCAGCAGGAAGTTGCAGGAACTGAAGTCCAAGGATAAGGCTCACCGAGCCCGCGAGACCGAGTGGAAGAAGAAAGTAGAACAGATGAAGAACGACCACAGGGAAGCGATGTCGAACCAGTCCCGCAGAATCGACGTGCAGGTAAAAGTCGCAAAGCAAAGCCTTCAAGACCTCGCCAACGAGCAGGTAAACGAGTACAAGTCCCATCTCGATAGCAAGTTCAAGCAGATGACTGCGGCTCGCGACCAGAACGAGACGATTCTTCGCCAGAGGCTAGAAGTCGCCGAGTCGGCTGCCATGATGATGGAGTCCAACAACAAAACCAATGCGCTGCTCGAGGACAAGCTCCGCGTCGCCAACACAACGATAGACGCTCTGACAACCGAGCGCGACAGTGCAATGGCCGAAATCAATCGAATCACCACGCTGATCTCAGGGAATCGCATGAATAAGGCGGTCGTCAAGGCCAACGGACAGGCCAACAACATGTGCACCGGCAGGGAAGCTGCCGATCGGGGTCTGCGTCCGGGACAAGTCGACATCGACGAGAAAGCAGTAGAGAGGCAAGTTTCCGATGAGGAATTGAGCAAGCGTGAATGGTTACGAGAGGCGAAAATAACAGAGTCTGATGTTCCGGTGTACACGTCGAAGCAGTGGAACCACTATATGAGACAGCATTCCATAGAGAAGACATCGCTGACGGAAAAGCTCAATGCTGCCAAAGCATCGTCAGACGAAGCCAAAGTCGAAAATGACAAGCTTCAAGCCCGGTACGATGCCCTGCTGGCCGAGTCGAGGGATCTCAGAGCATGCTATGCCGAGAGCAAGCGAGTGTCCGACATGCACAACAACGCTTCAATAGACGAGCTGATGAGCACCCTGAAGTCAACCAACGTCGTCGCCAACCCTAACGACGACTCTGATATGGCCAAGGACACGCCTGTCAAGAAGTTCCAGAGTACTCAATTGCAGTTTGACATCAAGCCGCTGACCATGGACGGGGCGCATGCGATGACCGCACACGCGAAGAGGCAGAGGATACAAGCTGAACACGATGCCCGCGAGAAGACCAAGGGCAAGCGTGCTGTAAAGCGTAGCGTGACCGATGGTGTGAAGAAGCATCAGAGCAGAAGAGTCGCTCCGCGTGCAAGATCTGTCCGAGAAGTGGGCAAGATCGTCGAAGATGACGACGACGACGACAACGATAAGAACCAGGTCGGAAACAGGGGCTTCCGCGCACAGTTCAAAGGGTTCAGCAACGCCGCACCCACTGCCGCCACGGGTCAGAGCAGCAGCATACAGGGCAACATGTCGAATGTCCTGCCTGCACCGAGCAATCCCTGAGGTCGCGCTCCCGCCGCCGCCGCCGCCTTGTCCCACTATCAGCCGACCCCGGCGAGAAGTAGGCTTCGTCAGCCCACACGTCATTGGTCGATGAGGGCCTTTGATGGTCACCATGATGGAGGTATGAGGCTCTACGGCGCATGTCTCAAATGAGCGGCGGCGGACCGTTAGAGATGAGGCGCTTGTATATTGGGAGGCATTGCTTGTGGCCGGAAGGGCCATATCACAACTGCGAAGGAAATCGCAGTCGCATGTCAGTCGCTGGGGACATTATGCTCGATTGTCATGTATCCGAGAGGGCAATCCGGCAGGCTATTTCAAGATGCTGCGAAGGCCGATAGCCACTGTCTGGCCTGGTCTTCGCGGTGGGTCCTGGTTACTGCGATGATTAACCGCACGACGGGCGGTATTCAGGGTTGTATTACATTGGGAAGGGTCGGCGTTACACAGCGGTTTAGCGTTGGGCTCTGTGTCCTGCGGAAGGTGTTCTGGTCTTTGAGTACAGGGTCTTAGGCGCTCATTCATGGTGGGAAGACATGGCGTTGGAGAATGAGAAGCTTGCTTGGTTCTGGAGTCGACGGCATCTTGAACATTGTACCACCAACAACAATTGTACAACTACGTGTACCACCAACGAGACCTCACAAACCCAATCGTCACCATCTTCAGTAGCCTGGTCGGCCGATGCGGGTCTAGGTCCTTGCGGATCTCTGACCCTTTGGCGCTGGGTGGGTTCATGGGTGGGCGGTATGTTGAAGCGGTGCGCAGGTCGGAAGGAAAGTAAAAAGGATTCACGCCATCGTCTGGGCTTGCAGCTACGAGAGCTGCCGGGACTAGTGGATAACTCCTCGAGAGACCACCTCCCGATGCACACTGGTCTCGATGACCAGCACCTGAATCGAGCGTCGGCTCGAAAGGTGATGATAGTGGCAATGGTGCTGGGGCTCCTGGTATTTTGACGTCCAGGGCTCTGCCTGGGAAAACACCAACCACGCTGATGACCCGCCCTTCGTGGGCTCGGGTCTGAGGTCACGGCAGACGAGCGGCTATGCCCCGTCCCGTGTGTCATGAATGCATGATCCGAGATAGGCCGGTTCTGCCTCCTCGAAGGTGTACCGCTTCCCCTTGTTGGGTCGCAGACTCACTGAAGAGTGTTGGCCCCGGCACGGTCACAGGAGATTGCCTGTAAGAGTACGAAGAGGCAGATAGTCCCCCCGGCATGGTTCGGGGCGCTCGCTATCTTGTGGAGTGCCACAGGTATATCGATGTGACCGAAGGGCTTCGACCACCGTTGAGAGCCGGTGTGCGACTTCATCAGGGAGAAGCCAAGTGTCAAAGAATCCGAAAGAGGAGGCGACAACCTGCGTTAAGTGCGCGAAGAGGAGGGAAGGGCGGGGAGCCCACCCGGCGTCGACATGTTTACGCTATGCAGAGCACCTCCGCCGGCAGCGAGCAACGTTGCCGACACCATCTTTGATGGGCGCTGTCTGCTCCAGGATCCAAGCAAGCGGGAGTTGGGGCAATGGAAGATGAAGTGTACAATACGTACATCAGCACAAATAGAGACAGAGCCACCGAGAATGACCAAGACCAACGCCAGTGAGACTCCAAGATCCAGTGCTTTTGATGGAAGTGATGATGCGATAACGAACGAGGAGGCTGAAGTGCAGAGACGGAGTGAAGTTCTGGAAATGGTCACGTGGCCAGACTTCCAGCCTCACCAGGGCATGCGGCGACGCCTGTATTTCTTCTCACGATCCCCTCACATTGCATTCACTCATTGGGAAATCACAGCTCGGAACGCATTGAGACGTAGTCGGCGACAGAAACACAATTGGCGACATTGTTGGTCACGTCGACTCCAGGACTTCCGTCCAAGGGGTGATATCTGGCACGCATCGCGGGGGGATGCATTAGACCCCAGTCAGCTCACGAGTTTGTACCGCTGAAAGCGTCTCTATCATGGCAATAATATCAGGTGGAACGTGAGTCTTCCTTTCCGTCCTCGTTCGACGCTATCTAAATCCCCACAGCGCTCAATTCCTCCTCTTCACCGTCCTACCATTCCTCTGGCCCCGCCTCAGCGCCTTCTACCGTTCCATCCGCTCCTCCGACCCTTCGTCAATCCGACCGCTCTCCCACGGTGCTTCGATCTCCCTGAACATCCTCCTCCTGACGGCGTTGGCCTTCCTTCTAAGCACCCTCCCTCTCTTCTCCCCTTCCAACATCTTCGCCGCCACCAGCTCTCGTCTACAAGCTCCCACCGGCGTCCTCTTCACCCGTCTTTCGAATCTGCATACTCTGTCCCCGACAGAGCAACGCCTCCGCGTCGTGTTCGAGAAGGGCGGACTCGAAGCCAGACTCTTGTACCTCAAATTCGGGCCGGATGTGCTCCAGGGATGCACCTTTGTTGATCACAAGGCGGAAGACGCCGCGACGGTGCTATTCGCCTATGCCCTGCCGGCCATTCTGACACCGCATCTGATCCACCTGGGCGTCTTGGGGCTGACGACGGCGAAGGGCATCACGGGTGCTGACGGGGCGAGATGGCGGACCGCGGCCGTAGTGGCGGGTTTAGCGGCGTTGTTGGTGGAGGTCACGGTCGTGGGGTGGTACGATCACCAGGATAACTCTAAGGCCAAAACATTGGGAGAGCTCAACTTTTTCTACTGGAAGCTAAGGGTCGTCAGAGGCTTGGTCCTGGCGGCGGTGGATGCGCTGTTGGGCTGGATGGTGTGGCTGGCGAGTACGGGACGGGCGTTTGTGCAGCCACTGTCGGGGGCGGAGAAGGTCGAGGGCATCACGAGGGAGGTGGAAGGGACATTGGTGAAGATGAGGGGGTTGGGGACGATGAGGAATGTCGTGTATCGAAACTCGGGCATGAGAGGGGCAGTGGAGAGGTATTGGGTGCACGAAGGGGAGGTGATGCGGAGTGTGGTGGAAGACAGGGAGGTGGCGCAGGCTATGACGAATGTGCTGGAGAGCACGAATGTGGAGCAGTTGGGAAGGGAGGCGGGCGAGCATGTCGATGCTTGGATGCCACGTTTCGAGCCCATGGAAGGGCAGACTTGAGCTGGATGAGGGCACGCTTACTGTTCGCGCTATACAATTCTGATTACTATCGGCGAAAGGAAAATTCACCTCAGGACCGCAGCTGCTCTAGATGCTTCCGATCTTGCTCCTCCTTCTGCCGCTCCATTTCCTCTCGTCGCCGTACGGCCTCCTCGCCGATGCCCTTTACGCCTTTCACTCGTTGCCTCTCTTCGTACATCTCGCGGCTCTTGAGTATACGGCTTACGATGGAGGTAGCATTGATCTCGGAGTACGGGTGCGAGCCAACCTCCTTGTAGAGCCCCAGAGACTTGACCTCTGCGTATGGATCCTGACCAGGCGGCGCGGACACGGTTGGGCCATGGTATACAGCGTTGACCTTGTAGGGTAGCTGATCAAGGAATGATTGGGAAGGAGAGAAGGGAGCCGAGAAGACGAGTGCAGACATGTACTATATCTCGTTAGCAGAGACGCAAGAAGGGATCCTAGGAATACCTTACCTTGCATTGCAGAACGCACATGCCTCTCTCAAAGATGTTCATGATGGGATAGTTGACACCCTTCCAACGATTCACCACGTCATCATCGTGTATACCGGCAACGAGATAGACAGGAGAATAATCGCGACCATGGTCAGCGATCCTCTTCTCAGCGGCAGACTGCTCGAACCAGCCGGATGATCTGGCGTGCGCTGCCTCTACTTCGACGACGGCTTTTAGAAATTCCATGTGGCCCGGGGTGAAGAGGTCGAATCCCCCATCGACATAAACGACTACTTGACCGGGAGCAGGAGCCTTGCCCTCCACTAGTCCATTCAAGGCTGACTGAGATGGAGAGTAGCTCCATACTTCGACCAATGGTTTATGACCCGATTCGTCCGAGGCGTACTCGTGGATCCGCACCCTCATCTCGGCGCCAGTCTTCTTACGCTCTTCCTCACCGCCACTACCTTCCAGACCATTGAGAACGTCGGGAAGGCACTTGATGAAGTGATTGCGGGTGCAGAGCAGCATGCGGCCGACCAGATCCGTTGTACTGATTCCGGGGGTCCGTTTGACGATCTTGAATCGGCCAGCTTGCTTGACGAAGCGATAGCAGTCTTCACCACTGCTGTCGCTCGTGATGTCGTCCCCGTGAACAACGTAGCGGCAGCCATAGTGGGATATCCAAGACAGCTGGGTGACGTAGGGGGCATGGGGGATTGACTTTGTCGACCAGCGGCACGCATCTACGGCGGCGACCCTCTCGTCCAGATTCATGACGGTCGGCCCCTTGTTCTCGAGGATGGCCTCGTCTGAATGGATGCCGACGAGGAGTTCCGTTCCCAGCTGGCGGGCTTGCAGCATCGCGCCAGCATGGCCGTGGTGGACAAAGTCGAAGCATCCGTCGATCCAGATACGCTCGTCTCGGATGGAAACATCCTCTTGGGGGTCTACCGGCCAGTGACCGGGCGCTGGGGCTGTCTGATGCGGATATCAGGGTGGGACGGGCATGGTGGCATAGGACGTGGGGGGGTTTTACCTCGTCACTCATCACCGCACGAGAACACGTTGATGATGCAACGTGAGTATTTTTGGTACAAGCAGATTACCCTGACGGTTAGATTGGCGAATGCTAACCGCCCAACACAAGAAGTGCAAAGTCGTGCTCAGGAGATGTCAATGATTTTCTCTTTCTCTCTGAACCTATGCTCTGACAGACACGTGCACGTGGGGAGGCTCTGCTTGAACCGACCTAGGCCGATGTTGGTTGAAAAAGCCCCAAGGCTCCGGAGGAAAAGCCCCCGGAGAAAACCCCCCCCCGGAGAAAAAGCCCCAGGGACCCCCAAAGGGACTGCCGCTAGGGCTCAGAGCCACGACCGAGGCTTGTTACGCCTTGTTTCATGGGCAATATTAATGACTGGGGAAACTCGTGAGGGACCGGGCAAGGGAGTTGTGACCACCGATACTCTCGTTCCGTCACGCACATACACTATACCGTCATGCAGGGCCGTTCACGAGGCTGAAGGACATCTACGCACTTGTCAACGGAGAAGACCAAGAAGAAACTAGCCCAGATCCTTTTAACAGTATCCTGGCGCGATCCAATTGGAGGGGCCCATCACCATCAGATCCGACAACGTTCCTGCGTGTCAACCGTCCTCCCTCTCGACGCATTGCGCATACACTCAGGGCAGGAACAACTCCGATCAGGAGTCTCCGGGTCTCGCAATCATGCCAGAGACGCCTCCTTCGCCGAGCGCATACAGCGCTGATAGACCGCTGACCTCTCGAAAACGCACCCGTCCGCAGGCTCCTGCCCTCCCCCCCGTTGCAGATACCGTTGCGGAAGATCCGTACACCAACCCTCCACGCAACGTCTCCGTCACATCTATCTCTTCTCCTGTTGATTCTGCCTACAGCCCGCGACGCTCCTCCTCTGTTCAGGGTCAACAGTTCGGCGCTCCCCCTGTCCCCAAAGCTCGGAGTGGATCCGTCGCCCTCCCCTCTATACCGCAAACCCAACCCTCTCCGAAGAAGCAACACCGACTGAGCCGATCAATCAGCGCCGGTGTAGCCCCAGCCACCGATACCACACCCTCGGACGATAGCAAGGTCCGCCCTCTGCAGAGGAGACCGACAGATCTGCAACCTCCTTCGGGCCCCTCCACCGCAGTACGACCCCCCAAACCAGCTCTTCGGATGCTGTCAACCTCGTTTGGCAAGGCTTCTGACTTGCGCCGGCCCACGGAAGCTCCACACGGACTGGGCATGGCAAGTGAAAGAGCGGCAGCCCAGACGGGCTTTTCACCAGTTGCAACCTATAACTACATACAAGAGACGGCGAACAAGCGCATGGCTACCTTGGACTACGTGCGGAAAGTGTGAGCATACCATATCGACCGCCTCGCCAGGACTGCGCTGACAGACCATAGACACGAGGGACAAGTTTACTACTTTAGCACCATCTCCTACAGCGCATCGCACCTCTCCACCCTCCCCTCGTTACAACCTGCGAAGCTAGGCAGGCGCGCGACCAATTACCTCCTTCTGGGAACATCCCTTACGCCCCTCCTCGAGTTCTACGCCACGAGCCCACTTGACTATCTCCGCGCACTGGCAGCCCTCCTCTCCGAATTCGACACGTACACGCAGCTGTCTGCCGCGGATTCGGGAATGGCTTCTCTGACGAGGACACGCATGGGCGCCATGTTCAAGTCCGGCATGTCAAATATGAGAAGTGTCAAGGGTCGACGCGCATCCACCGTCGACCATTCGCTGGCGGAGCAGATGGCGTCGCAGAATGGCAGCAGCTCGAACCTGTCTTCAGGACTGTCCTCCATTGCCGACTCGATGCCCCTTCCACCTGTTGCCTCTTCAAGCCACGACTTCCAATATCTCCAGCTACCGAATCTCCCCTTTGATCCGGACTTCGGCACCAGCTTTGCAACCCTGACCGACATTTTGATGGAAGCATACAATGGACTCATGACCCTCATACCTGGGCCCGATGCCTGCGTCCCTGGCGTCGCCGAGGCATTCGCCAAGGCAGACAAGCAGATGCGAAAGGTCATGCTTGGCGGCATTGCCAACGAGTTTGGCGATAACACCAGGAAGGAGGCCAAAGCCGAAGTCAGTGGCTTGGGGAAACTGGTGCTGTCGGGTTTGATGTAGTTGGGCATGCACAGGAAGATTTGATTCGAGCATAGCGCGGAGGACATTTGGAAGTAGCTCAGATAGATACCCGGTCCATCAGTCTTGTGAATCTAGACCTAGTTTTAGTACTCGTCTCCTCTCGTCACTGCGCCATTCCCTCCAATCTCACCAATCCCCCTACGTCAACTTTTGCTTGATGAAAAAGGCCCTGAGATGGGAAAGTTGCCACGCGCAAGTCACGCCCAACACAGCCAGCTGGATCAACGTCCATCGCACCGCTCTGGCATTCACGCTCTCCGACAGATCCCTGAACTCCGCTTCCCGTTCCTACTCACGTCAGCACGTCCCGCATCCCTCGTCTACTTGTCCATAACTCACCCTCTGGAAGATCTGCTCCCGCCTGATATCATGCAACCGCGCATTCAGATCCTGAACCCTACTCACCAAATCCCCCATCTTCTCCTTGTCACTCGCCTCGATCTTACTCGTCTCCCCGATCGCCATGTCCAACTCGAATTTGATGTTCCCCTTCTGGTGTCCCGCGCCGAACAGACCGTGACTCATGTGCACATTCACCGGCTGGAAGCAGATCTTATGGTCGCCACTGTCGGCCGCGCTAAAGGTGAATTTGCCCTTTGCTGAGCCCTTCTGGGACACAATGCGGTGGTCGTTGTCAAAGACTTCGTCGACAGAAATGTAGATGCCCATCTCGTTGTTGACCTCGTAGTTCTGCGTCTGGTCATTGTAGAGCGTCGCTTGGAAATGGCCTGGACGATTGTTAGACAGGGAGGGGAGGGGAGAGGAGGTAAGAGACGTGCCGACGACAAGGGTGTCCTTGGGGAGCTCTTCGATGAAGCATTTCTGCGAGGGCCCATCGATGTAAAAGTGCAGCGCTGATATCTGAGAGAGAAGCGTCGCCGAGGCGATGAGAAAGGGCGAAAGAAGCCGCATTGCGCAGTTGTGTGGTTGGCAATGCTCGACGACGATGGGGTTAGAAGTGGTAGACCCCCTTGAGCTGAGGACACGCGAGCTTCGAAGCGTTCCCAAACAGGAAAGTTGACTGCCAAGACCTTGAATTCATGACTTCGCGGACGACCAAGACGATTCGTCTTGTTACAACACAGACAGTCATCTGGCTCGGAGCCCGTTCACTAGTTGAATATGTCGGCACAGGATATGCGCGATGTCTTAGGCATCGCTCCCGATGCCTCAAGGCCGCCGCCGGCGAAGAAGCGGAAGCTATTGGAGAAGAGACCTTGTGAGTCGGCGCGCACGACAGACGACCAGTCGATGCTAATATGGCTATCAGTGGAAAAGGGCATGGCGCGAGAGGTATCGGCACTAATGGGCGAGAGAGCACCTCCAGTTTCGATGATTCAGGTGCAACCCAAGTACAAGCAGAGACCAAAGCGAACACTCAAAGTCACACCCTGGATACTGGAGCCTTTCAGGAACGATGCGCGGAACGATGGGCTGGTATTAAAGCACTGGCAACGTAAACAGCCGCTGAAGACGGAGGCCGTAAGTGGTGCGACTGAGGATGCGCCGCAAGAGGATATCAAGCCGGAGATGCCAGTCGACAAGCCATACCAATTCGCAAAATACAATGTGCAAGTCGAAGTGCCACAATACACAGATGAGGTTTACGAAGCATCGCTCAAGAACCCGGAATGGACGAGGCAAGAGACAGACTACCTTGTGTCACTGGTCCGGGACTACGGTCAGAAATGGGCGGTGATCTGGGATCGTTACGAATTCACTCCGTCCTCGCACCCCGATGCTCCGGCATCACCAGCACCAGAGCCAAAGTCGCGATCGATGGAAGAAATCAAGTCTCGCTACTACACTGTCCGAGCTGCAGTTCTGGCACACGAAACCCCAATAGCGTCGATGAACGGCCAACAATACGCCCTCTACCAGCTTCTCACCCATTTCGACGCCAAACAAGAAACATCCCGCAAGCGCATGACCGAAGCGCATCTCTATCGCTCTGAGCTCGAAGTGCAGGAAGAAACAGCACTCCTCGCCGAGCTCCAACGCATCATGATGCACCACCACTCTCTGGAAAACACGCGCAAAGAGCTCCGCGACCGCCTCGACTACCCCTCTTCTGGCAGTACCGGAATGCAGTACAATACCTCCCAAGCCCTTGGCCAACTTTTCCAACAACTCCTCGCTGCAGATCGCAGCAAGAAAGACCGCCGCCTCAAAGAACTTCCCAGTGTCCAAACAGGTCCCACCCCTGCCCACCGGGACAGCGTATCTGGCCCCGGCACCTCCACCACCAAACGCCCCCGCGACAGCCTCGCCTCGGCCATCTCCTCCGACCAACCCGACACCCGCTCCCGCGCCCTCTCCCCGCACAGCCGCGACCGCTTCTTCGTCTCCCTCCACGACAAGCTCTCGTCCGGCGTCAGTTTCGCGAGCGACAAGCTCTCCAAGCCGCGTATTGCGAAAAGTACCGTGCAGACGGAGCGGATTGGCGCCGTGCTGCAGCAGGTGCGGGTGCCGGACGTCATCCCGCTGCCGACGACGAGGGTGGTGGACGAGTTTGAGCGGCTGATGGGCAAGGTGCTGGGGCTCTTGGAGATGAGGAAGGTGGCGGAACGGGAGGAAGGGGAGGTCAGGGTGCGGGAGGCGGAGAAGGGGATCAAGGGGGAAGGAGGCGGGGAGGAGAGTAGGGGGATGAAGAGAGGGGCAAGCGTGCTCAGCGAGGAAGAGGGGAGGGAAAAGCGGAGTCGGCGAAGCGAGGGTTCGTAAAGGAAGCCTTTTTTGTTTCGAACGATCAACGCAGTGTCTGATTCGCGGTATCCTGGTTTAATATCGCCTACGTCCGGTACAGCTGTGACGACCAAACTTCACGATCTCACCGGAGTGAACCTCCCCTCCACGCCAGCGTCTCGACTGCTGAACCCCACGCGAACACCCACCTCCCCTTCCGCAATGACCCACTCCTGCCTCACCACATCCCAATAGCTGACATCTCGCCTCATGACATCGAACCCGACCCTCGCCGTCTCCCCTGCCCGCACAGCCACCTTCTCAAACCCTCTCAGCACCCTAGCGGGTTGCTGGCCCTGGCCCGGGGGCGTCGCTCCCGGTATCGCCAGGTACAGCTGTGGAACCGCACTACCGTCTACGGAGCCCGTGTTGCTGACGTCGACACTCACGCGATAGAGCACGTCCCATAGCGTTGGGTTCCCGCCTGGCGCGGTGGGCGCGGTGGGTGGCAGAGCAGGGACCGGGCCTTGAGTGACAGGGTCGACGGAGAAGTTGGACACGGAAAAGGAGGTGTAGGACAGACCGTGTCCGAAGGGGTAGAGGACGGGGAGATTGTAGTAGTCGAAGTGGCGGTAGTCGAGGAGAGGACCTTCGGTGAAGTCGGATTGCCAGGCGGTTGTGTTGGTCGTGTTGAGGAGGGCGGAAGAGTTGGTGAGTGGGACGAAAGAATAGTCGTCTTCAGAGAGGGGGATGGTCTGGATCTCTTAGCGAAGGAGAGGAAACATTGGAGAAACGCACGTAGGGGAGGTGGCCTGATGGGTTGACGGCACCATAGAGAACGTCGACAATACTGTCACCAGTCTCTTGGCCGCCGAGATGGGCAGCAAGGATGGCTGTAACGTTGGTGTTGTTCGCAAAGCTGCAATGGTTAAATCGGTAGCTGAAACAGTGACGATGGACTTACGGCAGAACATTCAGGCCGGCCGAGTTCGTCACCACAATAGTGTTGTTGCAGAAGGAAGCAACTGTATTGACGAGGGCTGTACCATCCCAATCGACGAGCAGTGATGCTCGATCGTCCCCTTCGGCGGCATAGGTCTTAAGGAAGACGACGCAGGCCTCTGGTGGTGTACCTGTTATTATCGTGCTTTTGTGTCAGGTCAGCGGAAGCACGCGCGTAACTGAGCACGAATACCTACGATGCTCCCGCAAGGTTGGCAAGAGTGTTATTCTGCACATATTGGACGATGGTTCCGTCCAGCCGTGCACGCGCCTTCATCGCCTCGAGCGGGGAGATAATGTAGGAGAATCTTCCCGTACCGGAGCCGCCACCGCTACCGAGTACACCGAACTCGTAGCCAAATTCATTGCCACCGCTAAGGGGGTTTGCGTAAAGACCCTCGGTTAGATCCCCCACATCATTACCATACACAGCAATGTTGCGGAGACGCTGAAGGGGTAACGCTTTGTTCTCGTTCTTCAGCAAGACAATGCCTGCTGCACCAAGCTCGCGGATCGACTGTGCATGATCGGCTCGAACGTCTACACTGGACTGGTTGTTGTATGGCCAAGTATTGTTGTTGGGGACTCCACGGGCCAATTCTATGAAAGTCAGCACGATCCCAAAAGCTGCCGTTTGGGCAAGCTTACGGGCGAAGAAGTTCAGCGGAGCGACTGCTGGATCGATTTTCGGGAACGACGCCTGATCCTGTCCGAGTTTGAAGTAAGGCATCATGACTCTTTTCACCATGTCATCGAGCCGTTCAATTGACAAGCTACCATTGTTGACAGCTGCAGTAATGTTCGCCCCAAAGTATGATGCCCCCGAGAAGTCGGTGAAGGAGATGGACCCGGGCATATCCATGTCGAGGCCAGCTTGGATCGCAGTGACGCCAGAACGTGTGCCACCCCAATCGGAGACAACATAGCCTTGGAAGCCAAGCTCTCCTTTCAGAAGACCATTGAGGATCTTGCTATTCTGGCAAGCATAGGACCCATTCACACGTTGATAAGCGCACATAACGGAGGATACACCAGATTTCACGGCGTTGGCGAATGGCCAGAGATAGACCTCATGCATCGTCCGATCATCTATGTTAGAGGAGACTGCTTGGATGACCGTGCCGTTCCCAGTAGTGGAGGGATTGCGCTGAATCTCTTGCTCATTGCCAATATAATCTGACGCCATCAGTGTTGTGATTGGAAGGGCGAAGAAGAGGATACGCACGTTTCGCACAAGCCTGAGCTCCCGCTTCTTGCATACCCTCTATTGTCTCTCCAAACAGCTCGCCAGTCAGGTACGGATCTGGAGAGAATCCCTCCCAGTTCCGACCACCCAGCGGTGAGCGACCAAGAGGCCCAGCAACAGGACCGAGAGCAATGTTCGAGCCCTTGCCCGCGAATTCGGCCCCAAGCTGGACGCCACGGACTCTTGCAAGGCCTTTGTCCCAAGCAGCAGCCACAGTCAGACCAGCAGGAAACACGGACGCAAAGTCTGCTTGCCGAATTGCGAGGGGCCCGTCTTGAAGACACAACCCGTCGAACCCCAGTCTTGGAATCGTCTTGATGGTTCCGGTACAAGGACCCAGCACTCCAGTGACGACGTAAGCCTTTTCCTCCAATGTGAGATTGGAGACAAAAGAATCGGCTTGCGCGAATGCGGCCTCCCATCCTTGCCCGTTCGCAATTGCTGGTTACGTCAGATCAGTCTGAAAGAGGCTTACATATACTTGCGCGCAGGGTACACCGGTGGACTACTCGCATAATCGGCTTGATTCCATGGTAGATTTGAGGGAGTATTGATACGTGCTTGAGCGAAGTGTGAAATGCATAGCAGGATTGTTCCCTTGAAGCTGAGCTTCGCCATGTTGATCATATTATAAGAGCAGTACTGCGCGAGTGGAAGGGGGCTCCTACTGACTGGTCATGGACTTTTGTGGAGTTACGCTACCTTGTCTGACTTTATACATCCCAAGCACGGCGGATTCGGCTTTAGTGTCGAGCGGTTAGTCTGTTCATGGCTGAACCAATGTATGCGGGGAAACCCTCTCGTGGACCAGGTAACCACGTGTAGGCAAGAAACCAGCTGACGTGCGTCAACGTCATGACACGTGCAATCAGTAGTACCGTGATCGGGTCTTGTGGAGGAAAGGACCCCGAGAGCATCGATTTGGCAGCGATGCTATTGCCCATGGAGGCTAGAGAAGCGTGAATATAGGGCGTCCGCTTCGATACCCCGCCTTTCCGAGTGATCGGGCCATATGGACCAGCGCGCTTCCGCTGCGATCGAGCAGAACCACAGCGATAGTCGTTCATGGTAAATAGACCATCGGCCGAGCTACGGATACTGACCTCTGCTATGGCATCCAGGGATCGCGATCAGATTGGGCCACCCGAGGATCGCCGAGGGGTAGTAGCTACGCTACGATTAAGCGACGCCATCCCATTCCATTCTGTCCAAAGTGCGGATATTGTGTTGACTAGTATCTTACACAAGTTCTGCAGCCCTTTCCCGCAGGATTTTGTATATCAAAGCTGAACGAATGCCCGAGTGGTGGGAAGGTCGCGAAGCGCGGCCAATCAATGGATGAGCCTGGCTCCATACTCAAGCAATGTCATCCTCCCAGAGTTCTTGAATCTCAGTGTCCGGGTATCTCGCGACCAATGAATGTTCAATACAGGGCGCGCGGAGGAGTTTATGGGTGGGTGGAGGTCTTCACAGGTACCAAGCGAAGCTTTGATGTGTAGTACGACAAGCTTTTGCGAATGCGGGGATCCCGCAGAGTGCCAAGGAACAATTGACGATGACGACTTGTGCCTTAGGGTTGAAGATTCGCTCTCGACGTTTCCTCCCGGTTAATGAAATCTATGCGCTCCTCCATGCACTTCGCGATGGGCCAGCGGCAACCAGAGACCGATCGATAGCAATGGCAGACGGACAGGAAGAGCTGGATGGAAAGAGCGGCAGTGCGAACGAGTCTCAGAACTCCCCACCAGTACACAGAATGGCTTCGTCGAACACGGACCGCGGCGGTAATGAAGGGCCGACGAAGAAAGGTTTACGCTCTCGCCTGAAGGATGTCTGGGACAAATTAGGCCTCGACTTGCAGACCATGAAGACTATGGCCAAGGGAGCTTTGGCTCCCACCATTGGACTTGCTGCATTCCAAGCGACCGACTTTGCCGAAACATACACTACCCTAGGCTACCTCGTCGGCATCATCTCGATCCTCAGCTTCTCGATTATGCCTCGAGCAAAGTTTCTCCAGACAATGTTTTACTTAGTGTTCACGACCTGTGCTGCCACCGGGGTTGCACTTCTCGCTATCTATTGCTGCGTGCAGGCTAGGGCAAATACCACAGGTAGTGTCACGGGCTCTGGAGGAGCTGGTACAACAGGCACGCCTTCTCCGGGAGCTTCAACCACAACGTACAACTCGTCGGCATCTGCAGTGGCAGGAATCTGGCTGTTCTTCGAAGTGTGGTTAATCAATACTATGCGAGCCAGGAATCCGGCATTGACTATTCCTGGAATTGTCGCTGCAATATTTGCAAATGTCTCCATGATATACGCTCCCCAGTTTGGCACGATGACTCAAGGCATAAGTTTCGCAAGGCGACTATTGGAGGCATTCATGACTGGCTTCGGAATCGGTACTGGTGTGTCACTGTTCATTTTCCCCGTGACCATGCGTCAAGTTGTGTTCAAGGAGATGGCTGGCTATATCATGACACTAAGGAAGGTTATGGGTGCCCATATCACCTACCTAGAGAGCTTACAGGAGGACAACATGTTCACCCGCACACCAACCGGATTACCAGACAGGCCACGTACTCCTCAGGCGCAGGCCATCAAGGACATCATGGCCGCACTCGGGGCTCTTCACGGCAAGCTCTCCGTGGACCTCGCTCTCGCCAAGAGAGAGGTCGCTATTGGCAAGCTAGGCCCTGACGATCTGCAAGAGCTTTTTCGCCGCTTGCGCTCGCTCCTGCTTCCTATCACTGGGCTTAGTTCCGTCACCGACATCTTCGAAAGGATCACAGAAGAGTATGGCTGGGAGGATTTGACCCCAGACCAGCGGCCGCTTGACGAAATAGAGAACGCAAATGAGCGACGACGTGCTGAAGCTATCCGAGATTGGCAACAATTGTCAGGCATGCTCAAGGACCCTTTCTCCAAGATCGTCAGACATATAGATGGCGGGTTGGCACACGTACTACTGGTGCTCGAACTTGCCCCTATGCCTAAAAAGTCCGGTGACGACGTGGAAGATAAAGGCCAGCTTCCTCCAGAGCCGGGCGATGTAGGGTATACCTCATACATGGGAGAACAGGTCCACGCATTTTCTAGCAAGAAGTCGAATCTCCTGCGCGACTTCTCTGAGCTGAGAAACATCAAGCTACCGCCGAATTTCTTCGAACAACCTCGTACGGCATCATTCGAGGCACCTGAGTGGTACTATCAGAATGCAGGAGAGTCCGAGAAAAGGACGAAGTACCGTCGGCAGCTATTCTTGGTCTTGTACATGGACTTTTTGTTGGAGGCAGTAGCGAAGGGCGTCTACGATTTCTGCAAATATGCAGACGAGAAGGCAGAGACTAAGCTCAAAAGAAAGCGACTCATCGTGCCTGGCTTCAAACGACTGCGGAAGTGGGTCGTGGGATCCCTCACACATAAGTCGGATGGTTACACGGACGAGGAGCGTGGGATGAACGAGGACGGCGGTAGGTCGACGGTCTATCTCGGTGATGCCTACCACAAGCGCAAGGATCCAGAGCATCTCCCGCCTGCTAATGGATTCGAGACATTTGGCGATAAGATCAGAGCATTTCCAAGGTTTCTCCGCTCTCCGTCATCCATGTTTGGATTGCGGGTGGCCATGGCGACCATGTCACTTGCCGTGGTTGCTTACCTCCGTGACACTCAACAGTTCTACGTTGTCCAGCGCCTATTCTGGGCCCAGATCATGGTGACGATATCAATGAGCCCATCGGCAGGTCAGAGCGTCTTCAGCTTCGCCTTACGCATACTTGGTACGCTGGCGGCCATGGTCACTTCCTTTATTATCTGGTATATTGTAGACGGACGGACCCCCGGCGTACTTGTGTTTTTCTGGGTCTTTGTCATGTGGGGCTTCTATATCGTTTTGAAGTACCCCAAAATTGCTCCTGTCGGTATGATCTTCTCTGTTACTAATGCCCTTATCATTGGCTATGAGTTGCAGACTCGCAAGATTGGAATTCAGCTGTCAGAGTCTAATGGTCAGGCTTATTATCCTATCTACGAGCTTGCACCATACCGTCTCGCCACTGTCTGTGCTGGCATCTTTGTCGCATGGATATGGACTATCTTTCCATGGCCTATCTCAGAACACAGCGAACTTCGTCGCGATCTCGGCGCTTCGCTGTACCTACTGGCCAACTATTGCTCGGTTGTAGACAGCACGGTGCGAGTGCGTATCTCGGGCGACCTCCACTCGCTCCGCTCAAATCGCGACTCTCCTCTTGGACAACTCGACAAAGCACGGCTCAAGGTATTCTCAAAGTCATTACTCCTACTGCAAGCCCTAAGGACCCACTCGGACTTTATCAAGTTCGACATACCACTTGGCGGCAAATTTCCTGCAGCAACCTACCGCAAAACGATCGCCAGGGTGCAAACAATCCTCAATTTCACATCTCTTGTCTCCTACGCCTCACAGACGTTTGGCGACATGTACGACTCGCACGGAGGTGACGAGCATTCCGGGTCCGAGTGGCTCCGCGACTTCCGTCGACTGTCACGGACGGCCTCGACGACCAGCCGAGAAATCACTACCTTGCTAGCCCTACTGTCTGCGTCAGTCACATCCGGCCAGCCACTACCGCCTTATATCAAAGCGCCTGAACCGTATGCGCTAAGCAGCAAGCTAGATGAGATGGATCGTGACATTCTGAGCTTAGAACATCTTGTAGAGCCCGGCTACGCGGCGTTCGCATGCATGCAGATCGCTACAAGGTGTATTGGAGATGATCTCGGGGCGCTGTTGAGGGATGTGAAAGAACTCGTAGGCGAGATGGACTTTAGCTTCACTGTCGTTGGGGCCGAGGAGGAGGAGAAGGAGGTCAGTAACGCAGGTAGCAGTGGGAGTAGCCTGAGACAAAGAGCTAATGGAAAGGGAAAGGATGAGTAATCCCGAGCTGTGGGAATGGAGTTCAGGAGTAGGACATGTCGCATCTACGGAATCTTGCATTATTGGGCGTAAGGACGGCTACGTACGGCATACGTACCTCGTAGATCAGCCCTATGTGAATCCATGTAACCTTGACGCTCTAAAGGTCTATTCAAGGTACATTCCCTCCTTTGTCACATTTTTCCTATCAATGATCAACCAACCCCGCTCCACAACCCGATCGGCGCGCGACGTCACCGCCTGGACTGTCCCGAGTCCACCATTCCCTTCTGACCCTCGAAACCCGCAGTACCAGTCATGTTCCGCGGATAATGATGTCCATAGCATGAAAATGTGGACTTGGCATCTCCGCGAAGGGAAGGTACTGTACCTGGTTAGCGGTGCTTGCTGAATGCCTGACGGTTTGGCGAGGGCGAAGGATGCGCGCATTTCGTCATTGTTGAGCAGTGGAGCTTGAGCTAGTGATGAGGAAACTTGGGAGCCTGATAGGAGAGGGGATGTGAGTTCTGTTATATTAATTAAGGGTGCTCTTGGAGTTGCTTGGGTCGTAGCTTGGATGTTGAGCTTCACTTGCGGGTCAGTATGAGAGCCTCTACGTTTGCAATTGTTACTTTCGCCGGCATCGGACTGGCTTGCGAGCTACAGCACAAACATGAGTTTATGCCGCATCGTATGCTGGCGAAGAGGCAGGAGACGGTGTTCCCGCCTGCGTTGACATCTGATGAGTCGACGCTTATCAGCGCGATTGACAATACTACGATCGAAGGATGGTGAGCTGCATACTCATGATATTCTTGGAAATCTGCTAACAACCCCAGGTCATACTACTACACCCATGGCCGCCATCTCGCCGGCGAGAACCGCACAATGGCTCAATGGACGGCGGATCGCTGGGCCGAGAACGGATTTGAGAGCAGACTGGACGAGTACAGTACGTCTAGTAGCTTTGGGAGTGAATTCGAGCTGACAGAGGCTGGCAGTCACTTTCCTGAACTACCCTGTGGCCCAATCTCTACAGTTTGGTTCGGCTAATGGAAGTCGGGAGGTCAACCTTGTTGAGGCCGTCCTCGCCGAGGACGAGACGACGTCCTACCCAAACAGCCTGCCCTCGTTTCATGGGTACAGCTTCACCGGCCAAGCGACAGCCGAGTACGTTTACGTTGGAAGAGGACAGCAAGTCGACTTCCAGCGTCTGGTGACGCTAGGAGTCCCTCTGGAGGGCAAGATCGCGCTAGCGAAATATGGAGGACCATTCCGTGGTCTCAAGGTCAAGAATGCCCAACAGTACGGCATGATTGGAGCTGTCATCTTCACCGATCCCGGCGACGATGGGAATATCACAGAGGCAAAAGGCGTGGCCGCATATCCATTGGGGAAAGCTAGGAACCCAACGCAGGTCCAGCGTGGATCGGTACAGTTCCTATCCACTTATCCTGGTGATCCCACCACTCCTGGCTACCCATCGAAGCGGAACAGTCCTAGAACTGGTATCACCAATGTCACCCCTCAAATCCCGTCCTTGCCTCTATCCTGGGGTCAGGCGCAGCCCATCGTACAGGCACTTGATGGCTTTGGTACTCCTGGCAGGCAGGTCAACCGCACCAATTGGGTGGGCGCTTTCAACGCAACTTACTCGACAGGCCCGGCACCTGGCGTGACGCTGACGATCAATAATGAGATGCAAGAAAATATCACGGCGATTTGGAATACCATCGGTATCATCAATGGCACCTCCCAGGACGAGGTCATCGTCATTGGTAATCATCGTGATGCGTGGATTGTAGGCGGAGCAGCAGATCCCAACTCTGGTAGTGCCATCATGGTCGAGCTCAGCAAAGCCTTCGGACGTCTGCTCGCGACTGGCTGGAAGCCGAAGAGGACCATTGTTCTCGCTTCCTGGGATGCCGAAGAGTACGGTCTTGTCGGCTCCACGGAATGGGTCGAAGAGTACATACCTTGGCTCACTACCTCAGCCGTCTCATACCTTAATATTGATGTCGGTGCCTCCGGTCCTAATCCGGATATCTCTGCGACTCCCGATCTGCACCGCATCGCCATCGAGACTATGAAGAAGGTCGTCTATGACAACTACCGCGGCTACAACAATCTCACCCTCTACGACGTCTGGCTGGGCCTCGGCGGCGAAGTGGGCGTCCTCGGGTCTGGTAGTGACTACACCGCGTTTCTACATAACGGTATATCCAGTATCGACATGGGCGCCGGAGGTGGTCCGACAGACGCAATCTACCCGTACCATTCGAACTACGACTCCTTCCACTGGATGTCTACCTTCGGTGACCCCGGCTACAATACGCACAAGGTCATGTGTAGGTATCTTACACTACTTGCATACGAGATGTCAACTCGCGAATTGCTTCCTCTTGAGCCAGCAAACTACGGTGTTGAACTCACGGCCTACCTCGCCGATTTGGAAGAGACGATACAGACTGGTGGCGCCAATTACTCTAGCCTAGACATATCACCCATCCGCACCGCGATCCAGACATTCAACACCAGCGCTGCTGCCCTACAGGCAGTCATCGCCGCCAACCCTGACGCTGCCGCAATCGATAATGTTAACGGGAAGCTACGTGATTACCAACGAGGTTTTGTGAGTCAAGGAGGACTGCCAAACCGGGAATTTTACAAGAATGTGGTCCAGGCTCCGGGACTCGATACGGGCTATGCGCCTGTGACATTTGGCGGTGTGACGGAGGCCATCACTTTCTACAAGGACGCGCAGATGGCCAGGGAGTGGATCGAAAGGACTGCGAAGGGGATTGAGAGGGCCGCGGCGATACTGGTGCCATGACTTCACGATGGAGGTCCGGATCCACGGATGCAGGTAGTAATGAGTGATGTATGAGAGACGAGGGATGAACGACCAACTTCGTGATGAGCTGTGGCAAAGACAAAAAGTTATCAGACACATGAAAGAGTAACTTGTAATGTGTATAAAGAATTGTCCATCGACAAAGAGTCTTCTACAGTATTCGCAGGTTGCAGTGAGGGGGCTGAGGAGCGATGTCGGGCCGCTGGTCGGACGTCGGAGATGGGAGCGCTGTTGTTTGGTGAACTTCATTCCTTGTCATCCTACCTCGCTCTGAATACTCAGATCCGTCAGCAACCAATCTGCCTTGCGGAGCCAAGCGAGAGAGCTATTGGCATCTGTCGTCACGACTATCGAGGCCATACTGCCTCTGCCACGGAACGTCCCTTGCGCGTCCATCCCTGCAACCGCGCCATCACTGCAACCGCGCCATCCCTGGGCCAACAAAAGGGCTCTGATGTCCCGACATAGCCTTGAACCCGCACAATTCGTTCGGATACGTTCCGAACTACATGTGATGTCTGAAAATTTGCATGCTCACAAGCTCCAACTGCTACAGCCCAGAAAGAAGAAGGAAGCAATGTTTCGAGAGGAGGCATTGAGGATGACAGTCCGCTTACCTTGACCCGTGTATTGTTCCCGTGAGTAAATCGATGGCACCCGGCTCTCTTATGAAAAGCAGCGCCATGGGTGTCTGTGTTGACTTTCGGGATTGACAGAGAGCGGGCAAATTGTGACCATGCTGGCCCTGTGAGGTGTCTACCACAAGGTGAGCACACGTATTCCTTTGAAAAGAAGAAGAGATGAATCGACGGTATGCCTTGTCCAGCTCGCGGCCCGGGCTGCAATGCTACATGATCACCACGCCGGGAGAGGCCTTTCGCGCGACTCAGCAGTGGTTCACAGAGGCTACCACGCTACCAGGGAACAATGTTACGGTACGGCTTGCATGCGACTGTCCGTCTTCTGCAGCATCGAGCTGCAATACTACCATAACCTAAGCCTGCAAGAAGTTCCCCACGCGACTGACTAGATGTACTCGCCTACAAGGTAGCCACTTCATACTACCAGCTTTGCTGATCTGGGAAGCGTGGAATGGGCACATATCGATTGGCGGTCAAAGCGCTGCTGCCTTGCCACCAGCTTTACCTTCCCACAACGTGTTCAAAAATCTCAGCGCGACTACTATATTTGCGCAGACGAGACCAGCACAACTTACCCGCCCCGTCGAGCAAACTTAACGATCATGCAGGCCTTCCGAGGCCTGCTATCCGTCGCGCGGATCCGCGATGAAAAGCTGGAAGACGAGGTGTCTTTCTCACAAAGTAAGTCACAAAAAGTGTTCTCCACTGGAAACGTCCTGGATCTGGTGAAAGACGATCGCTCGCCGCCAGGACTTGTAGAGGGTCTACTCCAAGGTGACAAATGCGATGTACTAGTTGAGATGGACATTAGCGACACCCATGCAACGGTTGCGTACATCAAACTCTACTTCGAGGCCGGTTTCAGCTCTACAATGACACTTCACTACGAGAACACACGCGGAGAGATGGCCTTCGAACGCGTGTTCGGGCTCAGCGCGCTTCCCAAAAGGACGTTTCCGCATTTGAAGGCGTTGTCTCTTCCCGGTCCGCAATTTCACTCCAGTGCGATCGACCTCATCACATTCGATTACACTGGTCATTTCACTGGTCATGGTGTCTATGGTATGAGTGAAGCAGGATTGGGAAACAGAAAATCTTCAGGTGAGCTTAGCGAACTCCTTCATTTTCCTTGCAAGATCACGCTGGCCCTCACTCGGACCAGGTCCACTGCCACAGATCGAAAGCGGGGCACACAGCGGTATCGCGACGTACGATTGGTCTACAAAGTGTTCAACACATTGCTTCAGAACGATCGTGATCGGGGCTTCTGGGAGTTTGAGAAGTTTTCTCTCGACAAAGATCCGGCCATAAAAAGTAAAGATGAAGACGGTCAGACAGTCATTACCTACATCATGCCTCATCACCCTCTGGAGGCTAGGACCTCGTTCATCTCGTACAAAGAAGCCTGCGCAGTCATGGGTATCGCGACTCGCAAGCTCGACGAATGGGAAGAAGCACAGGTCAAGCAGATCCATAAAGACAAGGACTGCCAGCTGATAGAGGTTCCACATACCTCATACAAGGGTCTTATCGTCGTGTGCCCTTTCCGCGTCGAGAACGCCCCGCCTGGCACCAAGATCGCCGTCCGCTTCCTCGACGTCAGTCGGCAGATTGGCACCCCGTGCGACGCAATATCTCTTACGAAGTCAACACCCGGCGAATCTCCGGACGACGAGTCGAAGGACGAGATCACGCACCACCGCGAACTCTGGAAAGGCGAAGTCGTAAGCAATTTCCCCGCCATCGATTCGGATTACACCTGCATGGCTATCAAAGCGCCATTCCTGCGAGGCTGCACAGAGATGAGATCGGAAGAGCATGACGAAGATGCCGATGATGGTGGTCCTCTGCCTGGTGAAGGAAGTGACGATGAGGACAATCCCGGTCATTACGATGTCCCGGACGACGGTTTCTTTGACGGAGTGAAGTCTTACGCGGACTTCAGACGGCCGCAGGACACGCGCCAATACCTCGCAGAAGCACGCCCTTACCGTGTCGATCTCATCGTTGATGCCGACACCACCATGCGCGAACGTCACGTCGAGGCATTTCAAGCACTCCGCAGCCGCATCGAGCTTGAGATTCGTGAATCTCCTGATCACATCAGCAAGACAGCGGAGCTACTCTGCGGTGGACGGCCGGACTTCCTGCCGACCGTCAACGCCTTCCAAGGGCTCGATGAGAGCTTTATCAGAATTGCCTGCGAAGGACTCAATGATGCCCAATTGGCAGCTATGGCTCAGCTACAATCCATGAGGGGTCCATTTGGTCGCCTACTTGGGCCTCCAGGCACTGGAAAGTCACACATGATTTGTCGCATTGTGCAACCTTTCGGTCATCTCCAACTCACCGAAGAAGCGAGAAAGACAGCCCTTCCAGACCGAGAAGCTGCAAAACCAGATCTCCAATTCGATGGCCAATTCCGAGAGGCTTGCGCGATCATCGTCACGGCGCCCATCAATAGTGTACTGGACGGCCTCACGACTGCCATCTACAATGACCTGCTGACCGTGAAATCTCACCCCATCGTCATTCGCGGCTTCGCTCATGGACTAGAAGTCAAGATTACCAAGACAAATATCCATCTCAGTCCCGGCGATCTTCGCAATAGAATCAAGTCAGCAGAGAGCATGATCACCATCGAAGCCGACATGAATGCCTTCGCGACAGTATGGGACCGGCAGACTCGACAGAACAATACGTTCGGAGCAGCGAAAGATGGCCCTGTGTCCGATAATCGCATCAGCACCGACGTATTTGTTCATACTTTGGGTTTTCATGTTTACGCTGCTGCTGGTCTGGACATACCCTCGCAGTTCAAAGAGCACCCCTACATAAGGAACCTTCTTTTGGGTCCTCTGTGTCAGAACAGCGAGCGTAATTGGCAGAGGTATCGAGAGATGTACGCTCGCTACCGTCAGAGTAAGGTCAATCCTGACTTTAGATTCCGTAAGCAGGACCGTAAGGTATTCAGGATTGAGTTCAAGAAGCTCATAGCGTTCGTGCTCCGCCACGCTGACGCAGTGTGTATCACCCTAGCTCATGCGCTCGAGCGTACAATGAAGGAAAACCTCCGGCCCCGCTTGATCCTTGTCGACGAAGCTGCGAAGGCTCACCCGGGGGAGACGCTCTCCCTACTCGGCGCTTACACCTGCCCAATCATACAAGTCGGCGATCATAAGCAGCTCCGGCCTCACGTCCGCTGTCCTGTCGGCCAGAACCCTTACGTCGCTCAGCTTATCGACTCCGAGTTCAAGCGCTACGATGACCTCGGATTCCCCAAGACCCAATTCATAGAGCAACACCGTTCCATCGCCGCCATTAACGCAGTGACCAACCTCCACTACGATGGTACCCTCCAATATGTCAAAAGCACCATGTCCCACGCAGGCCGCTACAAGTTCGAGACCGCAGCTCGTGACATCTGGGGCCAGTCTCACGCTGTCGTTCTGCTTGATGTCCAGGACTCCCAGTCCTCAAACCGCAATGCCGGAAAATCCAGCACCAACAACAAGACATGCAACGCGGTCCGCAATGCCGTTCGAGAACTCGTCAAGCCCCGTGGAGCAAGATCACATCTCCAATACCATGCCGGGGAAATTACCGTGCTCTCACCCTACAAGGCACAAAACGAGGACCATCGTCTCCAGCTTCGCGACCTCGCGGACGAATTAGCTCTGCCAGAGGTTCAAGACATCTTCGTAGGGACATTCGATGCCGTTCAGGGGAGGCAATACGATGTCGTTATCGTCGACCTGGTCAAGACAGGACAGATCGGGTTCTTGGAGGATGAGGGGCGACTCAATGTCGGTGCTTCCAGGGCGAGGTTCGGATTGGTGTTCGTGGCGGATACGCACGCGTTGGAGGACGCAGCAAAGGGCAAGTTCCTGGAAAGGTTGTTTGGGTTTTTGAAAGAGGGAGGGGCGAACGTCGTGGAGGTCGATGACGGGACGGACTGGATTGGGAGACTGAAGATTGGGATGGATGTTGGGAGAGGTAATGGAGCTGGCAGAGATGGGAGTAGTGGGAATGACAGTAAGGCTGTTGAGGTAATGAGGGAAGTCGAGGAGGATACAGATGCTGTCGGTGGTGCGAGCGGTACTGTTGCGGGAGACACAAGAGGGATGGGTGGGAACGCGACGGATGATATGATTTGGTAGTCGGAGAGAAGGGTCACGACTGGCGTTCGCAGGTCAGGACTATATGGGAGGAATACCTTTTCACACTCCGGCGAAGGCACATCACTGCATGCATAACGCTGAACGGCGAGCGGGGAAGACTGGTTTAGGATCGAGAGGCATGAGGGTCCTGCTTTCAATGAAATGATCATGACACACATAGCCACTTGAGTTCATTTAATTGGTTCGGCACGATTTGTTCCTGCTAATTACGAGAACGGTAGCATGTGGTCCTTCTGTGAAAAGACGTCATTGAGAGGCACTCTGGGAACAAGTTCGACCGCTCTACTGCCTTACAGTATTCGTCGACATCCGCAGGGGCGTCCTCATGACCAATTCCTCCATCCGGCCATGAGTCCATGGTCTCGACGGACTGACCTGTTCCGGATAGAAGATGCATGGTATACCAACATGGGATCTACCCACAGACGTGTCGGCTCAGGACAACAGCCAGACTGGCGATCGTGTATACCTTGTTATCTCTTTCCATATCAGCTAATGCCCACCATCTCCCTGGCCCGACCCACCAATTCCTTCGCCGCCCTCAGCTCTTGTCTCGAAACTCCCAGCGCGTCCGCGTATTCGCCAAATGACATGACAATTTCCTCCAACCCCATCTTCATGGCTACGACGAGCTCTTCCACTTCGGGCGCCCTCCTCTTGCCATCGAATTCCACATCCGTCCAGTGGGGCGGGTACGTGGCGAGTAGCCCTTGCACGTCACGTATCGCGGCCATGAGCACTCGCATGATCTTTCCAATGTCCTTCTGCACTTGTCCGAAATTGTCCTCTTTCAGGCTGCACACGGTAAGGCGGCAGAGAGCTTGCACGGCATTATGAATGTTAGCAGATCTGGAATGAGGATGACCCAGGACAATGGCCGTAATGTTGCAGGTAAAAGGTATGCGGAAGGCCCCCCCAAACGGGCTGCGCAAGAATTGGAGGATGTAAGAATTGAATCGATTGGTGAAAGATTTGAAGGCGGTCTGGGGGGTTTCGTTGCCCATTATGGTACGCGCTCTGCTACCAAGTGGGCTCGCTCCTGGATCTTGCCCAATGGACTTGGCCACAAGGCCGACACTGTTGGCTACACTCTCAAGCTTCGAACTGGGCCTCGGAGACGCGGTGAAGATATCAGGGTTGTCGCGGAGAGGCTGCGCGATCCGAGATTTGGGTGGAGGCGGCTGTGGTGTTGCGGCAGGTGGTGGTGGATTTAAAGCTGTCTGCGCCCCTCTCACTGCCTGTGAGACAGCCTCGATTTCGGCCAAACATGCTGATGAGATGTCCAGCCACGTGGACGAGCCTGGCTTCTCGAAATCACTGTAGATCGTGCGTCTTCTATCTTCAAACCGCTCTGCAATGATGGCCAATTCCCACAACGCGATGCTGTGTGGGAGTTCACGTCGAGATTTGATGCCGTTTATCAAGCTTGCGTTGGGATCTTTCGACTCATTCGTAAGCGGAAAGCCTTTCTTCAATGGCTCTTGTCGAGCGTATGTCGTAAAGGCCATATTGGTGGCTTGCCACATGATGACAAGAAGGCTGCTTGAATACATGAACCGAAGGAAGAGGTGAAAGACATCAGTGAGACCTGGGGGGATTGTGGACTTGTGGAGCGAGTAGAACATCTTGCCAATGCTGTACGAGACGTTCCAGGCGCTTTGTCGTATTACGAAGAAGTATACCATGGGACCCCACACGCTGGTCAAGAAAGTGAAAATCACAGCGCGGAGTCCTATCTGGAGGGCCAGCGAATTCGACTGCTGCTTCAGACGCTCCCAAGTCCATCTTTGGCGTGTCTCATCGGGCCTTTCGCGGGTTACCCTCGGAATTTCGAGGGCGTCATAATCTCCCCTGAGGTGTCGCAGAGCCTGGCCAATCGAGAGTAAACCGAACATGCAGCGCAGCATGACCACTCGCTCGTTCAAACGCAGGCGTTCATACGATCGCCCAGGATCTATCCAAGCGAGATTCGCCGACGGTGCTGTGCTGAAGATGTAGACCTCGGAGAAGAGGAAACCGGACGTCCAGTACCAGATCACCGTCCAAACCGCCCTCTTGCCGATACATCGTTTCCAAACATCCGACGCTGTCGATCGGTCTATCGATCTGCCAATATGCATATAGGCGACCCGTAGGACGAAGATTGTAAGGCATGACACGAAAAGCAGACCCATTCGAAGACCTGTCATGCTGAAGGGGAACCACGACCAGAAGACTGTGGTGTCACGTTAGCAGCTGTGGGAGGGGAAGGCTCAGGAGACTGACAATGAGGCTTCGACATCAAGATTGCGTCTATCCAGCAAACGAGTAGGCCAACGAGGGCGGCATTGGTGAAGCAGCGGTGCAACGCCGGGGTGAGGAAGTCCTTGTAGGGCCTGGTACGAGCCGGTGGCTTCATACCAGCGTTGGGCGGCCCACTGACGGCGGACATGGTTCGGTCAGCGCTCTATGATTGCCTGGTGAAGCAGAGGAAATGGACCTGTAGCATCTTTTCGCAGGGTCTCACGGTGTGAGTGTTTGGGCGAGTGGTAAACAGCTTCCAAAGTTCAAGCTTCCGTATTGGGAAATCTTGTCGCGAAAGCACGAAACCACGTGCTCGGTAATTGCCGACGTCATCCAACCCAAGGCAACTCTCGACTTGCTCTATTCTCCGCATCTCAGACCGACTGCAGTGCTCCCGACCACCTGTGTGCATACATCCGCGTGCAGCAGACTTCGCCCTCGTCCACGAGGAAGCCCATTTCCTGTTCGGAGCCCCGAACCTAGCAGCTTTTAGCGTGGCGGAACGACATGTCTTTCAACGATGCGGACAGGTTGGAGGGTGGGCAGGTCCCCATGCGCTCAACACGGCGAATGACTAACAGCGTGCAGCGCAGCCTCCTGGAACTTATGCAGACGATCCTGAGTTCGAGCGCTTCACTACACAATTATCCGACAAACTGTTCAGCTTGACCTCGAACATCTCCAACCTCTCAAACCAGATCGCAAAGCTAGGCACGAAACGAGAGACGGAGCGCGTAAGGGAGCGAGTGCAAGACTTGCTCGAGGAAACGTCGGACGGATTCAAAGAAATCGGTGAGGGCCTGAAGAAAGTACAAGCGTGGCAGGATCTCGGGGTATGCTTCCCTCAGTTCGGTCTCCTGACAAGCACTGATTTCAACTAGCCATCGCAGCGATACACACAGGGAAAACTCAACCAGGAATTCAAGGCATCACTATCCGAGTTCCAAGTCCTCCAGCGACGAGCGATCGAGCAACAGCGGAAGTCGGCGACAGCGGCGCGTGCAGCATTAGAAGATGGGTCTTCTCAAGGGGGCCAGGACGGTCAGCCACAGCAGCAGTTGCAAGAGCAGGAGCAACTGAGACTCGCGGATCAGAGCGAGGTCGACTTTCAGGAATCTTTGATCATCGAAAGAGAATCCGAGATACGCAACATCGAGCAATCCGTTGGCGAACTGAACGAGCTCTTCAGGGACGTTGCACACATGGTGCATGAGCAAGGACAGTCTCTCGATATGATTGCGGACAATGTGACGAATGTAAGAGATGACACGCGAGGGGCGGACCAGCAGCTGCGGACGGCAAGTCGACACCAGAAAAACGCGCGAAACAAGATGTGCTGTCTGCTACTAATTCTGGCGGTGATTCTCGTGGTTGTAATACTAGCGGCGGTTCTTGGGTAGATACACGGTAATTCCATGATGATTTTTGCGACGCTCGATCGTTCCAGTGGCCTGCATTAGGCCTGCGCTACCATGCAATGGGCCACACATGCCGACTGGGCACCGACGAACTACCAGATCTCAACGGAGAAAGACATCTGTGAGATCTGTAGAACTGGTGGCTTCGCAACTGCTCGGCGAGCCCGAATGAAGAAGCGTTCCAACGTTGTGCCGCAGTACTGTATTACCGTTGACCCGTGCGGTCTATCGCTTTTTCTACAGACGGCTTGGATGGAACAGACAGGACACGAGTACCGGGCGAGGAGTTGTGGCTCAGTAAGCATCGTTAGGCTAGATGCCGGTACCCCCCATCTGGCCACCACGTGGAGGAGGATTCCGGACCCTATAACTGCCTTCCGCGCATAACGGCTCAACGGCCAAGTCGGCTTCGTAGTATAAGCGACTCGACGTAGTACTGCCGGAACGTAATGCCTTGGACAGAGGGCATGATTAGATGAAGGGTCGGAACCGAATCCGCCCCCTTTCCATCTCCTACATACGCGATCCCGTCAGCGGAATAGATGGATGTCCGCCACTCCCCTCGCGCTTCTTACTCAGCAACGTCTCTCGACTCTCATTGGAGCCTGGCTGGACGAGCAATGTTCTCTTCCCATGTCGTTTTCAGGCTCTGTCGTCCACCAGGCAGGTGAATTTGGACGCCTCCTGTCCATGCAATAGCGAGAAGGCAAGACTGGTTGGTAACCCATGATGGAAATGACCATCTACTTTCCCATGGCCAGCTCATGGCATTTCATTCATCTTCCGTTGATCTTGTGAGGTACTGCACCGTCAAGATTTGTATCACGTGCCACCACTAGCAGAGTCTCTATCGTCGCTGGAGACATCCAATTTGAGGAGATCTAGGTATAGTCAACTCGCCTTTGCCACGCTGGTCCCGCTCGTGTTCGGTCAGGATACCGTCCCGGGTGCCAACCGTGACGTCCATCCTTTCCACCCTAACTTTCACGGGCGGCATCGTCTGTGTCACTGTCACGGAGATCGTCTCCATTCCGCCGACAAGCACTGTGACAGGAGGACAGAGGTCCCTGACTATGCGGACCGTTCAGTCATCCAAGTCACTGCTGACGTGACTCGCAACATCACTTCGACGGTATGCGGACCCGCAGAGGTCTTCCTGATTACAAGGGGCTACCGAGACCATAGACGACCCGAACGAGCACAGTCGGCATCATTTGCGCCAACACACAGTACTCGTACACCATGGCGACTGCACCGACCGTCACGGTAACACTGCCTAGCGGATTCATGGCAGCAACTTCGAGATTCAATGCGCTAGTAGGCGGCATCCAACCTCGAGGGCTGTCATCTCCGACAAGGACGGCCAAATCAGGTGCGGCAAGACACGAAGTCTCTCGAACCTGTAAATACGCGATACCTGGGTAACCGACGGTGAACACTGGGTCCTGGTATGGGAAGACGGTTTCGGACTATGGGAAGGCGAAGGCGCAGAATCATGATGATGGGAATTAGTGTCGTGGTCAGTAATGGGCCGGCAGGGTACTGGGTTAGTGGTGCGTATGGGGGAAATTGAGGGTCCTTCTCTTTGATGGAATTGTTGGGCCCTTTGTACATTGTTGGTGTTGCATGGGTAGTTTATCCTGCAGAATACATGTCTTTTTCCCGCTTGCCATATGTCTATGAGAAGATGTCAACGTACCGTGCATCCCAGGGGCAACGAATGTTCAGCTACGAGTACGTCAAGTCACGTCAAAGCAGACCACGGAGTAGATCTCAATCGCCGACCAGACTTCCCGTGCGAATCTCCTCGAATCTCCTGTTCCGTACAGACAAAACATGGCATCATTGCAACAATAATTCCACACATAGCCGGACAAACCTACCCATGCCTTCCGGCCCTCAACAATATAACCCTAAGTAAACCCCCCACGCCCCACCCAGAACGGGAGCAGCCCTCGGCAGGCACGCCAGGCCCCACACCCACGCGGAAAGGCGGGCTGCCACGTGTTTCCCGGTTTTCCCGTCCGCGTTCGTTTTTTTTTTTCTTTTCCCTGGCCTTTCCAGACCTGGTTCTATCAACCCTCCACCCCATCATTTCCCTGATTCTTGCGCCAGTCTCACAACACGCGGGCGAGCGAAGGATTCTTCGCCGCTAGGCCCTAGCGCAAATATAGCTAGTGTGACATGGCTTTGCGTTTGGTTCCAGCCGTTTAGCCATGTGCTTGCTGCTGATGGGCGGGCGGGTCCCGCCGCCAGGTCGGCTGTCTTGCCTTTGAGCGAGTGGTATGCTGACCAAATGGGGGCGGGAGAGGGAGCGCGCGCGCGCGCGAGAGAGAGAGAGAGAGAGAGAGAGAGAAAGATAGATAGACACGAGACGAAACGAGACGAGATTCGGGAGGAAAGGGGGGCTTGGAACGTGATGCTAAGTGGAGGCAATCTCTCGTAGGATATGTGACACGGGGAGTCAGCGGTGGCGTCTGCAGATAGCTATGTGCGGTCAGGCATCCGGCGGTCTACTCGCTGGCAGATGATTGCCCTTACTCGCGTTCGTCAGACGTGGCTGCGGGCAGCAGTAGCACACGGTCAGGTTGGGTTCCGATGCTGGTGGTGGTTTGATTACGGTGCTTAGGTTGCATGCACACTCGTCATCTCGGACCAGGCCAAGAGGACGATCGTTTTCAGGCGGGCAGATCCAAGTATCCGGGACTTAATGGCAGGCAGGCAGGCAGTAAGCGGTCGCACGTAACTCGGAGCACGCAGCGGTGCGAAGGACCGACGAAAGATGCATGCCGTGCCCATGTCTTTGAGGGAGAGTTTGGTAGCAGTTTCGAGGGGCTATTTCGGACTGGGTCGGAATTACAGACGGGACGCTGCGCACGCTATCACCCAGTGAGTCAGGGTTAGGAATGTTATGCATGCATGCCGTACGGTAAGAGATCCTTCGTCGGCTGGGGTGATACATGCGGCTGCAAGGTGCATGACGAGAGGGGCTGGAATGCACAGGCTGGAATGACCAAGCTGGAATGCTGCCTCTGTATGTTACAGTAGTACAGTGCCGTGAGAGTTATTGGGCGGCCAGCCTGCCGTAGTAGGTGATCACACGCAAGGGCACACACAATGTCCTGGATGCATATGGCATTTCAGTATCAGAGTCGAAGTTCCTCACGCGTAGACAACAGGTCGTCCCGCGCGTTGAGGGTACACGAACGTTTCTAGAACACTGTCAATTTCCATGAACCAAGGTCCATTCCTTCCCGTCCATTCTTTTTCATGATTTTTTTTCCTCACTCGGCGTCACGGGTCAGCGCACGGTACAGGCCGGGCCTTGCCATGCTGGCGTTCCAAACCGACTCGAGTTGTCAGGTTGACATGCAAACGGTAGCGGACGAACGTCGCTGGTGCTAGGACAACGTGGACAGAGCCTCTCTCGGGGAGGTGCAGATTCAATAACGGACTTAAGCATACTGGAATGCGCAACGTCGTTTAGCGAGTCCCGTATTCGCCGTCCCGGCGACGCAACGGTCTTATGGAGATGTCATGCCAGAAGGGTGAAAGCCAAAATGGACTGGGAAGTCGTCTTTCCGAGGGTAATTTTCACCGCACACTGGATTAATGTGACTGGACGCACGCGGGGGAGATTGGACGAGGCGAAGCACTGGCGGAGCATGGTCCGCCTGGGAAAGCAGCGAGGCTATCTACCTAGGTTGAGTACAGTCGGCTGTCCGCACCTGCCGCCTGATGATTGATCACACTTAGTCGAGGAAGAGGGGGCGTTTAAGGACAAGACAAGACAAGGACGAGGACTAGAGACAAGAGACAAGGGTCAAGGGACAGGGTTGATGCATTCCCGGGGAGGCTGCCACGCGAGCGGGTGTCCACGCTACGCTGCGCACAAAAAGACGATCCTCGCCGTGCATAGGTCTGTTAGCGCAATGTGGGTGCAACGTGGTGAGGCTCATGGAAGGCCGACGACTCGTCAGGCTCATGGAAAAGCGGACGGCCCAGGGCGACGATCCCCTCGATCCGTGGCTGTCCATGTGGGAGAGTCAGTCCGTACATACAACTGTAGCTACGGTACTCCTAGTCGGCGGGACACACGCAAAAGCAAGGGCGCCTCGTTGTGCTCCTGCGCCCTCTTTTCCCTGTGCTCGCTGCCCTCTCTTCTCGTTGTGCTCGCTGCCCTCTTTGTGCACTACCAGCAGCAGCAGCAGCAGCAACCCATGATAGCATTGACTGGTCGACATTCGACGCTCATCGTGGGATCAGCCTCCGACTTGACACATCCGGTCCCGCTTGGCGTAGATGCGCATGGGTCCTGGGCGTAAGTTATTAGTCTGTAGATGATGTGCATGGGTCGGTCCTTGGAGGCGTAAGGTGTGTGCATGGGTCCTGGGACGCTTAGCTCGCCTTCCTGGTCCTCGTCTGGTGGTCGTAATGCCGTTACCGTCGGGTTACCGTTTGCTGCTCACGCACCGGCGCCATCCTAGCACCACCACCTCCACCACAGGGACGAGGGCACGGCTGTCTTTGCCTTCGGTTTCGGGCTCTTTGGTACTCTACGGTCCTGTAGATTATTTGCGTTTGCGAGTGAGATCAAAGCAAGCCAGGAAATGGCCATCTGACCAAACCCAACACGCTCGCGAAGGGGCGAAGGGGGGGGGGATTTCCCTGGCATTTCCTTTTTTCTACTGCCCCCCGTCTGCTCGCTCCCTCTTTTGTACAATCATGCCACACCCTGCCAGAGCCCTCACCCCCGTCGATACTGCTCCTGCTCCTGCTCCTGCTCCTGCTCCCGCTTCATCTCCAGCTCCAGCTCCAGCGCCTCCACTGCTCGATCCCAACGCCCGCTCGCACAACTCAAATCAATCCGTCGTCCCACATCGCCCTGAGCAACGACCTGCACCCGCCCCTGCTGCACCCGCGCCTGTGTCTGCACCGAATACTACCAGTACACGGCCGTTGCCACGTGTGCCTGCTGCCCTAGCCGTTCAGAGCCAGGAAAAGGACTCGAGCGTCATCGATTCCCGAACGGCCGCCGACCTACCACAACGGCTCCTGCATTCGCGCTTCCCATCCCTTAACCGCATTCGCTCTCGCAAAAAGCCCCAAGACACCTCCTACTCCTCCCAGCGCCGCTCTCCTACTTCCTCCTCCATCGACGACCACTCCTCCTCTTCCGCGCCGGACAGCCCACACTCGCCCGTCCTGAGCTCCAACGCCTCTTCCACTACCACCACCACTGCCACCGACCCAGACGGTGACAAGGCCGTGGGCTCGCTCTCGATAGACTCGCAGCCCTCCCCATCCTCGTCCTCCCACCACCGCCAGAAGCCATCTTCCGTCTACTCGGCAGACTCCGCCACCGACCACCTCACACCACACTCGAGACCGCAAGACGAGAAGGCACCGCGGACATCTACATCCTCTCCCGCGCCGACAGGCTCTTCAGACGATTGGTCCCAAAAGCCAAAGAGTCAGCCGACCAGAGCCGTCAACATGCATCAAACATCATCCCGGCTGCTCCGCATGACGGACGATGACCGTCCCTTCACAAGAGTGAGTGTCTACAAAGTCCCCCAAAACCCCCTCTCCCCACCCGCCCCCCATCTTCCCGTGTGACATGCACAATCAGCCATTGGCGGGCAGACGTATTTCGATGGTCCAGCGCCGCCATGCATCTTCACAAACAGGTCCAGTCCACATCTCTCCAGGTCACTGTCCCCATCGTAGCACGCATAGATCAAAGAGCAGAGCAGAGAAGCGCCGCGCCGCGCAGAGCACAGCACAGCACAGCATAGCACAATACAGCCGTGGGAAGTCAAAGGCAGCTTCCAATCTCTTCCCAAATCAAATCACTCCACACCCGCACAACTACACCTACAACCTTTCTCAAGATTCACCATCGACCGTCCGATACGTCTGCGCCGGCATACTGATTGACATGTTATCTAGGAAGACTCCCCTCAGGGAAGACGGTCAGCTAACATGAGGACTCAGGACTTCAAGGATCTCTTCTCTACACTGATGGTCAGTCTGCCATTGACTCCCCACAGAGTGCGCTTCTCCAAAATCGATCACACCTTCACCACTGAAGAGGCCATCACAAACCTCGGATCCCTCAAATTCTCCCAGTCGAACCGCATGCCGGACCCCAAGGACCCATCAAGAATCGTCACGACTACTACAACTACCACATTCTCCATGGCCAAAGAGATGGCCAGGTCAGTGTGCAACAAGTTCTTGGAAGCTCGCTTCGTCGAGACTTGTGAAGGAAAGGCCGCTTTCGATTCCAAAAACGCCGTGTGGCAGCTCACCCCCAAGGGCATGCGTGTCCTCACCAGATTCTGCTCGCGGAATGGCATTCATCAGAGGCACGTCAACGAGGTGCTCGATTCCTCGCGCAACATGCTCCACATGGTCATTCTCGAGCGTGACATGGAGACGGACAAGCTCAATCATGATCGCGCTATGATCGAGGTCATTTTCCGACGCTTTGCAGGTGCTGATCCAAACGTAAAGGCCAGCTCGGCTGCTTCCGACACGGACTCGCTCAGCGAGTACTCGACCGGACTCGTCGGTGTGCGCGTGGTCAAGTCCGCAAAGCCAGACCTCAAGGATTCGCCCTACGTGTTCAACGGCAAGGCCGCAATCGACTGGCTCACCGATTGCTGCATGGTGGTCGATCGCCGCGAGTGTCACGAAATCGCCAACCTCTTCATGGCCCACGATCTCATCTCACAGCTCCGCGAGGAGCGCAACCCCAACGAGTCGGCGCAGAACAGGAGGTTTCAGCCTGTCAAGACTGCACACTACTCCATCACTGAGCGCGGCATGAAACTGGCAGGGTGGACACGCAGCCCGAGCGCATCCATCAACGGTGACCATTTCGGCAAGCTCAGCCAGACCGCCGCCAACTCTCGCGACTCCAATAACAACAGGATGATGATCATCCTGCGCGATCCCGCTCTCCGCTTGCTGTTCAGAGAATTTTTGCAGGAGACGCATTGCGAAGAGAATTTGACTTTCTACGTCGAGGTCAAGATGTTCCTTTCCGAGTATGCAATCGCGAAAAGGACCAACCCGCCCCGATTGGATCTGACCAGGGAGAATCTGGCTTCAGCTTACAGTGAGTATCCCAACAGGATCGGCTGAAATCCTCTGGCTGATGATCGTTCTAGGTCTGTACAATGCCTTCCTTGCACCAGGGTCGCCATGCGAACTCAATATTGATCATAACTTGCGCAACGCGCTTGCAGGCCGCATGACCCGTGCGGTGGGCGAGGATTCGGAGATGTTGGCCAGTCTCGATGAGGTTGCGGTCCTTTTCGATCAGGCGCAGACAAGCGTGTTTAAGCTAATGGCAAGCGTACGTGGCATATGCCCTTTCCGACATTGAGTACCACTGACAGAGTTGCAGGATTCTGTTCCCAAGTTTTCACGCGACCCGAAATACGCCACCACTCTTCGTGACCGCAATTTGGAGCACCTTCTTACAACCTTCTCTGGGACCACCTAAATGCCTCATCAGAGCGAGTAATCNCAGACCGAAGGGAAAGGACTGGAACAAGATCCCCCCCCCCCCCCCATCATCTTGCCGGCTGTGCTTTCGTAGCAGCTATCTTCAACTTTCATTTACCGGGTGGATTTGGTGGTTGCGCTTTGCAATCCTCACTTCTTCACCTCATCAACCACTCTGGCCGCATAGGGCGATGGCGTTCAGCATGCAATCAATCATTTTCCGTTACCGAAATGCAGTCTTTGAGAGCACCGAAAGAGGCTTCTGAGCTTCGCATCCCAAGACATTTGTCACCACTCACACCGCCAACGCATTGCCGGTGATCACAATCCCAAGCCTCGTTGGGTTCGCAGGACGCTCGAATCTTTTTTGGGGTTAAGGGGAAGATGGATACAGGGCGGGCGGGATTTCGGGCAGACCACGTGGTCAGCGTCCAAGGCGTAGCGATCACCCACAGTCCCACACATCGCATGTGTGAGTTCTCGCTTACACACTGCGATTGTTTTCGACCCAGGATTATCAAGGTGGCGACGTCAGGCTCAGCAGTATGTAGAAAGTATCGTATCCAAGTCGAACCATCCTGATCTGCATTGCAATATGCTCAATCAAACGACAGTCGTGATTGAGACACTTGGCCCTGTGTGGTTCGATATGTACCCAATTGTCACGCTAGGGCATTGGCATGCGTACGTACTCCCTCAGGGTGCTTTTCGCCTATCAAATGGCTCCGACAGTAGAGGAATGGCGTCCGACATTGTAGAGGGGAGGCGATCATCCACTTGATGGCCGAGCATTTCGGAGTGGAAACGGATGCGAGACGATCGATTTGGTTGCCTTGCTGTCATGTCAAGCGATGTTCGAATGCCGCACGCGCAGTACCAAGTGCGGAGGCAATTGCTTATTGATCCCTCCGAGACCGTTCCCATTCATGCAACCTCCGAGTTCTCATCATGTCTCCATCGCAGCCTCAACCACGTCTGGCTTACCCGTACGGCACCTTGAACCATGCCTCCCCCCAATCAGCTCTTTCGTAACAATTGTCCCGCGGAGGGCGAGCGCTGTGAATCTGTACGACAACGGTTACAGGTACATCCTCACCAGCCCCGGTTCACCGATCACTTCCTCGCCTTCCCCTTGCACGATCACAGCACCACGACTCGCGGTCCCTATCACAATCCCACCCCCGAGTCATGCTTGCCCGGGACTTTTTTCCCTCTTCCGGTAAGGAAGATCTGCAGCGCCAGCGCAGGCGGTCAGGGCCCCCCCCCACACTCCTCTTACTCCCCTCGTCCCCTGGCTCGATGGTGGATTGGGGATCTGATGCGCACGTGGGGCGTGGAAGGGAATCCGGCGTGGCAAAAGGACCCATGCGGCCAAGGGTCTTCGCGTAGAGTGCGTGCAGCGCAGAAGGGAGGGAATGGGGAACGACGGGGCGGCTCCGCGGGCGCTTGAGTGGCGGCTGTTGGGTTGATGTCATTGTCTCGAAGTGGCGTGGGGGACCTGTTTTTTGTTTACGACGCGGTGTTGCGGCGCGTGAAGGAGAAGGGCGCGTCTATAATTGATCAGATCAATACTTCGTACGTGGTTTGCACGGCAAATACGTAACTGGACTTGCGAGTATTGGGATTGGTTCACACGACACGGGGGCATTGCTTATGGAGTCATGGTAGTCTGCATCTTTCTCGAAATCTTGATACCCTTGCAGCGTTAGGCGGCATCTTCTGGACGACCGCCAGGATGGGGGCGCCTCCGAATGTGAGTGTTCCGATGCGCTGAGAGTCATCAGTGTTTGATGTAGAACAGTCTCAAGTAGCGTCCTATCCTACGAATCTACCTTTCAGGCTCGTCTCAAAGACAATCGGCGCGGGAGCATATGCATCGTCAGTATCACGAGTGTCACGAGAGCTCATTGTAAGCTGACACGACCCGATAAAGGATACGAAAAGCGGTTCCAATAAATCGGTCGAGTCCAGTCATCGCGATCAAATTCATCAACAAAGACCATGCCATGCGCGTGGGCCGCCTCTCACCGAGACAGATCACCCTCGAGATCTCGATACATCGGCTCGTCTGTGAAGGCAAGCCGCATCCCAACATCATACGCCTACTCGAGCACGGAGAAGATCCGGCATGGCATTGGATAGCCATGGAGCTTGCAGAAGGAGGAGATCTATTCGACAAAATCGAAGCGGATGAGGGTGTGCCGGAAGATATTGCGCATTTCTACTTCAAGCAGCTGGTGGCAGCGGTGTCGTGGTGTCATGCCAAAGGGGTCTCGCATCGAGATATCAAGCCAGAGAATATGCTCCTCAGTGGGGACGGGGACCTCAAGCTTGCAGACTTTGGATTGGCAGCGGCCTACATGGATACAAGATCCGGGAAGCTGAAGACATGCGCAACAGTATGTGGATCACCGCCTTACATCGCACCAGAGATCATCGCTGTGGGTACAGCGAACCAGCAAAGGAGACGGAGAGGTGAGCTTGGCGAGAAATTGGGCTACGAACCAGACAAGACAGACCTGTGGTCCTGCGCCATTGTCCTCTTCGTCCTCCTCGTGGGCAATACTCCCTGGGATTCTCCCGTGCCCGACACCTCGGCCGAATATGCCGAATACCTCGCCACCAACGGCCGACCTACGGATGAGCTCTGGGACAACATCCCCAATGAGGCTCTCAGTCTCCTCCGTGGCATCCTGCGCGTCAATCCCACCGACCGCTTCACTCTGAATCAGATCACCACTCACCCCTGGTACCTCCGTCCGAATCCTTACATGGACACCAAAGGTCGCGTGGCCGACAGCGTCGCCCTCGCCACCACCATGATGGAGCGCCTTCGCATCGATCTGGCTGGGCCCCGCTCCTCGACCATCACCCAGCCCTCCCACCTCGACTCCCAAGCCTGGTCGCGCGCCTTCCCAAACACCCAGCCCCAAACCCCGATCTCCGACCTCCCCTTTGACTGGGAACCCACCGACGTCTCGGCCTCCCAGCCTGCCGTGCTTGACCCTTCCATCCCATCCGCAGCCGCCGTCGCCCACCTCGCAGACACGGACGTTTCCCTCTCGCAGTTCACCAATACGCAGGGTCTCCCCCTGACGCTGACGCAAGCGGCGCGGAAGTTCGGGGACATTGCGCCACGGGAGGGGCTGACGAGGTTCTATTCCGCGGTACCGATGGGCCAGCTGGCGGACGCTTTGCTCTCGGTCTTTCTGGAGATGGGCATGGTGGCGACGCGGCGGCGGACGGGTTTCGAGGAGGATGATGGAGTAGCGGCGGCGGCGGCGGCGGCGGCACGGGATACGGACATCAGGTACGGGTATACCGATATGAAGATGGAGGACAAGGTGGTGTTGTACGTCCAGGGTTCGGACGGGAGGAAGCAGGCGTTGAAGGGGAACGTACTGCTCGAGACGGCCCTGGGAAGAGGCAGCGGGCTGACCGAGGTGCGGTTCGTAAAGGCAAAAGGCGACCCCGTCGAGTGGAGAAGGTTGTTCAAGGGGGTCGTCAGGGCCCGGGCCGAGATCGTCTTTGTGCCCGGGCAGGAGGGAGGCGCAGGTTGGAGTCAGGTTTAGGACGCTGAGGACTAGTCGGAAGGGTGAACTGGTTCCAAGACGATTACTCTTGCAAGTGCGTGCAGTCCGAAACGTCCCATGAAATCTCAATCATCGCTCTGGATAGCCAAACAGCATACGTGACAAAATCACTAGAGCTGGCAAGCATCGTACTACACGCAGCGTCACAAGAGAGAATTGTTTGAACCACCGCCGCCAAGGGACAAAGAACATCAATCATAGTGGTACATTCGGATATATCGCTCAAACCGCAGACCCTAAACTGGAATTACATGCTTCTGTCGTGACAATTACAGCGAGGCCGTCTTCTCAGCTTTCGAAACCTCCTCCCAAAACGCAGATCAGTACCTCGCGCCCCTGCCGTCCGTACCATGCATCCTCCTAGTACCCGCGGCCTTGAGACCAGGCCTCCTCGTCAGGGAGCCTCGGATCTTCATCATGGCACCACTCATCTTGTCACCAAGACTGGGACGACGACGGTGGTGGTGAGCGGGCGCTGTGGTGGTGGTTGTAGCGGCTGTTCGGCGGGTGCGGCGGCTGCTGCGTGGTGCCTTGTGGGTAGTGTGGTGAGGGGTCCCATGCGTGGTGTGGGTGGTGGTGTGGGTTCCCGTGATGGGGTTGTGGGAGTGCTTGGTTGTGGTGGTGGTTTGGGCCTTGGACCCGCGGAGGCGTTGCATCAACGAGGGCTTGGAGCGGGTGGCAGGGGCGGGACGGTGGGTGGTGCCGACTGGGGCTGCGTTGCGTCTTGAGCGGAACATGTTGTATGGGGTATGTTGTGGTTGGCGTTTATGTAGTTGGTGTTGGAGTGGAGGCTAAGGCAGTGGAGCTGTGGTATTTCGAATTGATGGGGATGAGGAAACGTAGGGGGGGTGCTACGGTCGATACTTATGCCTCTTCCACCGTCACCCCCAGGACCACCTGGAGCAATGACGGTGGTGTACGTGTGGTATCACGCACGCTGCACCAAAGATAGGAGAGGAATTCTCCGCATCGTCATTAAGGGACAAGAACCTGATTGTAAACACCAGACGAGTCGAGCAACGTGTGGCTGTCGTCGTGTTTGAGGCCGAGAGCGACGTCATTCCTAGAGGGATCTGCATGGCACGCGCTGCACTCCAAGGCGAGCTGTGGCAGAAGAAGTGGGAAACTGGGAAGATTCAGCTGCTGATCTCGTCTAGCCGGCAGGCCTGTGGCTTGTGTACGCACTCCTTTCGGTTCCTTACCTTCTTCCAGGGATCGAGGTGTGGCTTGACGTGATACTGATGAACTGCTTGTGTCAAGATATCGGAAGACCCTGTTCCTTGATGCGAGCTTGCGTTTTGGCACCGGGTCTAGGGACAAGGCTTCGTTGCTAGAATCATGCGAGGCCGGTGCTACAGCTGTCCTTGCCCTTGTATATTAATGCAGCGACGCGTGCACAAGTGGCCAGCCATGTGATGTGTGGTAGTCGAAGAGAGGAGAGCATGACGCTTGCAGTAGCAGAATCGGCGAGTTTGTGGAGCTGAGCTCAGGGCCGATGCCGGCCAATCAAGGGTCTGCATTCCGAGACTTCATAGATATTTCCACTGATGAGTCGACTTGCAAGACACGCCCGCACGATCCAACGAATCTCCCATTGTAGAAGACACAAAGACCGTACATAGTGACCGAACACTACATCAAAAGACATACGAGCCCTCGCTCTTCTTGCACGACGTCCAATCCCGCATAATGTCCACGTTCGGACAGTACTTCAAGGTCACAACGTTAGTACTCCGAGGCCTGTTTCCGACCATGAAACTGACGCTGTATAGCTATGGCGAATCGCACTGTCGCAGTGTAGGATGTATAGTAGACGGTGTGCCGCCAGGCATGCAGCTGGACGAGTCCGACATACAACCACAGATGACCCGCCGAAGACCAGGACAGAGCGCAATAACCACCCCCCGGGATGAGAAGGACAGGGTCGAGATACAGTCAGGGACCGAATTCGGGATCACACTCGGTACCCCTATTGGTATGCGGGTGCTCAACGAGAATCAACGACCGAAGGACTACGGTAACAGCACAATGGATCTCTTTCCACGGCCTTCACACGCCGACTGGACCTACCTCGAAAAGTACGGAGTAAAGGCAAGCAGTGGAGGAGGTCGGAGCTCAGCACGGGAGACGATAGGACGAGTAGCAGCAGGCGCCATAGCGGAGAAATACCTACGACTAGCACACGGTGTCGAAATCGTAGCCTTCACATCAGCAGTCGGCAACGAGTATCTCTTTCCACCGACAGCCCAACATCCCACACCCTCCACCAACCCCGACTTCCTCGCCCTCATCAATCAAATCACCCGCACTCAAGTCGACTCCCACCTCCCTGTCCGCGTACCCTCGGATGCCGTTCAGACCCGCATGGAGAATCTCATAGCACACTACCGCGATCAGAAAGATAGCATTGGCGGTACCGTAACCTGCGTGATCCGCAACTGTCCCACCGGTCTCGGCGAGCCCTGCTTCGACAAACTCGAAGCCCAACTCGCACACGCCATGCTCTCCATCCCCGCGACCAAAGGCTTCGAAATCGGCTCCGGCTTCGGCGGCACCCAGGTCCCTGGCTCGATCCACAACGATCCCTTCGTCGCGCTTCCGCCTCGTCCATCCTCCGACCCTGCGAAACCCGGTAAGCCGCGCTTGACCACAAAGACCAATAACTCTGGTGGCATCCAAGGCGGTATCTCCAACGGCGCACACATCTACTTTACCGTCGCGTTCAAGCCCCCGGCGACAATCGGACAGGCGCAGAGCACGACCATGTATGACGAGACGGAGGGTGTGCTGGAGGCAAAGGGCAGGCACGATCCTTGCGTCGTGCCCAGAGCGGTGCCGATCGTGGAGAGTATGGCCGCGTTGGTGATCATGGACGCACTGATGGCGCAGAAGGCGAGGGAGGGCGCGAGGGGCCTGTTGCCGCCGCTGAAGGGGGTGGTGAGTGTTGATCGGACCAAGGAGGCCGAGGAGAGGGCCAAGGAGGAGGGGGAGGCCGAGGCCGGGAAGGTCAACGGATCTGTGTCGTAGTTGATGAAGAGCTGTCGGAGGAGGATGAACGCGTGAGTTCTCCTGTCATGTCAGAACACAGGACGAGAAATAGACGGTCCGGCTGCTGTCTTCCACATCCCTTGCCTTGCCATCATATCCCAACAAAAGTGGTCTTGTTGCCAAGCCAGTTCATGGAATGTTTACACAACGTCCTGTCACGAACCCATGAGCCAACCGTGGTCATATACAACCATGTCTATTCCAGCTCAGATGCTATTAGCTACAAAACGCTAAGACGCCAGGATACGAAGAGAGATTATAAAAACGAGTACGTTAGTAGATCGTCAAAGGAGAGATGTGAAGGTGAGATGCGTCCTTTGTCGCCGGCTGGGGTTCCATCCACGCGGACTCTACTGCCCATTGCGCCTGGACATGCAATGGGTTAGCCCTTGTCCCCCATCATTCTCCTTCCTTTCCCTCTGCTCTCCTCTCCTCTCCTCTCCTCTCCCCTCCTCCCCTTGTCTCTGCCTCAACCCTCATCAAAAATTACTGGCGGCGTTCACACTTCCTCCACCGCCTCGACTCTTGCTCCTACCCACTCCCCCAGGACTCTGATACCTGTCCAGCGGCTCGGCAAACCTGCTCGTCAAACTGCTCGGTCCCCAGCCGCTGCCGGGCCTCTCCTTCTGCGCGGCAATACTATCCGTGCTTCCGGCAAAGTATTCCTCCTCGGTGGGCACCCGTTCGCCCTTCTTGCGTCCCCACATCTTGTACACCACAAAGGCGATGCCGGCAAGAAGGAGGGCGCCGCCGATACCGCCCACGATGCCGCCAATGAGTTTCTTGGAGCCCGCGGAGAGCGTGTTGGATTGGTTGCCGTAGCCGGATGCGAGGCCCGGCTTGGAGGTGGATGTGGAGGTGGAGGATGAGGTGGGCGTAGAGGAGAGGGTGCTGGTCGCAGTGGTGGAAACGAGGCGGCCGTCTGAGGTGAAAGTTATGGTGGTCAGGACTTCGGGGATCGGGAGAAGGTTGGTCGAGGTCACTGTGACCGAGGAGTCGGGCCCAGCGATGGAGGTGGTGGTGGGAGCGTCCGAGATGGTGGAGGAGAGGCCGATGGTAGTGCTGACTTCGGAGATCGAGATTTGTGTGGATTGGGTTGTCGGCGCGGTGGTAGGGGCGGTTGTGGAGGTAGGAGGTTGAGTGGTTGGCGAAGGCGATTGCGAGGTCGGGACCTCGGATTGTGTGGCTGTAGTCGACGGTGTCGTGGACGCTGCCGTCGTCGTGGTGGAAGGCGCGGTCGTTGTGGGTTGAGGCGTGGTTGTGGGCGCCGCAGTCGTTGTCGATGCAGCTACGCTTGCGTCGCTTCCACTCCCTCCCGATGTCACGGCCGTGTTTTGTCGAGGCCTCAAGAAGCCGGGCGGCAGCTGGACGGCATGTGTGAAGGCGATGAATGCGACAATGAGCACGGCGATGTGCAGATGCCGAAGCATCGTGAATCGATGGACCCTTGGGCCTCTTGGGCGGTCACCGTCGCGGAAGAACTTGGCCGGATGCTAGTGGAAGACGAGTGCGATAGAGAGGGCGATGGCAATTCCGGACTCGATCTGCCTCCCCTTTGACGCGAACAGTAACGACTGACTGAGGGGATGATGCTGAGCGAGGGTCGGGGTCCAGTATGATGAGGTCAAGGAAATGAGAGGGAATCAGCTCGGCGAGGATGAATGGCCGTCGTTCGTATTTTCGCGACGGTGACGCTAAAGTCTGGGCCGAAACTGGGCTAAATTGTTCTCAGGCCAGATGGATCCGCTGCCACAACGACCGACTGACGCGTGATGCTAATAGTGCAAGCGTTTCCTTGCCTGCTCATTTTCTGCGGGTTTGGCAATGCCGTGAGAAGGTCTTGCAGCGAGAGAGCTGCGAGCGAAATAATGCCGCCATCCTGTTATAAGTCACTCTGACTGTACCTACATGACTGTCTCGCCCTTGCCCATCTTCATCGAACACCAAGCCGGATCTCAGGCATCGATTCATGGCTGACAAACCCTCTGCTTATCTCGCCGGTGCCTTTGCAATTGTGCGGCACCACCAGGGCAAAGTGTGAGTATTGGCTTTGGCTGAAGTTCTACATGACCGCCATCGCTGCTGCGTCTCGGTCGCGTGGGCAGAAGGTGGCTTGGCGCGTCTCTGGATGGGCCCTTGGGGCACAGGAAGCAAGTTCATCTATAGTAGAGCCTCGAGGTCAGCGACTTCATCATGCACGAATTGTCGCTCTTCGCCCAGGTTCCGTTGGCCCGCCATGCGCAGGTTCTCAATCTGCTCGCCGGTCTCTCTGCCATGCAACCACTGGAGGTTTATGCCCGTCATGCCGTCTTTCAACCCATCAAGCCCGTAGTCGATACCAACCAAATCAGCAAGAAGAAGCAGACTGGTCCATATCAGCCACAGCAACTCAGTCTGATTCAGTTGGTCGAGGGTTTGTCGAGAGACGACTTTGGCAAGCATGACAAGACACTTCAAGCCCACGACGGCGACGCAGGCATGGCTGATGGATACGCTGCCACTGCAGTGGCAAGTGCACCAGAACAATCGAATTGGTCCACACGAATCCAGGAGATCCCAGAACCCGAAATCAAGAATCTCATTCTACGTCGAGTGACGGAGATGCCTCTCAAGAGCGCCGACGTGTCCGCTTATTTAGACGACGATAAGTATAGGTACGTGTGTTCCGTCTGACCGTGACCTCCTTGTTGAAATCCCCCAGATTCATCTCCGAGTACTACACAGAAGGCCACCGGCTTATCCACCGCGATGTAATTCTGCATCTCCATCGAGTACTGGTAGCTCGACCGCTGCCCGATGCCGATACCATGAGGCGCACCTTACCATCGCTCGATGATCTGGTCTTGATGGATGCCAGCGGCGCCTTTCTCCTGGAGGCGAGAGTCAGGATCGAGGACCGAACCAAGCCTGCGCTAGTCGCCGTCGCAACGGAGCGACTTCTGAGTGTGCGGAAAGAACTCAAAGGGGCAGTCGAGTTGCGCATGCCGGAGAGGTTGAGCATGGATACCAGGGTCAAAGAAGGAAGATAGGAAGCAAATCTGCAGAGATGGCGCGAATAGACGAACTTCTGGTAGGATCATCGACAAGGCCAGTCGCGACCACTCATCCGATGATTCAGGCCACATCGCAATGGCGCTCACTTCTGGATCTGCAACACGTCTATGGGTTGGCGACGACCGCTCTACAACACAGCTTCTCCCTTAAAGGCGCAGCCATCGGACAGGTCATCACGGTGACATGGCTCTGTACTAAGACTTCTCATCGCACTTCAGGGGCAGTGATGAGCATTCAAAAGGTGGACGGGAGAGGCGGGAAAGAGCACGATGAATGCTTACTCGCTGTGCCCCAATCCGTGGTATTGACAACGAAACAACTCCGTGGGAAGCTCAGTGGCATTGATTGCACTTTCCTGTATTCGCGGTACTCAATTCTACTACGGCTCCTAGGCTCTCTAGTTAATACATGTAATTAAAACCGAGTGCCAACGATCTACCGCTCAAGCCTCACCAAGGCACCAAGATGCGGCTCAGCGGGAGTCGGAAGCTTGAAATTTTTGGCACCGAGATGACATCAAGCGCTTCATTAAAGCCGACCTCGCTTCCTACGTACCCCCGAAGCATGACGTTTTTCTCTCTCGATTACTCTGCAAGACCGATTGATCTGTGCGTAACGATTCCTGTCAGATGGCCTTGAAGCGGCATGAGACTCGTTCGGCTTGCTCGGGAGGTGTCTGTGTCCGGCACGTTGTGTTTGAACACGGGAAGTGATATCATGGCCCTCGTGCTTGTGTGAATTTTGAAAGGTTAGTTATCTATCCGCGGGTCCTGTCTTTGCTTCTTATATTGCTCTTCCTGCTGGTTCCCAGGCGCGAGGTACAACGCCGTTGCTGACATTTTCCGTCCTTCGCCATCCGCCCGACTGCCACCATGAACATAATCTCCCGATTCCAGAAGCGATTTTCGTCGACAGACACCACGCCTCGAAACTCTTTGGACAGTCCTGATGCCGTCAAAGGGGCCAGCCGTGGCTCCAAAGGCCACGTCCGGCCCGAAGGACATGAGTCCGACGAGCCCATTCGCATCCTCCGCCTGCGCATCCTTACCATGGTGCTAGTAGTCTCCCTGGGCGGCCTTGTGTTTGGATTCGATACAGGACAGATCTCCGGCTTTCTAGAGATGGACGACTTCAAATCTCGCTTCGCAGACCAGCAAACGGACGAAGGACCAGCCTTCTCCAACGTCCGCTCCGGAACTATTGTCGGCCTCCTGTCCATAGGCACGTTGCTGGGCGCACTGATCGCAGCACCCATCGCTGACAAGTTCGGCCGCCGCATCTCAATCGTCTTCTGGAACATCATATTCTGCGTCGGCGTCGTAGTCCAGATCCAGACGCAACGACAATGGTACGCCATCGCAATCGGCCGCTGGGTCGCAGGCCTAGGCGTCGGTGGCCTCTCTGTCTTGACACCCATGTACCAGTCTGAGACTGCGCCTCGCCAAATCCGTGGTGCAATGGTCAGTTGCTACCAGCTGTTCATCACTCTCGGGATATTTCTGGCGTACTGCATCAACTTTGGCACCGAGAAGCGCGAGGACTCTTCCGAATGGAGAATACCCATGGGTATTGGATTTCTCTTCCCTGTCGTCATGGCCATAGGTATCATGTTCCTCCGTGAGTCTCCGCGCTGGGACTATCGTCACGGACGCATAGATCGAGCCCGCACCACCATCGCCAAATCCTACGGTGTTTCCGAAACGCACTGGGAAGTCCAACACGAAATGCAAGAGATCAAAGCCAAGCTCGAGGCGGAGAACGTCGGGGGCGCACATCCCTGGTACGAGGTCTTCACGGGACCTCGAATGGCCTACCGTACCCTCCTGGGCATCTCCCTGCAAGCCCTCCAACAGCTCACCGGCGCCAATTATTTCTTCTACTACGGGACCCAGATCTTTGCCTCGACGGGCATAGACAACAGTTTCGTCACCTCGATGATCCTCGGCGGCATCAACTTCGGCACCACCTTCCTCGCCCTGTACGTCGTCGAGCACTTTGGCCGTCGCAAGTCTCTCATGACGGGCGGCCTGTGGATGTTCGTGTGCTTCATGATCTTCGCCTCGGTGGGACACTTTGTCCTCGACAAGAACACGCCGCAGAACACGCCTACCGCCGGCACGGTCATGATCGTATTCGCCGCGCTGTTCATCTTCGGGTATGCCGCGACCTGGGGCCCCATCATCTGGTGCATCGTCGGCGAGATCTTCCCTGGTCGGTACAGGGCCAAGGCGATGGGGTTGAGCACGGCGAGTAACTGGACATTCAATTTCCTGCTCAGCTTCTTCACGCCGTTCATCACTGCCAAGATCGACTATGCCTTTGGCTACGTCTTCGCTGTTTGCAACCTGCTGGGTGTTGTGGTAGTCTACTGTTTCGTCTGCGAGAGCCAAGGTCGGAGTCTCGAGGAGACAGATACCATGTACATCTTACATGTCAAGCCGTGGGAGAGCAGCAAGTGGGAACCGCCGGCGGAAGGATTGGTCACGGCGGATAATTTGAATCTGACCAGTGGAGCTAGGGGGATCAGGAAGACGGAGGGTCAAGGAGATAGATTGGAGAGAGTCGGCGGACCCAGCGATGCTGTCAATGCCGAGAAGGCGAACATGAGCGGTGCTATGTGATAATGCAAGCATTAGCAATCAAGAACATATACTCCTACAGAAATCTAAGCTCGAAGCTGCAATACGCAGTACAAATTGGATCAAGAGACAGAAGTCTACTTGACCGTGTGTCCTAGGCCTCAAGCCAATCCACCAGTGCCATGATCACTCAAGCATCAAGCCACTGATGGGCCCCTCTCGCATCGCTCCTCTAAACCTTTGGTTCCTCTACCACATGAATCTCTGCACCCTCCCCGGCTCCTGCTTCCACTCGAACCCCTTGAAAAGGAACACGTATCCAGTGGCCGCATTAATGACCAAGAACCATACTGTCTCGTACCAAAGTCTTTGATCATGATCATCCCACAAGGCCTCCTTGATTTTCATCAATCGACCCTTGGTCCGCCCAGCCTTCTCCCTCCTTCTCCTCTCCCGGTCATCCACGATCGATGGACTAGCTTGAGGCACACGCAGTCGCCACATCACCCACGGCAGGATGAAATATCTCGGTTCCACCAGAGGCGCGGTAATCAGTTGAAGCGCAGAAGTCGCGAGCCAGATGAGGACGAAGCTGACGGGTGCACCTTCGCCCGCAACCGCGTGGTTGAGCCTCAAAGGCTGGGTTGACGGCGGCCCAGCCTTGTCGGTAGGTTCGATACGGTTGGCGCGGGGAATGGGACTGCCTTTGCCACCGTCCGTGTCGAAGGCGAGACGGGCAGGTGCGCCGAGGGTCTGCACAATGGCCCAGGCGCCAGTGTAGTAGATGGGGATGACGATGAATTTGACGCCGCGGTATCGGGTGAGGAGGCGGAAGACGTAGAACATGTAGTGACGGTTGTCGGCGAGGGTAAAGGGGTGGACGATGGTATTGTAATTGATGATTAGAGCGGAGACGAGGGCGAAGCCGATGAGGAGAGAGGGTCGTGGGAGGATCTTCTTGCGCTTGAACATGAGCTGATACTCCAATGGTCCGATGAGGGGCATGGCGCCGAGAAGGCCGAAGATGCCCTGGGTGAGGTAGGGGTACGACAGCGGGAAGGAGAAGAAGGTCATATATGGCCAAATATAGAGCATCTGCGGGAGATGGATGGTTGCTACGTGGTTGGACTTGTCCCCTGTATGAGGTTAGGTAGGCTTGGAGACGACAGGATCTGTGTTTTACCCAGTACAACGCCCCCATTCCAGTACACAAAGCCTCCGAAGGTAGCAAGAATGACGACGTATGGCAACAGGATGCGGGCGACTCTGAGATACGCCGTTTTACCAGTCAAGGTGATGTAGACCGCCTCAGTGAGCCGGCGAAAAAGTGACATGAGGAAGAAGACATAATCTGTACTTACCGTGAGCGCCGTCCACTAAACAAGCATCGCACTTACCGTCGAAGTAAGACTCTCTGACTGGTGGATCTGAAAGCGTCTCGCCATCCTCATGAGCCTCAAGACCAATGTCAATGGAGCTGACGAGCAGAATGGCGGCTGGGAACACGGAGACCCAAAAGATATTGGTCTGCCGGAACGTCAAGGACAAAAGACCGAGCAGGACGAGATTCACCTCTTGAAAGAGGGACAGGGACTCTCTCTCGTAGACACGCAGGAAGTAGCACCAAAAGACGAGTACAGAGACCACAGATGCAATGTCGGTATAGTACAGAGCCGAAAAGAAGAAAAGCGGTGGGAACAGGGTAATGTTGAAGGCTCCATGGAGTTGGTGGATGGAAAAGGTGGAAAGCGAAAGCGACGATGGGCGAGAGCTCTGTCTTTTATTCGGGTCGCGGCGCAATTTGCCGTGTCCCAGCTGTACGTCGAGATCGAGAACGAGGAGTATGAGTGTCGGTAACAGTATTGCGTTGATCGCTCTCAGGCTTGCGAGTGACGTGAAGCCTGTGAGACTGGACAGTAGAGTGGACAAGACATATCTATACCAGTCAGAACGCAGCAGAAGAGCCACATAGTGGAACACACAGCCCGGGCGGAGTGGTAATCTTGGGATCCCACTCGAAGTAATTACCCTGCAGATACTTTTGCGCCTGGCCAGCGTGGAAGACTTCGTCCTGTCGCTGTCAGATGGACATCGAGCTGGTGACAGGTTGGAATGACACACCAGGTACGGGTCCGTCACCACCTCATTGATGATCCCAGACCACAGACTGATAAGAGTTGCAAGGATTGTAATAGTGATCCAGGTCGCCGTGGACTTCAGCGGCGACGGACGAGTGTGTACCTCCTCTGTTGCCATGTTCTAGCAAGTGTCGCAGTACCTGTCGTCCCATGGGGCAAGTCGATGTCTAAAATGCCACACAAAGGCAAGCGTCGTTGAAGCAGCAGTGTGTAAGGATTGGAGTTGTCATGGTATTCTTGACTTGTCGATGGTGGAGGTGCTGCAAGACAAAGGCCACCATTCCCATCTTGGACAAGCTCGCGGACGTGGCCGTCGAGGTCCGAAGCGGTGGAACGACGAGTCGGACGAGTCGGACGAGCAGCGTCACGCATCACTGCACCTCCCCCACATCAACCCTCCACGCTTGTTTCCAGCCATCCTGGAACCACTCCGATCGACTATCCTGTCCATCTCTCCGTCGGTCTGTTTAGTATAGCGGTCCGAGAGCCCGCCTGTTCCGTCGCCCTCAAGCTCGCGGCGAGGCCGCGACTTTACCTGCCGCCCAACCAGATCGTCAGCACTATTCCATGATGCGACCTCTGTAACCGTCTTTTGCGACTCCTGGCCTAGACTTGCGCCCGCACATGCCATGAACGCGCTCAACATCATCTCCGGGCTAGGATCTGCCCCTTCGTCTTCCTCAAGATCACGGACTTCCTCGCTCGCCAACCTCCAGACCTATGGGCGGAAAGAGTCCGAACCAAGCACGGCAAGCGTAACGTCAGAGAAGGGTTACGACGTGAACCTCAGCGACTCCGACGGCGGGCAGGATGCTCTTTCAAGCGATGACGAAAAGACGCCTCTGATACAGCCAGGCACGTCAGGTGTCGAGGGCCAGGCACCTTCGCCGAATACATGGCGCCTCGTACCAAAACGAGTCGCCGATGCGATAGTAACCTCGGTCAAAGTCGTCATTACCACGATTCTTGCGCCAGCCACATATGTGATCGCCTGCTTCTACGACAGCAATGGCAATTTCAGCGCCATGCTCCCCATTCGACGCCTCTACCATTTGTCCCCGCGCAAACGACGACGGAAATCTCACCCAAGTCCTATACTGACCTCCTCGCTTCAATCGGACGAAGATCACAAAACGAAGCCGCGGTTACGTCCGAAGCGACAACCAACAGCCACATACGCCGCCGCACCGGCCGCAGAATCCAGTGACGGCTTCAAGTCCGAATCGTCCGATGGCGAGCCTCCCGGCGCAGATGATAGTCCCGCGCGGAACACTAGGAGTAAGACATCTACCACAACGGAAGAGGAGGTGCCACGGCGGAGCACACGGATAAAAATCGAGACGGGCTCGAACCGGGGACATCGGGCACAAAGGTCCATAGACGGCTCTCGCGGAAACGACGACGACCGTCTGACCGCAGTCGCCAATGCGCTGAAGTCGCCCGGCAGTCCAGCCACAAAGCTCAAGTATCCGCGCGCCCCTGTGCCGCAACGACCGCTTGTACCACGGCGGCAGCCCAGCTATGCGAACCTGTACAACCCTGAAGCGCCCAAGAAGACTCTGATATTGGACCTGGACGAGACACTTATACACAGTATGGCGAAAGGGGGCAGGATGAGCACGGGTCATATGGTAGAAGTGAAGTTCCAAGGCCCCGTGGCGGGAGGAGGTGTGGTACTGGGACCCCAAGTGCCCATCTTGTACTACGTACATGAGAGGCCACATTGTCACGAGTTCTTGCGCAAGGTCGGTGACCTCGTCCTCCTGATCCCCCACACTCCGGAACGGTCTACTCGTCGTCACTAGATCACATACTGACATTTCCAGGTCTGCAAGTGGTTCAAACTGATCGTCTTCACCGCCAGTGTCCAGGAGTATGCCGACCCCGTCATTGATTGGCTCGAACGCGAGCGGGCCTATTTTGTAGGCCGCTATTATCGCCAGCACTGCACCCTCCGCAACGGCGCTTACATCAAGGACCTCAGCACGGTCGAGCCGGATCTCAGCAAGGTCATGATCCTGGATAATAGTCCCATGAGCTACATCTTCCACGAGGGTTTGTTTCCCCTCTGCTTTGGTTGGTGGGATCGAGAACTGATGAAGATAGACAATGCCATTCCCATAGAAGGCTGGATCTCGGATCCCACGGACAACGATCTCCTCCATTTGATACCTTTCCTTGAAGGGCTACAGTACGTCACGGATGTCAGAGCTTTGCTTGCGCTACGCATGGGTCAGACGGAACGGTCGTAGGGTTTCAGGGGACCCAGCTGTACAGCATGTATAGGTATCATTGCAAAAGTGAGCGTTTTGTTCGTCACGTCTTACCCGAATCATTGTCGATGCTGTGTTACAATGTACAAGCGCGCGACGAAGGCACGAGCCCCTGAACATTAGTTGCATCACCAAGTGTCATACATGTCGTGAAGCCCCTGGGGTTTGTCTGGATAATTCACTTCGTAACTACCCACAAGTCTGTGCGCCTCCTTCATCTGCTGACGTTAGTGGTACATCTTCCCCACCAGACAAAGACACTTACTCCGTATCACCTTCGACACTGCCAGCAACACACTGATACCCATGACCGTACACCCGAATCCTATACACACAAACGCGGCATACTGTTTCTCGTCAGCGACGTCCCCTCCCCCACCTTCCTTGACTCGATCCACTCACTGTCTCCCATGTTCTCTTCTTACTCAGCCGCACGTAGCACAGCGGCGGTAGTATATACGCCAATGCGCACGCGCTCGTGGCGCCCACGAGCTCGAAAACCACGCCCAGATCGCAAGTGAAGAGCGACAGGATCATGGCGCTGACGACCAGCGCGGTGCTGAAGACAAGATGCCGATTCGGGTCAAACGGTTCGTTGGGAAAGTAGTAGAGATTCATAACTTCGCGGCAGACGAAGGCTTCGAGAGGGAGTGTGGTAAGCATGTTGAGACCGAAGCAGCTGGAAGGACGGTCAGTAGGAGAGGCTCAAGGGTCGGGGAACATGGGAGCAGGACAGTCTTGCAACGTTCACTAGTATGTTGTTGGTGGGAAAGTTGTTGAGAATGTTGCCCTTTGTGGCGCTGCCAAAGTTGAGGTAGCCTGAGAGAGCCATGGCAAGGCAGGCTACGCAGGAAACGCCTGTGGAGAGGTGCGTGACTCTGGCGAACCGGTCCATGGTGGGTTTATGGAGAGAGCCGTAAATGAGGAGGCTGTTGTGGTCTGCCAAACATGTTAGACAAGACGGTGAATGTAAGACTGCGACGAGCGTACGACAGACGAAAGCGAACGATATGACCCCTATGGCTTGAAATATGCCGCTGTGTATCAGGATGCTGCCTCTAATGGGTCCCTTCATACTCGCTGGTACGCTTGGACCTTGTGTGATGACTGTGAAGATGATTACCATCATGCTTATTAGTGCGAGAGCGCTGGCTTTTGCAAGCTGTCGTTGTCAATACCTATGCTCGGTCCCGGTGCAGCGCACATACCTTGGCAATGTCTCGATAAAGGGACAAAGGGTAGCTGATACCCAGGGTGAAGAGAACAATGATCGCTCGTCTGTCCGTAAGAAGCCATAAGAAAGGGGTATCTTTGAGTTTTGGAAACAGCGCTGCAAAAACATGTGGTATCGTGTCGCCGATGATAACGCAGAACGCCACCATGCCACCAAAAGCACTGGCAGTGTCAGCAGTGTACCAATGAATTCCTGGAAGAGCTGTACACACAATGCCCACTGGGCTACGCTGATGGCGATTAGCCCGCTCTTCCCGAAGCAATGTTGCACCGTCGCCTGGAAAGAAGTTGCGCCGCTCAATTTCGAATTGGTAACAATGAGTCGTATCGTCCAGTCCACCGTGATTGTCAGACAGACCAAGAGAGTCACCCCTGTGATCAAGCCAGCTTGCCGCAAGGCATATGGCTGTCCGATGATACCGGCTCCGCTACAGACCAGTCAGTTCGACACGATCACCGGATCCCACAAGCATGGCTCAAGTCCCCTCCTTTGTCGTCACTGCCCTCAGAGCCATCGCTCCACATTCGCCAGCGCAGCACCGGGACGACCACTTACATGATCGAATTCGCCATGTTCATAAACGCGCTCCTCAGTCCACTCTTCGGCCGTCTGCCCTCGACCAAGTCCTCCAACTCGGCCTCTTCGCTTGCAACAGTGATACTCGGCGCCTCGATCCCCGTCAACAGCGGTGCTCTCGCCTCGCGATCCCCTCGTCCTCCCCTTCCCCTCCTAGCCCCCGCGGAATGACTATCCCCCAAATAATCCTCCTCATCCAGCTCCAGCCAATCGTCGGATGTCCGCGACGGCGACACACTGTCCGTTGACGCTAGTGGTGCTTCTGAAGACGAAGGACGTGGCGTGGCAGGCGAGATGGCCTGGGCCGTCTCGGCGAAGTGTACGCGGTTCGAGGTCCGTCTTATGCCATCTGGCCGAGGGTGGGCAAACGCGGAGTGTCGTCGATTAGGTGGCGTACGCTCGAGGTCTGGGGACGTGGTCGTCATCGGAGACGAGGGTTCGCTTGTTGGGGAAGGGGGCTTGGAGATGGGAGAGTCGTCTGTAGGAGAGAGGAAGAGCTCCGCTTCTGCTTCGGCGGAGGGTTCGGGCGGGTATCCATTGATTGGTGATTTGACTGGTGATTTGAAGGATCCGTTCATGACATTCTCTGCTGCTTCGATTGTCGCATCTGGCACAGAACGAGGTCGTGCGGTAGGGTGGGATTGGATATGAGGTTGGACGTGAGGCCGGACGGCTCGGCTGAGAGCTGGCATGGACTTTTTTGCGGAGTTCAACCCGGATGAGACTTACGACAGACTGACTATTGAACACGAAGGATGCGGCGTGTTTGACTGCCCAGAAACAGTAGAGGACCTCGATATTGGAGATATTATCTTGGAAACATCTCGAGTATCCTTATTGATCTTCCGACAACCTGATTAGTTGCGTCCCTGAAGGTAACATTTCCGCCGTCCACCCAGCAGTCTCCTCTACCCTGGCTTCACGCACCCCTGATGCCGCCACACGGCTTTCCAGGAGGGTCTGCCAATCCTCGACCTCATGAACTTTGAAACGCTCCCTTTCAGATAGTAGTACCGACTCTCCCTTGACCTGTCCGCCTCCGATGCTGAGCTCCTCTACCACCCCAGCCCGAACACTCATCTTCAAAAGTGGCATGCCACGGCTTTCGCCTTGCGCCACTTGCATGTTGCTGATGGAGAACCTCGGCGTCTGGCAGTACGTCCAGTCCAGAGACTACTCTTCGGTCAGCTGGCATTCGAAGCAAAGCCCTAGCATACATACCCTCAGTTCGTCATACCCCTTCCTAACCTCCTCATCGTCCAACCAGTCCTTCCCAACCTTCACAGGCTGATCCTCTCCACCATACATTCTCCAGAACTCCCTCTGCACCTCCGTGCCGAACGTCCCCGTCTCCACTCCAATATTCGCCACCTTACTACTCACACTCTCCACGCCCCTACTCTCAATCACCCCGCGCCCCGGCGCACTCAACAGCTTTCCCATCTCGCCCAAGTTCCCGCTTTGCAATAGAGCCGTCCCGTGATGCAACGCCCGTCCCCTTGTTAGCTTGTACGCACTCCCACTGACCTTCCTCGTCTCCCCACCCGTCCAAGGCGTCACATGCGTATCCTCCTCCGGGCCCCACTTCCTCCCTTCCCCGCCGAGATCAAGCACGACATCATGCCTCTCGTTGACTCTACACCTTGCCACGCCTAATCGTCTAAGTGCCCGCACGACCATCTCGGCGTGCTTATCCCTGGTGAAATCCGAAGCAGGACATATGACGCTCCAGTTCACATTGCCGAAATCATGGAATACGGTCCCGCCACCCGATCGCCTTCGCACGAGATCGAGGCCATGTTGCGCGGTTCTCTCGTCTGTGGTGTCGCCAAGTGGTGGCGAAGAGCGGAACGTCCGCAGGAGACGCAGATCTACCTCTGTCCAGGGATTCTGGTTGCGGCCGATAACGACGCAGGGACGATTGGTATAGAGGAAGAGGACTGTGCTGGACAGCGAGGTTTTCTGGAGAAGATGATGCTCGATGGAGAGGTTTAGGTAAGGGTCCGGGGAGGTGGAGAGGTATGACTGGACAGGCCGCGAGAGATCATGGGAGAGAGTGGTGAGGCGGCGGATGCCTCTTCTGCAATGACTGGAAAGCCATTGCCGCTGCCAGCCCGGTGGCAAGAGCATGTAGTAATTGCTAGAATATCGGCGAACAGGAGCGCAACGTCGAGTTTGGGATGCGGATGCAGACAGTCATGTGGTAGGGCTTGGCATGAGTTCCCCGGAGGCCCCAGGCCCGCCCTGGCCGTCCTCTACTGCTCGTTGCCCTCTGCTCACAGACGAAGCATCGCTTTCGATGCGAGGTCGCATACCGGAGGACCTCTTATAGCAAGTAGCAGGCAAGTAGTCAGGATGCAGAGCAGTATGAAGGATCCAAGGCTTCACATAATGTTGCGCGGTGATCAGTATTATACCATTGAAGAAAAACTACGCTACAATGTCGCCGCAAGACATATTACGGAATCTATGCACTCAAAGATATGGTATCATGCCAAGTGCAACCGGCTCAAGACGCCAGCAGAAGGACTTTTCCGGGGTTGGTCGTTGGGCGATCAGGAGTTGTAGGTAGAAGGCAATCCGACGCTTCCCATAATGGACGGAGGAGCCGACTTATCCTAATAGCCGTTCATGGTTGCGCGCTGACTCTGTCTGCTGAGCTCGCGCTCGGCGCTCGGGCTGATGGGCCTTGACCCTCCGTGGCCCGCTGCACTGCTTTCTTTGAGCGCCAGCAGTTGCTTGGCTCGGAAGCTCTCGTAGTGGATCTGGCTGGTTGTCTCAATGAGGTCTTGGAGATGAGTACGAGTGAGGAAGTTGCGGAGGTAGACGAATTCGCAGTGATTCTCATCTTCAACGTTGATAACTCCCCATCGGTTTTGCCGACCACGTACAGTGCGGCCATTAACCGTGATGGTCTTCTCGCTGCCAACTACGGCGAAGGGGATGATTGACTGCAGACATTATCAGCGCTGATCTTGCGGTTGCCACAAACGACTGACCTTAATCTGCTGGTTGACCGCGGCTTCCTCTGAATCATACTCGTCGCTATCGTATGGGAACATCCTGATGTTGTGGAAGGCAAATTCGTCCCGAATACGGTCCTTGAATGCCTGTCGCTCCTCCAGGGTGAGACTATCGGCCTTGGCGATCACGGGTACGACATTAACAATCTCGCACAGCTTCTTCAGAACCACAATGTCGATAGGCTTCAGGGCGTGTCCTGTTGGATCGATAAAGTACAGGCAGCAATGAACGCGGGTGTCTTGAATATATCGCTCTCTTTGCGCCGTGAGCTCCTTTCGCAGATACGCAGAATGCTGGTCCTTGATGTATTTGACGATGGGATCCCAACAACGGTCGTTGTTCACAAGGTCGCCAAAACCTGGCGTGTCGACAATGTTCAGGCGCAACCGCACGCCATTTTCCTCGATAACATGTGAGACAGGATGAACTTCAGTCGTGCTGCGGAGTTGCTCAGTGGGATTGAAGCGACCTTTTGAGTCGACCAGGTGTGACGCGAAAATGGTGTTGATCAGTGTGGATTTCCCCAGCCCAGTCTGGCCTAAGACAAGCTCAGCGTGTGCAAGATACAACTGTGTTCGACACACATACCGACACAGATAACATTGAACTGAAATCCGCGCTTCAAGAGCTTCTTCTCGATCTGCGATGTGATGCTATCGAACCCAACGTGGCTCTTTGGGATCACGCTCTGCGGTTGCTGAGCGTACGTGGTTGCCATTTTGTGTGTTCCAAGACTCCCAAGTCTTTCCGTAGAAGTGAGCCGATGTCGTACTGGATGCCAATGGCGTGCGCGGTAAGTCGACAAAGTGCTCGTGAAGTCGACGGAGCTGCAGCAACGAGAGACGGAGCAGGGTCCGAGTGTCAGCCCGTACAGAAAGGGGGACCGACTCGACTGTCCGTGCACCTGCCCCGACAAATGCAATTGAAGATCTTGGCATGTTGCGAGTCATGCACAGATTATCCCATCGAGCTCCTCTTGATCAGGCAAGACACAGCACCCCATTCTTGAGCGTTCGCATCGGCAGTGTACTTGCGCATACTTGAATATTGTGGCCTGCGTACGGGCCTGTGCACGGGAGAATGGCAGCTTTCCGAGCGACTCACGCGACAACGATACTACGCATAGCAGAGAGCGGCTTTTTGCGATCCCAGACGAGTCCTTCGGCCATACAGCGATGTGCAGAAACGCTCCTCCGACCTTTCTCTATTGTACTTCCATGGTCAATAGCAGACATATGGGAATCGGTGTTGCGCGCTGTACCAAAGAAGAAGACAAGCCACAGCAAGAAGCGGCACAGGCAGATGGCGGGAAAGGCTCTACAGGACGTAACGGCACTGAATACCTGCTCGGGTTGCGGGAGGAAAAAGAGAGCACATATACTATGCGTATACTGCGTGTTTGGTAGGTGATCAGGCCTTGTTCACAGGGCACTCATTGACGGCGACAGACGTACGCAAGGTCTGGAAGCATGACTTATCGGAAGCGAAGGCAGTAGAGCGGGCGAAGGAGACAGAGAGACAGGGGGGTGACAAGGTCAATGGCGAGGTGAGGAGGGGCGATTCTAAGGAGGATTGAAAGGCGCTGGAGTTATGAACAGGTGTGAAGGATGCGGCGATTAGCATTGTCATGGACTCGACACGGATTCTGCCATGCTGTAGTATAGTAACTTTTATCACAGGCGGTCCCTTGTACCATATGCGTAATAAGGAATAGACTGCTAGTTGATGTTTTCAACTTCCCTCTGTCTAATTGAACAACAATAGTCCGTGGGGAATATATCATATTCTACCATACCAAATTTTGAAGCCGGATCTTGCATCACCAGCTCCGACCATCGACATACCTGCGAAATGTCGCCACCGATCGTGACAACTTGTTTAATTTGATCACGCTACCAGGACATAGTCTTCTCTCGCGATGGTATGTCATTTCGTCTCTTGGTACCACTCTTTGATGATACTGATAGCTCCGCAGTCGAAACAATATCTCCAGACGCACGCCATCGTGGATGCACATCCTGCGGACATCTTCTCGATAGCCGTCACGTCTAAGCAGCTTCTCTCCGTGTCCGGATCATCGAATATCCAAGTCTTCAATCTCACCTTTTCACCGGACGAACCTGTTCCGTATCCCCACGCACAGACTCTGAAAGGAGCCCACAAAGTCGGGATCCACCACATCTGTGCCAGCGCGAACGGCAAAGTTGCTGCAAGTGCCGGCTTTGGCGGAGATGTCAGCGTATGGACGGTTGGCGAAGATGGCTCCTGGGGTCTACTAGGAGGCATTACGGGTCAGCCTTGCGCATTGAAGCATTCACGTACGTGACTGACGCTATTCAGATGATGTCAAGGCTGGGGAGCTTTGGGCTATCGCCCTGAGTGAAGACGGCCGATATCTCGCGAGTACAACTTACGACGGCAGGGTTAATGTGTGGGACACAACGAGCATCGACCCGGCAGCTACGAGCGAAGTCAAGAAGATTCGGCAGTATGAGACGAAAGGCAGCTTTGGCATGAGCATTGACCTGGTACGTGTACCGAACCTTTCACTCGAACGCATGCTGACGCTCGTGTAGTCTTCGGATGGACAGTTCACAGCATCAGGCCATGCCAACGGCTCTATACATCTCTTCAACAACACCACGGGAAGGCTGGCCCACTCGCTTCAAGGATTGGTCAAACCAGTGAGAGCCGTCTCCTTTTCGCCTGCCTGCAAATTCCTAGCTGCGGGCGGTGATGCAAAGATCATTGCCCTATACGACGTACAGACGGGTGAGCAAGTCGCCAACTTCTCGGGTAGTGGAGCATGGATCATGAGTCTCGACTGGAATTGGAGCGGCGAATATCTGTTGAGCGGGTAAGCGGTCAACATAGCATGTCGGTGCTGCTGCTGAAGTATGTACAGTGCGTTCGATGGCAAGGCTAAGGTCTGGAGTATGGAGCGAAGAGAATGCGTGGCCACGCAGACAGAGTCAGACAAGTCGCTCTGGTCAGTCAAATGGGTGCCGAAGAATCCGGCTTTGAGGAACGAGACGTTCGCGACTGCAGGCGCAAACAAAAGCATCAGTTTCTATCGCGAAGCAAGTGGGACATGAGCGATGTTTTGAGATTGATCCAGTGGTCAAAGGCTCCTATATAGGGCATACATTAAGTCTGGGAACGCTTCGACATGGCCCATCAAAGCAGCCCAGGGTGTGGGGGACTGCTTGGGGGCGCAAGCAGGATTCGTGCCTGCAGGTCCGACAGGACAGGCAAGCATAAGGCTGAAGCATGTGAAGAGAAGCAAAGCGCAAGGTCCGGTGCTATCCAGATGCCGGACTAGACTGGTTGATGAACAGATGCCATCGGACGCGCAAGAGTTCGAGGCTGTTTCGGATGTTCAGACGCCAACCGGTGACATGCAACCGCGCCCAACTTTTGTGACGCCTGGCCTCATGAGCCTTGCACAATTCAACATCCCTGTACACACCTTCCGCGGGTTCCCGTCGTGTATCTCTCTCTGCTACCGAAACACTCCCCTCGAGGACTGCTTAGCCTGTAGCTATACGGCACATCCAAGTGGCAGCGAGTCCTTCCCCGCAGCTCCCGTCTACCATAAAGAAGCTTACGTACTCTTCATCGTTTGCTAGTATCGGAGCCGACAAGCTGTGCGATCGCAACAGAGACTTCCATGACAGCGAATCGTTCCTGAGCCATCCACCTTGAAGTCCGGGCTCACCGGCATCATACACAATGGTGCAGCAACCACGGTCGCGGCGCCGTTCCTGGCTGTCGACAACCTGGCTACTGCAAACATCACTCTTGTTGCTCGGCACCTCTTGGACACGTCTTGCGGCAGCACAGCGCGAGAAAAGCGCTGCGGACTACTATGTAAAGCATCTGCCTGGGGCCCCCTCGCCTTTGCTGCGGATGCATGCCGGGTAGGTGAAGAAGGTAGTCGTCTCACCCCAGGTACTAATTACTGGACAGGCACATTGAAGTCACCCCGGAGCACCACGGCAATCTATTCTTTTGGCATTTTGCGAACAAACACATCACAGATCGACGACGGACCGTATTATGGCTCAATGGTGGCCCGGGGTGTTCTTCACTAGATGGAGCATTGATGGAGGTCGGGCCATACAGGGTGAACGGCGACAAGCTAGAACTGAAAGAAGGGTCATGGGACGAATACGCGAACCTCCTCTTTGTCGATCAACCAGTCGGAACGGGCTTCAGCTATGTAGACACGGACAGCTATCTACACGAGTTGGATGCGGTGGCCTCTCAAATGGTCACATTCTTGGAGAAATGGTTTGCGTTGTTTCCGGAGTATCTCGAGGATGATGTGAGCATACCGTTGGAGATGGGAAGAAGGAAGACGCTGACCTGACACAGCTCTATATCGCGGGCGAATCTTACGCAGGGCAATATATTCCCTATATCGCCAAAGCCATACTCGATCGCAACGAGCGCGCCCCTCAAAAGTTCAACCTACAAGGGCTGCTCATCGGTAATGGCTGGATATCGGGACCAGAGCAGTACCTTGCCTACGTCCCATACGCCTATAAAGAGGGTCTCGTAAAAGAAGGAAGTGACTGGGCCAAGAAGTTGGAGACACAACAGGCCGCTTGCAAAGGCACCCTTCAGTCCGGCTCCAACAAAGAGCGCGTGCACATCCAGACCTGCGAGCTCATCCTCAACGAGCTTCTTCGCGCCACGCACGAAGACCCGAAGCTTAACGGCGGCTGCATCAACATGTACGACATCCGCAAGACCGACACATACGAATCCTGCGGCATGAACTGGCCTCCGGATCTGCAATACCTCAACCCCTACCTTCGCCGCAAAGACGTCCTGCAAGCTCTGCACGTCGACTCGGACAAGAACACGGGCTGGAAAGAATGCAATGACCAAGTTGGCGTCGCCTTCACAGCCGCAAACTCCCGCTCCGCAATCAGCCTCATGCCCGAACTCCTGTCCAAACTGCCGATCGTCCTCTTCTCCGGTGACCGTGACCTCATTTGCAATCACATGGGCACCGAAGCGCTGATCGAAAACCTCGATTTTAACGCCGGTAAGGGCTTCGAGACAGCCCCGGGCGTCACGGCGCCGCGTCTAGGTTGGACGTTCGCGGGCGAGGATGCGGGCTACTGGCAGGAAGCGAGGAATTTGACATACGTCCTGTTCCACAACAGCAGTCATATGGTGCCGTTCGATTACCCGCTTCGAACACGGTACATGCTCGACACGTTCATGGGCGTGAATACTAGTCTCGGCACGTGGCCCGGGGAAACGTATATTGATGGACGGAAGCCCGTGACAGAGGACAAGGGGAACGCCACTGATGTCCAGGCGGAACAGGAGAAGGTTGATCAGGCCAGGTGGGACGCGTACTATCGGTCCGGAGAGGTGGCGTTGGTCGTGGTGCTAATCGCGGCCGGGGTGTGGGGATGGTTCGTGCTGAGGCAGAGGAGGAGGAATAAGGGGTACACGGGACTGTTCGGGGGAGAGGATGGACAGAACGGGCCAAAGGCAAGTGGACCCGCCAAGGGGACGAGGAGGGACGTCGAGGCGGCGGATTTTGATGAGGCGGAGCTGGACGAGTTGACGGATCAGGGACGCTTTCGGGATGAGGACAGGGAGAGGTTCGATGTGGGCAGCGAGAGCGAGAGCGAAGACGAGGCGGGCAAGGCGAAAGCGAATGGGCACAAGTAGAATTTTATCCGGGAGACTTTGCATCTGGGCAAAAGCATGTCAATACTTGATCATTATCTTCTATGGCAGTTGATCCGCCACCATGTACACTTCGCATCGTTTCACGCCGCGATTGCTCGACCGATCGAAGGACCCTCTAGTACTTTGGGAAAGGGGGATTGGCCAGATCAATCCCCTTGAGATTCCACCGCACCCGACTCATCCCCCCTTGGCCCATCATCCACAACTCGGTCAGATCCTCGCCCACCCACGCGAAATTCTGCACCGTGTAATTCGTCTGCACCCTCGCAATGTAACTCCCAAACTCATCCAAGACGTCCAACCCCTTGCCCGTAGCAGTGACCACGTATCCGTTTGCCGCGACCTTCAACCCGTCCGGCGCCCCCTCTGTGGCATAGAAGATCGGCCGACGGTTCAGCAGCGAGCGTCCATGGTCCGCGACATCGAACTTGTACACGGTCCGCGGGCCGGTCTGGTTCCACGGCGTTCCGAGCACGTCGAGCGCGGGATCGATGACGCCGGTGATGCCGCCCGTGTCGGAGATGTAGATGTGCTTTCCGTTGGGGGAGAGGGCGATGCCGTTGGGCTGGACGAGGGTGTCGTCTACAATGATGGTTTCGCCGGTGTGGGGGTTGAAGCGGTAGGACGCGGTGCGCAGCTGAGGAGGCGTGTCGGTAATGCGGTTGAACCAGGAGTACTGCGGATCGGTGAACCAAATGTTGCCGCCGCCATCGACGATCAGATCGTCTACGCAGTTCCAGTATAGACCGTAATAATTGTTGAGGAGGGTGGTGGTCTTGTTCGTCAGGGGGTCGAGGGTGCGGATGCCAATGCGTTGCTCGGTGCCCCCTATGGAACGATTGCCGCCAGATGCGCCTGTGGGACTATCAGTAGGGGGTGGTAGACTACCAGATGTCGTTCGGACTCACCCCAGTAAATGAGCCCATTGTAGAAAGTGCCACCATTAGGTGCGTAGACTGGCGGATCGCTGATGTACTCGCTGAGGGTAGGAGGGTCCCGGTTAAGGTCGACCACTAATTGCGGAAGGAAACCGGGTGGTGGCGCAAGTCTGCTGAAGTACAGCTTGTTCTGCGCAGGCACGTACACGGGTGCCTCGTGCACCGCTCCGGTCAACGGAAACACATACTCATAAGTCGGATTCGGTCCTAACAGCTCCAAGCCTCGCTTGCGATCGAAAACCACAAAAGCGGTGTCGTTGAGCGAGTCGAAAGAAGGATCGGCAGGCACATCCGTCTCTGCGAAGGCATTGAGCTTCTCGCTGGTGCTGTCATTTCGAAAGAAGGGATATGGAAGAACAGCTGCGTATCGATTCACACAAGCCACATTTGCGGGCCCACATTGCTCGACGAGGGGACTGATGACCCCCGTCTGGGCTACCGCATGTGAGAGCAATGCGGAGATGAGCAAAGAACGTGCCATTGCTGTGATGGGGTAACGTGGACAGAAAAGCTGCGACAAGGACAAAAGCGCCTGCCATAGCTTGCAGGAACCATGTACTTGTACCCAGGGGTCGTCAAGGTTCGTTCCTACATCGGCCACTGACGGGATGTTGATGCACAAGGGACCATCGACAGGCCGCAGAAGCCATTGGACGACCCAGTCGAATGAGGGGTAAGTGGTTCGGACGGGAAAGCGGGAGAGAGGGTATCGAGGTGGACAGTGGATCTGAAGGTGCAAGAATCATTGTACGACACGGTCGAAATGGAACCAAGTGACGTCGGAGGGGGAAACATGACTGAAGCATGCCGGCGTTTGTCCGGGGTTGCGGGGTGAACAAGGAACGAATATGGGAAGGACGCGGGGATCCATGAGGAGATCTACCTGCGTGCTGCATGCTACCATCTGGTCGTGTCATTCAATGTCATTGCTAATCTATGGATCGAGCGCGGTTTGCTGCACGGCTTGTCGATTCCTGCGCTGAAGTCGGGAATACCCCCCCCCCCTCACGGGCTGGGATCGGCAGCGGTGTCTGACCAGGCTACGCGGATGCATACTCTGCCGCAACTCGCGCTGCTCGAAAGCGTCTCTCTTCCCTTGCCCCCGATGAGTGATCTTGCAAACACCCCAAGCCCTTTTGTTCCCCTCCGCCTCGATCCCTTCGCGCTTGACAGGATTGTACCTCTTCACGCCTCCATGACTTATTCTACCGCTTCTTTCCCCCTGGCCGCGGCTTGCACTCGTCAGTCTGGATGGGATGTAGCATGATCTTGTTGGGCAGGTTCTGGTTGTTGAAAGCGTATCCCTTGCTCCAGTCGTACGACACCGCGTAGGCAAAGATAGTCCCGGACGAATTGAAGTCGGTCGCACTGATGGTCCCTCCAACTTCCGGGTATCCCTTGAGCCTGTGCTTCGCATCCTTGTCCCAGAAGTGGAAAGTCCCATCGCTCCCTGCTGTGCTAAAGGTGCCGTGCTGCGGGTGGAAGGAAATGGCATTGACTGAGTAGACGTTGGCAACATCGCGTTGATTCGGTACGTTCGCTCGGTGGCATTTGAAGCTGAAGTTGGAACTGGCGTCCTTTTCCTCGACGTACTGTATCGCGCAGCGTCCTTCGATGCTACCCACTGCGAAACCTGTCGCATCCGTGAAGCACGAAACAGTCCGCGTTTGCCACTTTAGTGGACTTTGCATCTGCTTATAGAACTTGTCGGGTTGGTTCAGGTTGATCACGTTGATCCACCGCTCGGCTGTCCCGACCACCAACAGTTGGTCCCTCACATCCATGCAGTATATCCGATCTTGACACTCGAGAGTCCCGACAGGCGTTTGTTGGCGCAAATCCCAGTATTTGATCGTCTTGTCCCATGATCCTGTCACCAGCATCGGATTACCTCCAACTACGATACTTTCGATGCAGCGAATGGGCTCGCTGTGAGCGGCGACTTGTTGTGATGTGGTGGTGCTTGCCCCGAGGTCCATCATGCGAGCAGCCTTGTCTGCGCCTGCGCCAAACACCTTTGTGCCATCCTATTTCATGTGAGTCTTTGCCCAGTCCGGCAAGCATGTGACGTACCTTCGACCAGCAGGTATTCAGCACGGGGCCCTCATGTTCGAACATGGCCTTTCCTTGGCTGTTTCCCGCTCCGTCAATCTCATATATGCGAACCTTCTTATCCCAAGATGCTACCGAGAGAAAGTCTCGTTGAGGATTAAAGGCGAGATCGGATATCGAGTCTTCCGGAGGCGAACTAAGTTGGACATCTTTGGACAGATCGCCTTGTGTAGCGCTCGCGGAAGTCGAGGAGCTGGTCGCTGAGCCGAAGAGGCCTGACATGACTGTGGATTGTTCGTGCGACTATTCGAAGTGGGATCCGGCGTCCAGAGTTCAGCAAGCAGTGGAATTGACAATTGAGCGAGTGGATTATCAAGATCAAGGCATTGAGTGCGAGGACCTGGAGATGCCAGACCTAGCTGTGTAAAGGCACTGGATCCTTCGGGCTACAATGTGAATGAGTGTCTGCCTCTTCCAACGCGCCGTGAGGTTCGAGTTGCGCTTCACGAAAAATCGCGGTCCAAGCTCCCGCCGGCTGAAGTGCGGGCTTGGCATGCGACCCTCATCAGAAATCTTCACAGATTCCACAGGTTTGTTCTTCACTTCTCGCTTGAAGAATCGCATTCAAGGCTTCCAACAGAATGGGCCCCCATTCATCACATATCGCCTTGGGAGAAAGTCCCCGGACAGCTCTGTTCATCAGAGATTGCTGAAAAGCGCCGCCATAGAAGCATTTGCCGCGGCTCATACCTGCTGCACCTCCATCACCGATGGTCTCCCTTGGACCGTTTGTACTCTACTGTCGGAGCCTTCGGCTCTACTCTCTCCGTGCTGGAGGCTATGTCTGAAGGCAGGATGATGATACGAGTCCGCTTCTGGTAAGCTGGGAGCTCTGAGCTGGGGGGGACACAGCGGAGAAGGCCTGGGTTACTGGCAATACTGACCGCGGACAAAATGGAACCCAGGTGTTGCAAGGCATTGTTTCGTCGAGTTCGATAGTTATGCGATTGCCTGGGTCTGTCATGGATCTGGTAACTCGATGGGGCTTATTCTCAAAGCGAGAAGTTCACTTTTTGGATCTGGCAGGGCGGACGCTCATCCGCGCCTCGCACTCGGTCAAACGGGTCAGATTCCTGTACGATTCGTTCAGGTGATGATGAGGATATAGAGTCAAGCACTGAAGACGTGGGCGGAGAGGCATGCTTCACTGTGTGTCTCGAAGTTCACATTCATTGATGCTACACCATTCCTACGACGGTATCTGATGAACGAAAAATGCAGTACGCTTAACCGGCAATTACTCTAGCCTCAGCTCTCCAAAATATTAACAAGCTTGCGCGATGAACCCATTGTCATAAACTAAGTGTTCGGTGGCGATCCCCTTGATGTCGGCCCACCATTATTCCTCCAGGTGATCTGCGTATCGTGAATCCTCTTCTCATCAAGTAGCCACACCTGACAAGCCTTCTCCCCAGGCCTTCCAAAGAAGCCTTTCCCGTACCCCTTCGCGTTCCCCTTTGCACAAACCGAATAGAACTGCGAGTAACAATACTGCTGCGGAACGTATGCACTCGGGCAATCACCCTGCGGCCAGATCCAGGCCACATTGTTGCCATTGATCTTGCCGTTTGCCCCGTAGGAAGAAGGAACTACGATCTTGGGATTCTTACAGAATTCGTCGATGGCTTGGACGAGTTGTGGGTTCTTCCAGACGCAGACCATGCGAGCTGGGTCGCCGAAGCTGAAGCTGAAGGGATGGGCAGCGGCCAGCGCTGCACAAAGAATGAAAGACATCAGCATGTTGAAATGCATCTGCAAAATGAATAAATCACGTATCCTGGATATCCAACATGGAAAGTGTGATGATATATGTCCATGCGTGGTAGCATGGCTTGATAGCTGTACGAGCTGCTGGTATTGACAACAAAAGCCAGGATACAAAGGGATACTTCGTGACCTTCTCAACATGTACTTCAATAACCTCTCATCTCTTTCTCTGGCCCCGCTTCCTTTGACTCTCGCAATCGAATCATTGATCTTCGACAGCACGAGCATGTGCAGTCCAAGCATAACTCATTCAGTGCGCGCTTTGAAACCGTTCAGAGCCCGAGCAAGTGGCTCAAGCTGGTTATGGGTTTAGATCACCCGGTAATATAACAAGTATAACAAACATTCCGCTATCAAATTACAGAAACCGAATATAGTCTGCTACAGGATCCACCTCGCCTATCATTACGAGACTCTGACCTATGGTTCTCCTCTCCGGCGCCCTGCTCTGCTTTGCTATCGCTGTTGTTCGCAGATCAGCGTCCACAGAAGCGTCGACACTACGCTCGGGGAGATACTGAGGACACTGCGGTTTTCAGCAGCCAATAAAGAGACTATAGTTATGGTTACTGTGGCGCCTTGCAACAGTAGCTGTTGGCCAGTTGGAAGTAGCAGGTTTATTGCGCCTTTAAACATTAGCCACTATCTCCGCACCAGCAATCCTACGCTCTTAGAACTGCATCCCTGAACATGACAGTTGTCCAGGAACTTAGCTCGCCCAATTGATCGAGCAGTTATCACGAACATGGCCAATCTACAGGAACACGGGTGTCAGACGACAAATCTGATGCTCCCTGGCTGGCACGGACGTGCTTCTCAGGCATCCCTCAAAGGTCTAGCCTTGTCGTGCATAGGACAACGACACCTGATCCATGGTCGAGTATATAAGCCTGGCACGCCTGAGCATCATCGCGGGCACCGACTGTAGCTTTCGTCTGACTATCGACGAATTAGAGCAGCACTTATTCATGCTTGATACCAGCAAGAGCATCACCGGATAGTGGGCTGGATGCGAAATCTGTACAACAAATTTTCAAAAAATCATGATCATCCGGTCTGATGATACGACTGGCGATCCAAGGTATGACTTAGGCGAACATCATACCACCAGTCCACAAAAATGCAAAAAGTTCACGACTTGTATCTATACTCTCGCCGAGGATCGAACTCGGGACCTGTCGCGATGCACAACAATCACATGCGGATTTGTGAGGCGAACGTCATACCACTAGACCACAAGAGCAGTATAGTTTCCCTGTGTTTCAACATTGTCTACAGGGGTTCGCTGACGTAGAACAGAAATAGAATTGTATATAGTGTATTGAATACCAAGTCGGATTGGTTGCCGCCGATCCTAACATGAATGTACGCGTGAGAGGACTGGAGGCAAACATACTTCGGGCACCACGAAAGTGGTACACTGCTAATCAAGCTGATAGGGTTTCCAAACGCTGAAAATATCTGCCACGCAACGTGCTCGTAAGCCAAGACACTGCATCGACATTCCGAGGTGGTATGCTCCCAAGCTTCCGTGACCTTCGCACGGTTTACAATCCTTTCGTAGACATCCTTAGCTATGTATTGATTAGAATCGATACGAGCTGCCCCAGAGAGTTGATCGATACGCGAGTTCGTGAACGGTAGGTCTTGGAAAGCGCCAAAACATCACCACCTCGTCTAACATGTCGAATTAACGTGTCACAATCTCTAGTAATGGAGCCCTTCAGGGACGGAATGATTGTTCGAAGGAGTTATATGACATATGTGGAAGATATCTTGGAAACCGTGACTTTAGTCAAGCACTGATTCCCGGTATCTGCACTTCCTCATCACTCTAATAGATGGCTACTCCACGACCAGAATCCCACTGTCGGGACGTCCAGCTCGGACTTGATCTACTCCGTCCGATGTGAGAAGGACTAATCGGACTACCCGCACCGGGACTTCAGCCCCTGACGTCCTCTGAGTCCTCGTTCGGTGTCAAGCCAAGCTCTCTGATTGTGAAGGAGATCCCTTCCCTCGTCACTAGCGTCGTAAGCGATGTCGGCAAGCCTGACTTCCGCCGATGGCGACGGGCAGTAGGCAGGAGCTCGGCAGCCTGGTCAGGTCGAGCACTAGATGGCCTCGGAGATACGCCATATGGACCGCGGAGCCAAGTCGTAGGCGGCACGACGGCGATTGCCTTGGGTTCCAGCGGCGTGTATGGATATGGTTAGGGGGGGCTCGTGAGGTATGGCGGATTGTGATGCCTTCCACAAGGTCAACGAGGATGCTATCCTCTATGCTGTACACGTTTCCGTGCAAGACGTTGCAATCGCCTCGCTTTCCACTCGACAGAAGAGACATAGCCCCAGCCATGTAAGTTGTAGCTTGTGTTCAGGGGTTTGCCGATCGGATCGTAACGAGAATTAATATCGGATTTGTCCGCTGGTATCTTTGTATGAACATCTAAGCCCTGCTCCAGTTGTTACCAGAAGTTTTGAGGATCAGTGGCCTCATTCGGCTAACGACACACCGTTCCGTCAATCGCTATCTCTGCTTGGCCAGTACTCGGGTACTTGAAGGTTCCTCTCTCTTTCCTACCCTCGCTTCGGAGAACTCTAAATCCGTGAAATACCCAAGGGGGGTCTCCTCAGACTCCATGCTATAACTGTCCCTGCTCTTCCGCGCCTGCGTCTTCCATTGGCGTCCCCGTCTCGAACGCCGCGCAAAACTCGCCATACCCAGGAATCCCGCTACAATGCTGAAAAGCAACCCAAACAAGAGAACCACACTCGGAATTCCTGCCCCGCGGATTCGCACCTCTCCCTTCCATCCGCTCTGAATCTTCGTCAAGATTGATCTGTACAATTGCGAGCGTACGAACTTCTGCCATGCGAGGGTCATGTCAGTTAGATCGCCTCCACTGTCGGTGATGGAGAAGGCGCGAGAGCCAGAGCTATCGTCCATGGTAAGGATATCCGTGTGGCCGATGACCTCGTTAGCATCGTTGATCGCCCATGCGATGACGTAGCGGGTGGTCTCGCCGACGAAGCAGCTCTCCTCGAAACCAGATTTGGGTACCTCGGCCCAGAGGTGGTCGAGGGTAAGATTAGAGGTTGTATTCGATGCGAGAACGATCCACTGCTTGATTTCCGTGGCACCATTCCAGCTGACATAGACTGTGTTGTTGGGGAGTGAGGCGCCGGACTCGTCACGTAAAGCGATATAAAATGTGCTTTCACTCTCGTTAAAGGAGTACTTTGGCAGCGGTCCTGGGGAAATGCGTGGCTTCCACTGGGGATTGCCAGTCCAATTGAACTTGAGGGTGCGGTAGTTGTCTGCACTTTGGCGGTTTAGGTGCATGGGTCCAAGAGCAACATCCCAAATGACGGAACCATCCTCACTAAACTCGGTCCACGCAGGTTGACTTCCATACCCGACCAGAGCTGTGTTACCATAAGGAGAGTCTGTGAGGACTTGCATACTCCCCTCGCGGATGGATGTAAGCGGATGATGCTTGTATTCATGCTCGAGCCAGACTTCCCTGCGAGCATAGTCCAAGCGAATCACTATTCCTCGGGAGATCGATTCGCTCTCGGAGTGCCACTCAGTGTTTCGATTGTCGAAAAGCTGAATCTTCGTCAGACCTTGATCGACCCAGCGAGCATGGTGCTGCCATGCAAAATTTGTTGCTTTTCCTCCGCTCATGTCTCTAAAGGCATTCCGTTTCCCGCCGATAGTCCAGATTATATTACCAGTAGAGCCCGAGACATAGTACAGCGCGTGCATGTGGCGGCTGCTGACCAGAAAATTGCCGTAATGATCTTTCTGAATGCTGTTGATGTGAAACCAGTCTACGGCGGAGCCAGAGTCCGTGCCATTAGAAACGACGCCAGGTCCGGCATACGTATCGACCGGATCGATGAAGTTGCTGGCTCTCCACTGGAAAAGCCGCTCATTTGTGAGTAGGTCTACTTCCTGAAAGTACGAGTCCTCTATCCAGCCATCGGTCACATTGAACGTCGTCAGATTATACGGTCCAGGCCTGTATATCGGAAAGATTGCGGTACATTGTGGTGTCAGCCACAAGTCATGCGGGTCGGCGTGATGGAAGTTTCCCACCACTGTGAGGTTGTGGACTAGCTCATAGCGAGAATTAAACTCGGGGCAAGTCAGTGGATGATCATCTGTTCATTCACAAGGACTCACAAAGAAGAACCTGCCTTCGCTGCGGTATTCGCCTGTCTGAGACCAGTGATAGATGTAGTCGGTCCCGTTGCATGAACCCCTGTGGGCGCCGAGTCTTGCGTGATGATCGCTGTACCATACCGTCGACAATGACTTTGTATCAAGTATCATGGGGCGCGTCGAGGGGAGGCTAGGTCCCATGGGCACCCAGAGCATGTGCTTACTGGCGGACACATCGGGCTGTGGCGCGACCAGAATGTTCGCTACAGGAGCGATCACTTTCTCATCGGACAGAAAGCGCTGTCGCGAATAGTTTCCCCATTTCCCTGACATATATTCGAAGTCATTGTTGAATGGTGTGAAGTCGGCGAAGGTCGATCTGATCGCCGTTGAGAGCAGGAGAGTAACGCAGAACGACCACATGGCTGTCAGCAGTATCCGATACACTCGGAGGGTGAATCTGTATCGGGGGGGCCCGGCAGATATAGCATACGAACGTCCGACCAAGTCGCTCTTTGCGAGATTGCACAGACCTTCCGTAGCAATAGGAAGAGGTGCAGGAGACTGTACGGTATGGATATCGAGGTATCATTAACCGTTGACCGCCAAGCGAAGCTAAGGCGATCCCCCTGAGAGCTATGTAATCGCCAACGATAGCTTGCTGATGAGAAGCAAACGGTCGGCAACATGTTGCCCCTTGAGAGCGGGCTTGTCGGTATCAGCTATAGATGGACAGATACTTAGAGACAGGAACCTCACGACCGGCGGAGCGGGTGCGGACTGACCGGCAATATGGCGTATCAAATAAGCTCCAGACCGGGGCAATCATAGTGAATGCTCGCGTCGAGTGCGGCCGTCTGCAGCAGACATTCATGCGCACATCTCGGTTGTTGGAAACGGCTGCGTGGTGGTCAAAATGCCCGTTTGAATCCTTCTGCACGAGTGGTTCTTGGCAGGAGACTTCCCTCCTCCTCCCCTTATGAGAGCTCGGGGGTTGCAAACCGCGTGGTCGCCAGGCATTGTTAGGGAGTCCAAGCATAACGTGTTACTGTGTGCTGTGATCAGTACAGATGTTGCCATGCTAGAGAGATCGGAGTCTCACCTGCGCTGTGGCGCGACTGATCAAGTATACGGACAATCGCCAAATGTATGTACTGTACTAGGTAGCCTAGACTTGCACGTTTTCACGCAACCTCCTCATTCGAAGGTCCCCGTGCCGTCCCGCCGCCTCCTTGACAGCCTGCCAGGTGGGTGTATCAAACAACCTTCAAGGCTGAATCATCACGAGCTGGGCGGCTCAAGGTCTCTCGGTTTATCGGAACTCCTATCGAGCTCAAGTCATTTCCAGTCGACCTCGTCGCGCTTCGAAGATGCCAAGAGCATGCTTGGAATTTTCCTATGCCGTGCACTCATCCCCTGCGCTTGCCAACAGGCAGGAAACGCCCTTGGCGTTCGCCCCATCCTTAATGCAGTGGTGCTGCTGTTTTATGCGCAAGCAGACGTCCTCAGTCCGACCGCTTCTTCTGGCTGATAAAATATGGTCAGCTTAGCCTCAAGGATAGTGATGCGGTCAACTCTGGGTCGCCTTGGTACCTTTTCCCGTGATCGGATATCTACACAGCAGGGTGAGAAGCAGCCAACCCTCGATGCTAGGAGCAGCACGCTCTGGCTTGACGGTCTTCGGGGCTATGCAGCTTTCTTCGTCTTCCTTGGGCACTTTTCTTCAGTATACTGGCATCAGACAGCCTTCGTCTATGGCACTCCACATCCCAAAGGGGCCATCATTCCGGAACGGTCATTTGTTGTTTACGGCACAGTGGTCCCTGGTGGCCGGCGAATCGACAACCCCGGCGAGCATGACAACAGGCACGTACTACATATCATTGGACGAGATGGCGCTGCCGAGTACAACAGCGCAGTCGTCTTGTGGTTCGTACCTTTCCTGCCTGTATTGTTCGGATTTGCTCATGGCTTTTGTGTTCTGGTGGACGAACCAGTAGTGCGCTTGGCTAAGCTTGTAATGACCGACTGAGAGGCATTGGGACACGACCGCGTGGGTGGGAACGTCTGCCTACCAGCGATCGTAGTGATGGGCCACGAGACGGCGTAGCGAAGATCATGTATCGTAATAAGCATATCCCTCTGTTCACAACCCAGCAGAACTTGGCTTGTCCAGATGTTGTAAACATGCAGACAAGTATTTTGTTGGTGACAACAGAGTCCGGTGCTGCTGTGGGACGATGGACGGCATCATCACTTGCCCCTTCGCGCAAGTCCACCTCCCCCGCCCCGGATCTGCCCACATTCCCGACCCCGCATCCCCAGATCCCGGACCACCAAGGGGGGACACATTAGAACTTCTCCCCATCCTCCCCGCTCTGTACTTAATCATGCATTACCAGCCCCATTCGTGACGACTATGATGCCCGCAGATCGTCTGAAGATTGTAATTTGCGGCGGCGGCCTAGCCGGCTTCGCCGCCGCGCTACTGCTCCGGGAAGATCACGACATAACGATCCTCGAAAGCTCAATGCAAAACGAAGAGACCGGAGCTGCCATCACATTATCCATGAATGCTACAAGGATATTGCGGTCAAGCATGAAGCGCGCTGGGTTCGATGCCGCGCGGTCTAGGTACGTTGAGGCGGAAAAGGTGAGTCTATCTAGAGATGGCCGTTGTCGGATGTCGTTGATGATATGGACAGTTTCAAGAGGTGAACTACAAAGATCTATCCATCATCTCGGACAGGAAGATGGCATACGTGACGAACAAGTATGGAGAGCCATGGTGGTACTTCTCACGGAGAGATGTGCATGCCGAGTTCAAGCGAGCGGCTCTATCACCCGCTGGTCTCGGTAGTGTGCCTGAGCTCCGCCTAGGGGCTAGGGTCGTCTCTGTCGACTCCGAGAGTGGCGAAGTGACCTTGGAGAATGGGGAGATCGTCCGTGGGGACGTTGTCATCGGCGCAGACGGTATAAGATCCGCCACCGGCAACTGTGTGTTCGGCGCGCTCGGCTCCTCGTCGCAAGGACTGTCTGCTTACCGCTGCATGATCCCCACTGCTCGAATCCGCGCAGATCCCGAGACGGCCATGCTCGTCGACGGCGCAAAAGTCCTCATGTTCATTGGTCCAGACCGGCGCATCGTCGCTTATCCCTGCTCGAGCTGGGAGTGGATCAACTTTGTAGGCATCTTTCCCGATTCCAGCGACCGTCGCGTTCAGTGGAATAATAAGGTACCCGTCGAGACGATGCTGGACAGATTTGGCGACTTCCACCCGTCGATCCTGAAAGCCTTGTCAATGGCCGACGAGGTCGGAGTGTGGCAGTTGCGAGATCGAGAGCCGCTGCAGACTTGGACGAGGGGCTGCTTTGCTCTGATAGGCGATGCGGCCCATGCAATGGGTCCTCGTACGTATTCCCTCCACTCCAGGAGCTTCAGCTGCTAACCAAGGATCCAGATCAAGGTCAAGGCGCATGTCAGGCTGTTGAGGATGCCGAAGCCCTGAGAATCGCCTTCAAGAATGCTAGCAAAGGTGAGATCCTCGCTCGATTAAGGGTCTTCGACGAGGTGCGCGTTCCACGGGCCACCAGAGCAATGGAGTACACTCGCAACGCTGCGCCAAGTTCAACACAAATTCAGCCCAAATCGACCATGGACTACTCGGATTGGTATTGGAGTTACAAGGTGGCAGAAGAATCCGTCCGTGCAATGCAGAAGGCCGGCTATAAGATGACCCTTGAAGACGCAACGACGGGAGCTGTGTCTCTACATATCTGATGCCAAGCTCTCTCCAGAAGCCATGCTGGATCCTGCTCCTGCGCTCCTCGATCATTACATGGGATGGATGCAAGCATTCCGATCGTCCTCGACTCAGGTGCTCGATCCGCTCTACTGGATATGTGATGGGTCTGAAATATTCATGATGCAAGACGCAAATACGGAGAACATACCAGCGGAACAAGAAAGATCTGGCTTTAATTACATGTCAATCCCTACGCGCATATCGGAATCAGCAGGCGACCATCAGATTCTGTCATCTTATGATGAAATTGAGAGAGCGAGGGCGTCCGGTCGTGGTCAGCAGACCTAGGAAGAATCTTGATCGGCCCTTCATATTGGTGCTTCTTCGAAAGTGAGCAGAGCTTTGAAGTTCTTCGGTCTAGAAGCAACGACCTGATCGTCAACCTCCATTTCGTGTTGCATCTCTGGGGGTAACGATGTCCTGAAGCGAGTGTAGACTTCTCGGATGAGCATCTTCATCTCGAGTAAGGCTAGGCTTGACGTTCGTCAGTAGGCATCGGGCTTGAGCTCCAAGGTGACTTACTTTCTGCCAACGCAACCGCGACCCCCGGCAGAGAAAGTAAAGAAGAGTCTGTTCATTGCAGGCAGCTTGTCTTTGTCGAGCCATCGCTCCGGCCGGAAGACACAGGCGTCGGGGAACACGTCTTCATTAAGAAGATGCAAGGAGTAGGCCGAACAGCTGACGATTGTTCTGGCTGAAATTTGATACCCGGATATGGTCCGTCCGCCCGCAGGCACATACCTTGGCAAACTCATCGGAATTGGGGGGAATCTACGAAGTCCTTCTCTCACTACGGCGTCGAGATACTGCAGGTCGTCCAACCTGGTAGCAGGGTTTTGACAAAATTCCGCGCGTAATTTCTCTTGTATGTGCCGAGACCTCGGTAGGGAGAGCTCATGCATCAAGAAGCAGAGACCGTCTCCTGTAGTCTCGATGCCCGCTGCCATGTGGTCCATGCACTCGGCGGCAGCTTGGATGGGTTGCAGGTCCGCATTTTGCAATCTATGCAAGACCGCAGCAGGGGCGACTGAGGCGCCCTCGGCCTGGGCGAGTACGTAGCGCTGTGACTGCAGCAATGCCGGCGGGCAGAACCAATCTGTAATGGCTGCTATGAACGGCATGTACATCTCGATGAGGCGTGCTGTAGCTGTCAGTACGTACGCACAAAGCAGCAAGTATGAACAACCTCTGTAGTTGTCATAGTAGGTCAATTCAGAGATGTACTCGCGCTGCTTAGGATCGTTGAGAGTGTCAGTGCCTCCAGGGTTGAAGAGGAGATGCGAAACGCCGTCGATAGCATAACAATGTAGCGTCCACTTGGCCAGTCAGCGGTGACACCGATTACACTCGGTAAAACCCACGTAGGCATCCAGATGGCCTCCGATCGAGTCCCTGCATTTGCTCACGACCGCAGCAGCCCTTGCGGCGATGCCTTCCAAAACATCTGGCCGGGCGATATTGGTCATGGCATATCTTTCTGCAAACAGTTTTTTGCGCTGCGAATGCTATCACGGTCATGTTAGTCGATCTGCAGTGACTAGTGGAGCCAAGGGTAAGTGTACTTCTTCTCTGCCCAACATGGAGAACATTGTGCTGCTCCCAGTGAGCTTGTCTGCTTCATCTGCGTCTCTGTGGTGAAAGCTTCCTACCGATGATCATACTGTTTGAACATGTCGTAAAACTCGGTCTTTTCATAGCCACTCCCGCCGCTTTGGTAGATCTCCTTCAAGCCCTCAAGATTCGCAAATGACAGCTCATTCGGAGCCAAACGAACCACAGGACCATAGACGGAATGAAGGCGATGAACGTATTGACGCCGTCGCCTCGTCCATTCTTGATATTTCAACACCAGGCTGCTGACGTTGTTATACCACGGCCCTGGTACACCTGATCGCCAGACGGTGACGCTACTGAACACGGCGTAGAGCAGGAACGCTAGAAGCAATATCCAGATGGCCATGCCGAACGCCCGACTAGGGACAGACCAGTCCGAACGCAGAGAGGAATCCTATCGTCAGGCACTTGATGCGTTACAGCAGGTAGTGGCTGAGCTTGCTGGCTGCGAGCCTGTGGACTGCCTGCCGTGCCTGCGACCTGAATACCCTACTGGGCATGCTAGCATCAGCCGGATGATCTACCTTTGGCTGTTTGACAGCAGTCGCGTTCTTTGCATCATGGTGAGTGAGTGTGTGTGTGTGTGTGTGTGTGTGAATCTAGAGCACAAGAGAGAGCGAGTTCGCATGCTGTGTGCAATGAACCAATGGCAAGAGAGGTAAAAGTGGAGACGGTTTTCGGGTGTTTGTGGCTCATCACGTGTCATGTTAAACTTTATTGTATTCCCCTCCTAACCTCATCCTACGATGCCATCTCTGCGTCCGCCCCGAGACTCAACTACTGGAAGCACATCATGTCTCACATGAGTCTGCAGCCATACCAGCCAATTGCCCGTCGCTGCCACGATCTACCCAGTCACAATCGGCCACGGCCAGAGCCCTCAGCGCCGCCGGCGACCACATATCCTAACCGCCATAGCCGTTAGCAGTTGGCAAGAACATATCTGAGGACGCGACTTGAGCTCGCGCGTCTCGTCGCTTGCACGCCTTGCTGAGATGCAGACTTCTCGACAACACCACCAGCCATGTGTGACTATCGTAGGCAACATCATGCAAGCCTCCTGACCGTGCCGCTCCTTCTTTGCTCGAACGGTAAGTCTTTCAGGCGCGACTCGTCTTCGTTCTGCCATGGGATTTCAAGACATGGCCGCGATCGTGTTTGTTCCATCCTTTCTCGGTCCCCCTCTCAGCGGTCACGCACGTCCATGTCGGACTAGGCTCCAGCTGCTCCGCATCAGCATGGTGCGCCCGTGGCTGTATATGCACCAATGACAACGAATATGAAAGCTCACATACGATCATCCTGGAGTAGCTTCGAGAGTTTGCATATAAAAGACTACTCGCTCTGGCCCGATCGACGCGGTCCCTCAACAGGATCGACACACTGTATTAGCTACTCGATTGCCATACCCTATCTTGCACCATGGTCGCCTGCAATAGCATCTTGATGTCGGCACTTGCTGGCTCGGCCCTCACATCTGCCCAGGGCATTGACTTCGGCCTGGTAGAGGCACTGCCGGATGTCACCTACTCGACTGCCCCGGCCAGCGTCACCGCTCAGGTCGTCACCTACGACGTCTCTTCCATCCTCTCCTCGGCTATACCGCAGATCACTGACACTGACATCCCGGCCACTACTCTCATCGCTCCTGTCAGCCTGACAAAGCGCGCAGCGTGCGACGTTCAGCCCACTGGAGCTTCAGGCTATGCGTACAGTCCTGACGCCGCCACTGCTTTCAAGACTGCTCCAGTCTTTGCATCCGCTGCGCTGGCTGCTCCCACCCCGGCCGGCTATAATCTTGCATTCTCGAATGCGAACGCCGCTAACAACGCCTATGGCTACATGGGGTACACCAATCTCAAAACCTATGATACTGAGCTTTGTGCTTCCAAGTGCAATGCCATGCTTGGCTGTCAAGCCGTCAACGTGTACTTCGAAAGGGCACCAAAGGTAGATCCTGGGACCAATTGCCAGAACCCGGCCGGACAGACATATATCAAGTGTGCTTTCTGGGGTGGACCTGTCACCACTGAGAATGCCAACAACTATGGACAGTTCCGCAGCCAATTTCAAGTCGTTATCGCCGGAAGCAACGGCTATCAGAATAGATCCATCGCCACACCAGCTGGATATAGCTCACCTACATATCTTGGAAATGCAGCCATTAATGCACCCTACGACACGGAAGGTGCAGACTCATACATGGGTGTGGCCATTTTTACTTCTGGGCCTTTCAGTACCCAGCTTTGCGCTGATGCATGTGCAATGAAGACCGACTATAATACGCGCAATCCTCCCGACAACGGCCCTGTCCAGACTTGCCAGTTCTTCAACACCTACATCCTGTATATCAATAACAGCCAACACCTGCAAGGACAGTACTGTGCAATGTACTCCGAGAGCTGGTCTCAGAAGGTCGCCACCAACAAAGGCCAATACAGGGGCAGCGACAAATATTTGATTACTAACAGTTTTGCGTTTGCAAATGCTCATAGTCCTGGAGCTCAACCCGACAAGCCACTTGCCGTGTTCCAAGCTTCTAAGGATATTGTCTACAACACTCTCCAGCCTTTCTGCTCGACATTGCTGTCGTATACGACGACCGTCACGACTACAACCTCCACCATTGTCACGACTCCAACCACCACAGTCACCACCACAGTCACCATAACCAGCGTTTCCTTGAACTTTCCCTTCAAAAGACAAGCCGATGCGACCATGTCAGATCCGACTCCAGTGCCATCAGCCCTGAGCTCCCTCCTATTGCCCAAACCCGTACCATCCCCGACGTCTGCCAAGCGTGCTCTCGCCTACCACGTCAAGCGCCAAATCCCAGCTATCCCCAAGCAGCTCACCCGCTACCCAATCACCGTCGTCTCCACGGCTTGCAGCTCGAATGCCACTCCCGTCAAGGATACCTCGACCATCACGGCGAGCACCACGAGCACCGCCTCAGCAATGTCAGTGGAACAGACGGTCACAGCCACCGTCACTACCCAACAAACAGTCGACGATCCGGGCTGCGTCAACTCTCCGCCCTTGCTAGTTGAAAGCTCCGCTATATTTGACCAAAAGTGCAAAAAGAGGGCTGGCACCGATTCCTTTCTCCGTACCAGTGACGCAGCCAATGTTCCTGCATGCCGGTCTGCCTGCGATCATAACATTTTTTGCTGGGTTTTCCTCTTCCAAGCCTCCACCAAGAAATGTTTCTTGTATGGCACCTATACCGCCATATCCACGCTCGATTACGTCGGCGACCCAGACTACTCGACTGGGCGCGTCGTTTTCTAAACCCCGCAGCGAGCGATCACATAACGAGAAAGGGAGACGTAGACCATGAGCAGAGATGAGGCACGGATAGATACCCCACATTCATTCTTCTTTGAATTCATCTTCTTCTTTTTGCATCCTCGCTATTTCCGTCCCCTGACTACCTCCCTCTCCACCTCCCTCGCCGCGTCTCTGACCCGCTCGCTCCAATGCGCCCTCAAAATGTCGCCCTCCCACACGGTCCCCGCGAACGGATTCGCACTCCCGACATCCTCCCTCTGCATGTCAAACACGCCGTCCCCCTTGCGTTCTTCCGTATACCACAGTCCGGCGATCTTGCGGCCCTGGACCTTCAGGACCTGCTTGACGAGTCCCAGGACCGCGAGCGCCGACTTTTCGGGCAGGTGCAGCGAGGCGGTCATGAGGCGCTTGGTGAAGGCGGCGAGGAGGGTCGGGGGCACGGCGCGGGTGTTCTGCGGAGGAAGGAGGAGGGGGTGCAAAGAGCGGAGGAGGAGGAGGGAGGGGGTTTGGACGTTGATTCTGTCCTTCTTGGGGCCCGCGTCCGCGTTGAGAATGTCGGTCGTGGTGGTGGTCTTGGCGGGGGTCTCGATGGCGGCGTCAAGGGAAAAGGGAACGACTTCGTTGTAGAGGCGTTGTGAGAAGAAGGTGAGGTCAAGGTGCAGGCCGGAGGCGGCACGGAAGGTGTCTTGGCCTTGGAGGAGGGCGAAGGCGGTGACGATGCAGAGGAGGGTTTCGCGGGATTGGTTGCGCAGGGTTCCGAGCTCGGAGGTTTCTTCGCTTTCCTCGGATTGTCGGGAGATGAGGTCGCGCAGGGATTCGAGGATGTCGCCGAAGAAGTCCTGGTTGATGAGGTGGGCGTAGCGGGCGAGACCTTCGAGAACAGCGCCCATGAGGTGCGGAGTGCGCTGTTTCAAGATGCGGAAGTAGGCGACGAAGACGAGCTTGAGCATTTCGGATTGATTCTTGTCGCGCTCTTCATGGGAGACGGCCGCATCAGCCTCGGCCATCTCCTTCTCAATCACCTTGTTTTCCCGCATGCGCTTGCGCTCACGCTTAGTACGGAACTCGCGTTTCGACTTTTTCATTTTGGGATCTTGAGGTTCAAAGGGATCGTCCTTGTCTACTCGTGTGGTCGATGCGCGGTACGAGTACTCCGATAGAAGGCGGAGAGCCAAGAACGTGTTCAGTACAGATGAGTGGATAGCATAGTCTCGAGATTTGAACATCTTGGTAAGCTGAGTGACAGCTTCCAAAGACACATTTCCGTCCTCGTCGTTGGTAAAGAGCGCTTCCAATGTGTTTCGAGCCCGCACAAAGTCCTTGTCGACGGTCCGTGAAGAAACCTTGGTGACGATGATGCTGATGAGATCGTTGCGCATGTTGAAATGTGGGACTGCCTCCAGGAGGGTACACACGCAGGTGATGGCAGTGCTTGCCAGGGACGTTCTGTCCGCATCCTCCGACTTTGACGCCGCCTTGATCGTCCTCCCCAAGCCTTGGACGTATTCCCGATAGCAGGACACCAGCGTCTGTTCAAAGTGGCGTAACCTCTTGACATCCTTTGACAGCTTTGCTTTCATATCATCATCGGACAGGGGCCGAATCCGGTAGCCAGGGATGATGTCCTTGTAAACGGCGAGCTGTGTCGCCAAAGCGAGTTTCTTGATCGTGGTATGCCTGGAGAAGCCTATCTTCGCAAGGCTCTTGAGTTGACTTATGTGCTCTTCTGGGTCCTCACTGATCAGTCCAGCCATTTTCGCAAGGTCTTCTTTGGCCTCCAATATCTGCTCTTTGAGTGGCTTTAGGATTTCGGGTTCCTCAACTGCCTCATCTTGCTCTTCCTCTGCTTCTGCCGGTGCGCCATTTGTCGACTCTGTTTCCTCCTCTGGCTCTGGCTCGTCTTCCTTGCGTACTTGCTCCACTCGACCCTCGGATGTCTTGATCGGCAGCCTATCGCTTTTCTTGTCCTTGTCCCTCTTCTTACGTGAACGTTCCGCGTAGGCCTCCTCTAGATTCCACTTCGAGGCATTGCTGTAGAAGCTGTTCGTCACAGTCGCCGTGTCATTCTCGGGGGGACTGAGTCTTCGCCTCTTCGGCGCCGGAAGCCTGGACATAGCTGCCAATTTGCGCAAGTTCTTTGTCCCTTGCAAGGAATACCTTCGTTATGCTACTAATTGGTAGACGCACCTGCTCACCGCCCCTCGGTCGGAAACTTTTCTGCCGTGCCGCCCAAAATTTATGCGGAGATCGCATGTGAAGACACTGTCTGCCACCTCCCTCGCAATACTTGCTAGATCTCAGGCTCATCAGCCTTCCGAAACGTGGAGATTCCTGGCAGTACCGTCACGATGCGGCCCCTCACAGAACCCGAGACCCAAACGCTCTTCAAGAAGCTGGCCAACTATACTGGCCGATCGCTTAACAACCTTCTGACCGACACCGCTCCGGCACCCAGCACCGTCAACAAAAAGCGCAAGCGATCCGAGGAAGGCGACCGACATGTGTTTCGCATTTCACACAGCCGGGTCTACTACGTTCGCGAATCCCTCGCCGGTCTCGCAACCTCAATTGCGCGACCCAATCTCCTGTCATTAGGTACATGTCTGGGCAAATTCACAAAGACGGGCCAATTCAGAATGCATATCACAGCGTTGGATGTCATTGCGCCGCATGCGAGGTACAAGGTACACGTCAAGGCGAATGGAGAGATGCCGTTCTTGTACGGAGGGCACGTGCTAAAGGCGCACGTGGGCAGGATGAGCGAGGAAGTGCCGGAGCACAGCGGAGTCGTGGTCTGCGACTTGAATGACCGACCGCTGGGGTTTGGAGTGACGAGCAAGGCGAGTAGCGAGGTCAAAAGGATGGAGCCGACGGGGATTGTGGTGTATAGACAGGCGGATGCGGGGGAGTACCTGAGAGAGGAAGATACGCTCTTCGCGGGTTGATGCAGCTGTCGATGTTGTCACGACAGTATCGGAAGAGACGCACCAAGGCCGTTGAGCAGCGGTGTATCTCAAGAACATGGAGCAAACAGGAATCGTCCAACACGGAGGATCTGCGGCTTCGTGGACTGCCAGTGCTGTTACGCACCACTGCTGATGCATGGAAGCGGGGTGCATGGCAGTCGACACCATAGCCACGGGTCATATGGAGATGCCCCGAATGCCCTGGCATAGTACAGGCTCCGTGCTGGACGCCGTCCTCCAGTAGCGTGGTGAAATGGGCGAGAGTACCACCTTGTCCAGATCGGAGAGAGGCCTAGCACGATAACGGCAGTCAGGCTAGACATGCTGGAGACGAACAGTCTTTGTTACAGATAGCAACGAAGAAGACCTGTCGAGAAAACTCGATGCCAACCTTCAATGAAGCTGACCAGCCCTTTCCTTCCAGCCAAGGACTCCCCTTCTGACTTTGCATCACGCGACCCTCATCGTCTCATACAACTCAAGTGCGCATCGCAAGAATCTCAATGCAAGGTACGAACAAAGTGAACAGTGATGCTGTACACAGCACCGTGCGGGGGAACACCTCTTTCTCGCCTTCGCTCCAAGTGATTTTCTTCGCAACAACCGCTCCCACCCCTCGGATCAAGTCAGAAAGAGGTACGGTCATCAGGCTCGAGTATGTTCCCAATCTGCAAGTTTCTTCTCGCGAACACACGAATCGATCGCATACCGTGCAGATGATGACACCGAGCCGGGGCCTGGAGCGCCATACAAATAGAGCAAGACGGTAGGTCGAAACGGTCGATATGCCCTACGCCGGTCGACATACCAGCCACGCCAGTTTCTACATTCTGATCTGAGCCGCGCCTGTCGGCACGGATATGGTTCTGCGTCGATTGCAACGGCCGCAAGAGGGCTCAATTCTTGGAGTGGGAATATCGATTTATGTTTTTCCTTTGGGAGATGGCCACCGTCATCTCGGAGACGCAGGGCTCGCCGGGATATTGACCGGCCCATACTTGAAGTACCGTACAAGATGGCCACGGCGCGAGATCTCGTCGAGGGACATTCTAATACCGACCCCAATTCCTTGACTGTCCGTGATCAACAGGCGCCTGACAGCAAAGACACAGCCGACAAGATGGACCATGAAAGCATGCCCATGTCTTCCTTCCTGGCATTACTCTTCCCGCTGCCTCACATCCTACTCACCATCTACCTGGTTCCTCTGTTGCCTTGTCAATCGCTCGGGTTCGCCCTTTCGGCGTATGCGACCTTCTCCCTCTTCGCATCAATCCTCGGTCTGTTGGGCCTGCGCCGCCGCTCTTCCACGCTGCTATACATCTACTCGCACCACTTGCTCCTCGACGTCTTCCTATCGCTCGTCCCTCAATTGACGCTTCTCGCCGTGTTCCACGACGTGGCCTCGCAATTCGACGCTTGCCCAGCCCCAAGTATCGTCTATGACGCGCAGAAGAGCTATGGAAAGTTCCAAGTGCCAACGAGCGACATGCGAACGGACAGGTTCCTGAGCACGGCTAGCGTCGACAACCGCTTCTGGTGCATGTACGGCCTTCAAGCAGCGCAGGGGTTTGCCATTCTAATCATTATCTTCGGCGGCTTCGCCCAGTGGAAAGCAGCCATGAGTATCCGCCGCCTAGCCGTCTGCTACGACGTGTGCGAGACCGGCACCAGCCTCTCCTCGGACGACATCCTCGACCACCTCAGCAAACGACCCACGTCCATCCACCTCTTGGAAACCGCTCAAACCCTTTCCTAGACCACAAGAGAACCCAATCGAACTAGCCAACATGTTTCCTCTTCCCCTCCTTGCCCAAGTCCCGTTTGCCGTTCCCACACTTGCCCACCCTCACCATCCCCCAATCGACCACCCCCTCCCCTCGTCCCCCTTCCCATCCGAAACTCTCTACCTCCTCCGCCCGCGCGATCAGCCACTTCCGCCTCGCGGCCTCGAAACTCGCACCGCTCCCCGCCCCGTACCGACCCTTCGCCAGCCGCCACCAGCACCGCACCTCCCGCGTCCCGCATCCCTCGCACCCGCACCCACACGTTCCGCATCCCCCGACGCTGCACACGCACACGAGGATCAGGCCGCAGTGCATGCACGCCGTCTCGACGGTGCTGGCCCATCCCTCGGCGCACACGCGGGCGGCCAGAAACGGGAGGTCGGACGCGGGGGACAGCGGGTGGGCGAGATGGGATGTTAGGGCGTCGAGGGCCGGGGAGGGGATCAGGGCGGCCGAGGGGGGAAGGATGAAGCGGTTGATGTGCCAGGCGCAGATGCGGTGGGGCGTGTCCTGGACCACGTCGGAAAGGTGGGAGAGCGATTGAGAGGTGGCGATTGCCAGGTCGTGGTCTACTTGTTGGGACGAGTGGGCCGGTGATGGGGGTGATGGAGGCAAGGGGCGGAAGTTTTCAAAGGGAAGAGAGGAGGACAGAATCGCCGCTTTGTGGAAGAGGGAAGTGGGGTAGAGATTTTTGCAGAGGGCGCAGCGGACCTTGCCGTCTAGCTGGTCTTCGTGGGACTGTTGATGGCGGGCGCTGGCAGTGAGGAGGCAGAGAGCGGTCGGGGGAGGTTTGGTTGGTTTCGGGAAGTGAGTGTGGATGGCGCGGCAGGTGAGGCGCAAGGAAATGGCCGAAGGAGCGGGAAGTAGATCGCTGAGAAAGAGGAGAATGTCGATGGGAAGGTCCAGGAAAGTGGTAGGCGTGGGCTTCGGTGGTGGTGGGCCTAAGTCAAGGTCGAACAAACTGTCTCGTCGAGACTCGTTTTCGGGACTTTTGGGAGCCATGTAGCCTTCCGCGGTAGCGAGAGATATCGCGTTGGCTACTGTTGGGCTTGGGTGCTCTGCTGGTGGTATAAGTTCCGCCATGATCATAGGCGTCAGTCTGTTCATCAGCGAGAGTAGCATCATACGAGTGGAGCGTCTACGAGTTACAGAGCGAAAGGAGGGCTGCAACTGAAATGGATGGTATATTGAGTTGTGAGTGACAAATGGAAGCGCGTTCGTGTGAGGCAGCGAGGTGGTGGTCATTTGTTTGAAAGTCAATACTGACGTTGATCATGCGGCGTCTACTTGGTGTCATGGGGGCCATGCAAACGCCGACTGTGCTGAAGCGGATTATGAAACATCGCTGTACTACCGCACGTCAAACGTACAGAGTATGAATGTCGTGTGAGGACATGGAGCCTTGGAAGGATGCGCGGATACCACGCGTTCGTCAAGCGGAATGGCATCGCCCTACAGGGCTCGGGTAGAATGATGCAGCCAGAGCTGAGTACCTACACTAGGGAGGCAATACACACTGTTCCCAAGTTGATGACGCCTGTTGTCCGGAAGCCTACTGGTGCTATCGATAACGTGGCGCACACTCGGACATACGGACACAAAGGCATGTAAGTGACTATAGATGATGCATAGCAGGGTTCCGTCGCGCATGAGCTTCCAGGGGTGAGTTCCGCTCGGTCCAATCACGCCCAGTAGATGCGGTGGAAAGGGTCGATGCGCATGCCGAGGGCAACTGTGACACCTGACAGGCGGATAGATTGTGCATGAGCAGGCTACCACCGGTGTCAATCTGGTAGAGCGTGCAGAATGCCTGCCGGCGTGATTCGCTGGTATGCACGAGGCGCGGTCATTCAGCACGTGCGGTTGGACTGGTCAACTGTGGCTGGTGTTTGATCAGATTACGCCCTGACTGAGCCACACACAATTTACTTTGTCGGACTTTCTCCGGACGGCACTGTGATGAGATTGCGACTTTCCCGACAGCACTGAGATTGCGACCCACAAGCATTGGCGGCGCACACCGGCAATCTTTGCGACGCTACGCAGCAAAAGGTTGCCCGACGTAGTTGATAAGTGACGAAAGCAGAGAAAGAGCGTCAACGGTCCGGCTTGACTCGTTGTGGAGGGCATGGGCGACACCCCCAGGGTCGCGCGGCCGCAATAATCGCAACATCTGTCACGACATGGCGTCGAGGTTGAGCGTGTGTCGAGATATGCATCAGCGAGATCGCTGGAGGATCGCGCGATAGTCAGTGCACATGAGCGACCGCCGGCGCCGTGCCACATCCACTGTTCTCTAGAGGTCCGTTCCTTGGCCCTTGTCTCCTTTGGACAGGTCGGGAACGACTGCATGGCCCTGGAGGGGGGGTGCCCAGAGCGGGGCAAGCGAACATCGGGTGCTCAAGGGAAGGCTCGTGACCGATATGTCAGGCTCCAGGGAACAAATAAGAGATCCGCGTTCATGTCCGTTCAACGCAGTCCATGGAAATGGGCCGCTGCTTTCCCCTCCGGAAAACTTCACGTGGGGGGCTGCAACGGTGATGGTGGATGTGTGATCGCGTCGAGTCCCACCAGACTACCAAACGGCTAGGTCCATCTGTGGTGGTGGGGGGGGGGGTGTGTGTGTGTGTGTGTGTGTGTGTGTGCATGTGTGTCCACGAGGCCCGCACCGTTGTCCATGGGTGTATCTGTCCAGGAATTACCATGACTTGGCTTCTCTCTTTTTCAAGGTCGGGGCGGGCTGCGTTCGAGAGAGAGAGAGAGGGAGACAGAGAGAGCGCGAGACAGCGCGAGAGAGCGCAAACGTATGCACCACTTCGCGAAGGAGTGGAGGTCAGGAGCTTCTGGAGCGGCGGCCGGCGCATCGTCGAGTGTGGACGAGACAAGACTTCTTTGATGATCCTTCGACGGTGATAGGCAGAGCTGTGATAGGCAGAGCTGTGATTCCTGCGAATGGCTCGGATGGCTCCAATGGCTCGAAGTGGGCGGAAATTGGATAGGCAGTGATCCGTGCATTTCCTCAATGCTTGAATAATGACTGCTCAAGCGAATGCAATCAATCCCTTCTCACCGAGCACCACATCCTGTCCACTATTCATTGCCGATTGCCAATTGCCAGTTGCCAATTGCCAATTGCCTCTGTCTCTTCCCCTTCCTTCTTACGGCCCTTTGCGAGACACTTTGCCCGGCGCACTTGTACGAGTCTCTGCTCTTGTCACTCGCACCCGGTCGGAGCTGTCATTCTTTTTTGTATTCTCTTCTTCGACTCGCGTTTTTTTTCTGGTGAGACAAATTTTTCCCCTTCTCGGCACTCGAGGCCCGTCCGCGGGTCGTCCGTGTGCCTGCACCACCACAACCTCAAACTCTCCCTCCACATTCATGCCTCAGGTCGCGCTCCAACGGAATCGTTTCTCCCCCTCGACATTCATTCCGAGTCTGCAGAAACATACACGCTCTCTCCCCCCTGCGCATACACGAGAAACGATGCCGTCTCTGACCGTTTGCTGACCATGTCCATCGCCAGACCGAATCCTCCCTGCCGAACCTTGTCTCCTCGATCTGGAGCGCAACACTAGGAGGACCTCACAAGCACGCCCCGCACGCGGTTGAGCCTTGAATTCGAGCGATTTCTTCCGTCCGGTCATGTCCTTCTACGACCAACAGCCATGGGGTGCCGGTCCTGCTCGGCAGCCGTCGTGGGATCAACAAGTCCCACCTTCGCGATCAGGTATCCTCGCTCCAGCAACGTGTATGGCCCAAGTGTGGGGGCTGATCTGATAACCAGGAGCTACGTCTGCGTCCAGCAATGAACCCACCGCCTTCCTTGCGCAAATAGAAGGTACGCAGGAACACAAGACGGCCAACCCTTTTTAGCAAGATCTGACCGCTCCACAGAGGTTGACAGGGCAATTGATAACCTGATGAAGAGCGGGAAATACTACCCTGGAATCGGAGGTCCAGGCCCACAAGCGCTAGGCATGCCTGGTCGAAGGGATTCTATGCCTGTCCTGAGTCGCGCATATCCGGACTACGGTACGTAATGTGAACACATGGACATTGTTACCAAAAACTCATTCGAATCTAGATGCTCGCCCTGGCAGCTCCTCCCGGCATCACTCAATCAGCGAATACGACGGTGGACGGTCAGGTTCGTCTGCGGGCCTGCAAGGGTATTACGCCGGACAGCGATTTCCTCCTCGGCAGACCGATCAAGACCAAGCGCTCCAAGCCAAGCGTCGCATAGCTGCACAGAGAGAAAGAGAACTTCGGAATTATCATCAGGAGCAGCAGTACAACAAAAGTTAGTTCGAGTCTCCATAATACATCCTTCACCTTGGCGCTGACGATGGCAGATGCTCCCGGCGTCAAAACTGATCGAGCCATGAGCCCCAATACACTGAGTGAAGATGAGCGAAGGGATCTGATTGCGCGACAACATCGTGCTTTGTATGGCAATGAGTCCGCGCTGTACCCAGCGGATGGCTCCGGCAGACCGCCTCAAGACGCTCGTATGTCAATGTCCGGTAATCCGCGAGGACCTTCTCCCCTCGCCTTTGATCCATTCAGTGTGCAACAGCAGAAAGGCGGTGACGCATCAGTCCAGATGCCACCCCGCGAGCAAATGACACATGGAGGTAGAAGTAGCACCTCGCCTACGTCAGGCAATCAAAGCAGCTTCGGCATTGACAGCGGCACACAGTCCGCTGGAAATACGGCTTCATCACCGACCACGTCGCCTTCTATTGGCTCAGGGAACATGCCTTCGATTGCGACCCAGAGTGGCGTCGCTCCGATCGGCACTCGTCCGCCTCAGTCGGCGGCGACGAAACGAGCCACAACACCGAACGAGAGATCCACTTCTTCCGCGTCGAATCCGACAGCGTCAGACAAGACGCCCAATCTTGGGTGGGGTTCTAGCAGCGGCGTCTGGGGCTCGAAGAACACTCTCGGCGTGCAGGCTTCGGTTTGGGGATAGGGTTTTCGAAAGAAGCGGGAATGGTCGACCTATGGTCAGTGAGGGAATCGGAAGTTCTAGTCTGGGGGAATGGGGTCATGATGGCTATTCGGCATTCGCATTGGCGCAGGCTCGAGGGCAGGGTTTGCAATCAAGTCTTGGACTGGTCAGGTATTGGTGCGTGGGTGGAGCTCTGCATGGAGATGGTCTGGTCGCTGACAACGGGATTGGGGGCTCGGAGATTGGAGTCATATGCCCAGTCGATTTCAAGATGGCGCAGGTTTTGGCTTCTATGGTTGTTGCATGTCGATTCACGGTACAAAGGTCTCGAGGATGGGCGTGGCATTGGTAATTGGAATGGACGCATGGTCCTGCTTTGGATCTTCCCTGTAGCATGGCGGCGCTTCTGGGCATGAATGAAAACCTGGGAACGCTCATCATGGCACTGCAACGTGTAGTCGTGACCGATTGAAAAAATGTCAACAAAATGCCGATGAAGTAGACAACGAAGGGACACGTGAGTGACTACTGAGTACGCAGGAAGCTTTCCCCAGATTGCATGCCGAGCTGTTGCGGCTGCTCCCGTCAGGCCCTGAATTTGATTTCGGAGAAGTGAAAGCGTGTCTTCAAGCCAGCGACAGTACCACACCAAACCCACGAAGCTACCGCCAGACATCAATCTGTCATTCAATTTCAATTGGATCGCACACACTGGACCCCGAATCACTCCATTGAGCCATCCTGATCGAGTCTTCGTCGACGCCTGGACACCTCTGGAAAGATGGTGAGTGAGCTTGACTCCTTTTGTATCGCGCCGCATTCGAGGACCTCGCACTACGTCGGTCATTCCCCGTTGCCGTCTGGCAAGGAAGAAACAAAGAAAGAAAGAGAGAAGCACTCGATGGCAGCAGGACTATCCGCAAGTCTTGGAGAGAAAGCTACAGCTTGCATTATCACGCTTCGCTATTGGGCCAACAAGCATGCGATGCAGCGAGGAGCACCACGCGACCCAACGAAGGGCCTTCCTTCGTCATCACATGGGCACATCGTTCTGACCGTCCATTTAGTCATCACCACGCCCACAATCCCCGGTCAACTCGCCAGGGTCACCCAGCACGGGCTCGACCACGGCGCGCGCAACGTCTCCCAAAGCACCAGGAGGTCCCGCGACGGCCATCCGAAGAAAGGCTGCGGCCGACCGAGCGGACAAGATCGCGAATGTCCGACCAAGTAGCACGAGAGCGGCGGGAGCTGGCGGTAGCAGCAGCACAATGTTGAGTATGTACATCCGGACAAAAGGCAGGGATGGGAGTAATACCGAGCGAGAGGAAGAAGTGTCGGGGATGAAACGGCTTATGGAGACGTCCAGTGTGGCAGCTTGGACACTTTGACTGACTGTCATAACAGGGTTGTACACGGACGAGTCACCAGGACTCAAGGTGGACCCCTTTGTCGTCCTTGTTCTATCTGTCGGATTCATCATCAGCGTGGTCGCTCTGCACAGTAGGTGGAACCTTTATCAGGTCTCTGGCTTCACTCTGACGAGGCCACAGTCATCGCAAAGATCACCCGACGCTTCTCCTCCTGAACAACAACCTCATCGACGACCCCCTTCACGTCAAACAGGCACCTCTCCCGCGAGTCGCTGGAACCCGCTTGAGTCCGCGTGGGCGATCTCAGCGCAATTCCCATCTGTACTGTATCATCCACCCAGAAAAGCTTCTATGCTCCCAAATAGCAACAAACTGGCAGACCATTTGATCAATCTACTCGTTCCACCACTGCAGTCGAAGCTCGTGTGCTTAGCCGCTCCGCCGTCTTGGTGCTTGCTGCCACTCGCCATCAGCAAATGTGTTGCATGCGTGCAGGCTCTTGAACGGGAATTCATCTCGAATGCGATCGTGAACATGAGGGCGCACTGCACACCTCATCATGAAGCCCCGAAGATTTGGTTGCGGATGCTAGCCTGAATTGGCAGTTGTCGGCACTCCCGTCAGCAGCATATTAGCCGCGCCCGTCGGAGACCGGGACGATGTCGAAGCTTGGAAGGCAGCCAATTGGCCTTGGGAAGGGGGGCTTTTTGGCTAAAAGCGACAGGTGCCGAGCTTGACCCAGCGGCCCCGCAATCCCATGTTCCAAAATGTGTCCCAAACCCCCACCGTCGTCACCATCTCAAATACCACAGAAGCGGCAAAATCGTCTGCGGTCGACCTGCTCCCAAGCCTGAGCTGCCATTATTATCCTAAGCTCATTCGCCTCATCCGGTTGTGATCCACCCTGAGTACCACCTTGAGTGCCGCTAGATCCCCCGGGGAGGCTAGCGCTGTAGCTGGTAATCTGATCCCTACATAATACAACCCGTCCCTGCAGCTGCCCGCCTGCCTAAAGACCCTCTTTATGACTTTCTTTGTCCGAAATTTCTCTCGGTGCGTGACACTTGTCACTAATTATTGCACCAGGAAAGGCCCCGTTGAGCTGACTACAAAAGCAGAAGCATCCCTCGATCTTCCCGGCTGCTAGCTACCCCGCCAGTCCTCACTACCCCGCTGCACAAGATTTCCAGACAACAAGCACCCCTCTTCTACAGAACATACGCAGCAATGTCTTCGCCTACCGTCAAGCTCAACAGCGGCCACCAGGTGGGTTCCACAATGTGTGAACCGAGTGCCCCGAGTCCCCAGCGCTGATTCCTCTCAAGATGCCTCTGGTCGGCTTCGGTCTGTGGAAGGTCAACAACGACACGTGCGCCGACACTGTCTACAACGCCATCAAGTCTGGCTACAGGCTCTTTGATGGTGCATGCGGTATGTTCAGAAATGCAGAGCGCGTTCCATAGCCAATTGACAGCCATGCGCAGATTACGGCAATGAGAAGGAGTCTGGCGAGGGTGTGGCACGAGCCATCAAGGAGGGCATCGTCAAGCGCGAGGAACTTTTCATCGTTTCCAAGCTCTGGAACTCGTTCCACGACAAGGAGCGCGTCAAGCCAATCGCCAAGAAGCAGCTCCAGGACTGGGGTGTCGACTACTTTGACCTCTACATTGTCCACTTTCCCATTGCTCTAAAGTACGTCGACCCCTCCGTCCGCTACCCACCGGGCTGGCAGAACGAGGGTGGCAAGGACGTCACCACGAGCAAGACCAGTCTCGCAGACACATGGAAGGCCATGGAGGAGCTGGTCGACGAGGGTCTCGCCAAGAGCATCGGCATCAGCAACTACAACGGAGCGCTCGTCCTCGACCTCCTCCGCTACGCCCGCATTCTCCCCGCCACTCTCCAGATCGAGCACCACCCCTACCTCACCCAGGAGCCCCTCCTCGATCTCGTCAAGGCCAACGGCATCAACGTGACCGCCTACTCCTCCTTTGGCCCCCAGTCCTTCCTCGAGCTCGGCATGCAGCACGCAAAGGACACCACGCTGCTCTTCGATAATGACGTCGTCAAGAAGATCGCTGACAAGCACGGCAAGACCCCCGCACAGGTCCTACTCAGGTGGGCCACGCAGAGGGGCGTCGCCGTCATCCCAAAGTCCAACAACCAGTCGAGACTCGCCCAGAACCTGGACGTGTGCAGCTTCGACCTCGCCGCCGATGAGCTCAAGGCCATCTCCGGTCTCAACAAGGGACTGAGGTTCAACGATCCACTTGCAGTAAGCTGCGAACCTTTCCCAAACGCAGAAACCGTGCAGACACTGACGTTCTCTTCTCTAGTATGGCATCTCCCAGCCCATCTTCGCATAAGCGTGCCAATCTCGAAAATCCAGTCCGTCGGCAGCACAGTGTACGATTGAAGAATGCAACAAGGGGGTCGGTTCGCCAAGGGGGACGCCGGGGACGGCTCGACGAGCACGATACATTTGTTCACGACTTTTATGCGGTCTTGCTAGCATGTACATAGCTCAATGCATGCCTTATCAACATCCTCTCCTTGCATCGCGCGCCTGCTGTCTATTTTTTCCCATGGACGTGCTCCTCAGTGACTCGGGCAGCAGATTAAGAAGTGGATACACTCGCCTCGCGCGCAATTGGTGACGTTTCATCCGCAAGTGCATATATATGTATATATACATCCATTTCATCTCGCTTCTATTTGTCTTGAATCTAGCTGGGAGGCTCTTTGCCTCCTCCTCCTCCTCCTCCTCCTCCTCCTCCTCCTCCTCCTCCTCCTCCAAAGGGATCCGCGAGCCCTCCAAGGGCATCATCTTTACTGAACAGATCCTGTTCGAACGGAGTGAGCAACAAGGAATCCTCCTCGTCCTCGAGCCTTTTCCTTTCCTTCTTCTTGTGCCGCCTCGCCTTGCGCTTGTCTGCCTTGTTAGATCGTACAGCTCTGTCCTCGCCCCAATCCCACACGATCTCCTTGTGCATGTCCGCCTTCCTCTTCTTCTCGTCCTCCAGGACAATCGCCTCTAGCATGCCCTTCGTCTCGGCGTCGACGTGCCAAATCGCCTCTATCCTCTCTAGGATGCGGCCCTCGTCGATACCGACCAGGACCTCGGCCCTCACCACCGCCGCCAGCATCTTCTCGTCCGCTTTGCCCCTCTCGTCGTCCCGGACCGTCCCCTCCAGCAACCCCCTCAAGGTCCGGTAGTTGCTCCCGCTCCACCCACTGAATCTCTCGCCCCTCCACCGCTCAAACCCCCGGAACACAACCGTCCACATCCCGCTTTCCGTCCCCTTGCCCCGTGCCACCATCTCCCCGACGAGCTCCACCACCCGCTCACAGTCCCCGCTCCGCCTGGCATGATACTCGACCAGCAACCGCCACGTATGCGCGTTGGGGCTGACGGGCGTGACATCCTGCATCTGCTGCCTGAGCGCATGGTGATGCCGCAGCTGCCACGCCGAGTACTTGAGGACGTGGCCCAGTTTTTTGGAATCGTCCAGCGCCTCGGGCGGCATGGACCTTTGCGCGAGGGACCCGACCTTGGTACCGTGCAGGCTCTTCATCCTCGCAAACGTCTTCTCCGCCGTCACGACGTCGTCCGCGTCCAGGAGCGCGCGGATCACGGCGTTGAGCGCGACCGTGTCGATCAGCTCGCCCGCCGCGATCATGGCCTTGTACTCGCGCTTGACCCCCGCCGCCGACTTCATCTTGCCGTAGTACGAGATCTTGAGGAGCGACGTGTAGCGGTCCGACTGCAGCGCGCGGTCTGACATGGTGGTCAGGATGGTGCGGACCATGGGGAAGAGGCGGGCGCGGAGGGCGAGGTAGCCGAGCGTGTTGAAGGTGACCGTGTCGCCTTGTCGTTGGGCGGATTCGTAGCTCTGGAAGACGGTAATGGCTTTGGAGAGGGCTGAATTGCGGTCGATGGTGGTGCTGCGCCCGATCCAGTGTAGGGAAGAGTTCAGGTCCCGTGGGGAGAGTTCGCAGCCAGACTGTGCCATGTCTTCCATTACGGTAAAGTACTGCGAAGTGGCAATCTGGGATTTAATCCTGATTCGACGGAGATGGGCGAGTAAGTCAGTGAGGAGCGCGTCGGAAAAATAGGCTACTCGAGGCGCGGGGAGGGAGATGTATGTGTCCCAGACGTCTTGATGATTGGGTTTGGGTGTTTTGAGGAGGTTGGTCAGGCGCGAGGTAATGGTCGCTGTCTCATGAGAGCTACGGAGTACTGATCGTGCCGAGTGATTCGGAGTATTGGTAAGATGCCGAGTTATGAGGTAGTCTTGTTTGGTCGTGCGCAGTTGTGTCTTCTCTTCTGCTCGTGCCTCCACTTTCGCCATGATCTTCATTATGTGGTTCTGACTCTTTGACGCTGTTGAATCCAAGACGTGCTTCGACTCGCGCTCTGTTTGAAGCGACTCGGACTCCTCATCAAAGTCCAGCACGCTTTGCAACTCTTCGTCCGTAAAGGTCATCTGTAGCGCTTGTGCGGCGACGGCGGCGGAGTACCTTCGGCTCGATGTGGATGGTGCAATGTGTCGTTTGACTCGGTATCCACCATTGTTCGCCACCGCTGAGCCTCGCACTCGTCTCTTCCCACTTCTGATCCCACTGCTCTGCAGTTCGTGGCGAGCCTCATCATGTAGAGCAGGAAGGCCGTGTAAGCGTCTGCTATGCTGACCCAAGCCCGGAACTAGAAGAATTGGTTGACTCCAACAAAGATCTCGTCGGTGTCTGCTAGTCTGCAATGTGTGTACTTGTCGTGTTTGGCCCAAGATTAGGTGCCTCAAAAATCTTAGGCACTGGAAAGAGGGTACCGGGGCGCCTCTTGTTGTTTGGAGTAGGGGCAAGGACATGAATCTTCGCTCATGGTGTCAAAGTTCGTGCCAGACATGCCTGTCGGTATTCATTGGCGCTCAATGGGCTATTCAATAAGACCAAGGTGTTTTCAATGCGGGTGGACTTTGTCAGAGAGGTCCTCCCAGCTCAAGAAAAAATGAAGCGCGTTGATTGGTCAAGAGACTTTCGCCGACATCCTTCGATATACCTTTGATCTAGGATATGATCCACGCCGACTCTCCAGCAACAGGCTCAATCGTTTCGTGAAGATGGGTCGATACGACTTCGGACCGCAAAGAGTCCACCGCTCAGTTACGCGTCTCTTAGCGACCGGGCGACAATCGACCATACCCGCGTGGTACGCTGCAGTCGAATCATTTCCCCCGTCCGAAAGACTAGTCCGACCAGCTCTACAATCACGGAAGAAGGGAAAGGGCAGATCAAGTCGCATGTTCAAGCCTGTCAACATAGCGTATCCGGAAGACGAGCTTCGATCAGAGTTCTTTGGAGATCATCCGTGGGAATTGGCGCGGCCGCGGACGATACTGGAGGACGATGGTAAAGACTACCAGAGACAGGATTGGGGTCGATTAGAGGCGCCTGGAAGGGCTCTGAATGGAGAGAGGTCGGAAGTCCTTTCGGTTAGAATCTTGAAAAGCGTACTGACTTGCGCAGCGTTGTACAGCGACAGGTCTGGCTCATGAAGAACGAGGGCCTGACAAAGCTCGAAGCCTACGACAAAGCGAGGAAGGAGTTTTACACTATCAGAGAACAGCAAGACATCGACCGACGGATAGCAACAGAAGAAGCAAGATACGTTGGGGCACAATTTGGAAAGGGTGCAGTTCAGATCGGCCTGGAGTTAGAAGACCGAGAGTTTGAGAATTGGAAGAGGTGGGCAAGGAATGAAGTTACGACCATCAGAGAGATAAACGGAGCAGGGTACTCGGGGACTGGTGCCGAGGAGGCAACCATAGAACCGGAAGACATCGAGACTCAGCCAGAGGAGGTGCAAGGTCAAGGAGATGCTGTTGACGCAGGGAATCCTTTGCAGCAAGCGTTGGGCCCTACTTAGGTTTACGAAATGTATCGCTACCCACTGCTCGTGAAAACTTCCGGCCGCTTGATACAGAATGCGATGCTTTGGCTATAAAGCTGCTGCCAGTTTGGACATTGCCTATATCGATGGTCGCCTGAAACGCCAGAACCCGACCCATACCTCACAAAAGAGACGAATCCTTCGGGTATAATTCTGCATCTAATTCCTGCCAATAGGCACGCCTTCCACATGGGGAGGTGGGCTCACTGCTTGGGCCTTCCTGTCCAGCTCATCTTGGTCCGCATTGTTCGTCTCTGCATCCTGTTCATCAACACTGACACCTCGTTGGAGAATGCTGCTCTCTTTCACTGGACTCCCAGCTTGCCCGTGGCTCTGAGCCGGTTGAAGGGTTGGGCCGGTACCGTTGTGAGGGTTGGACGAGGACAGATGGGGGATCGTATCTGGGGAAGGGTGCTCGCGGCCAATTGCAGTCACACCACCATCGTCAGCCTTGCCAGCTTTGGACATGGCGTAGTCGCCGCTATCAAAGTACTTTCGCTCTTGACCCTGGAGATCAGCGTTAGATGGGTCTTTCATGACTCGAAACTTGCGTCTCACCTTTAGCTTGTTCTTTAGTAAGTCTTGCTTACTTGGAAGCTTCCCATACATGCGGAAGAGGCGTTGCTCTTCTGGCGAAAGAGACTATCGGTGTTAGACGCAAGAATATCCTCAACGCATCGGACTGCTATCTCACGCTGACGTCCACCTTGTTCTTTTGATGAGGGTTCATGATGGTGATATCGAGGTGGCGAATCGCTGTCGATGTTGACCAAAGGTGTGCAGGAATGAAGTCGTGGGCTTGAGCGCCGTGTCGTCGCTAGAGCGGCAAGCCAGTAATGGGTTCGGCCCGCTTGCAGAGATCAAGCACGCGCTCTGTCCAGATATGGCGGAATGCGACGACACTCAAGCGTCTTCAATGATGGAGCAGCCTTTTTGCGTGCGATCGTGTGCCCCTTAACAGCTATTGAAATGTGTGTCTTAGTGTTCGTCCCCTTGACCGTTGAAGATCACTCGTCTACTGTTCGATCTGCAGGCGTCTGCTAGGTCTGCAGGGCCGGCTGTGTCGACTTCGAATGATGAGATAGCCGTGTGCCGGTGGAGACTGGTGTTGGAGATGGTTGCAGCGATTGTTCCTACAAGGAAAGAAAGCAACACGAATTCCATTGTTCGTTGATGTGAGGTCCGCAGCTTCCCCGCAATAGACTATTTGGGCGCTAGCGCCATCAAGCTTGTATAGGAGTCTTCGCATTTCACGTGATTCAAGTTTCGTGTCACGGAGACTATCCACCCTAACACGCATTGAGGGAGTGCGATCACGACACTATATCTCCTGCCTACTCATCGATCATCCAGAAGTGTTTGTGAGAGCCACCGCTGTCTAAATCGACCGAAATCTACGAAACCAGAAGTTCAGGCGGTTCACAATCCTTTCTCACAACCTGATTCCGCTTCTAGGCAGATCCGAGGCGGAGCTTCTGACCTGGAGGCACCACAACACACAGTACCGCTGATTGACCGCTAGGATGGCAAGCAACGAACGCTCAAGTTTGTCCAAAAAATCATTTGTTGTTGAACATCTGGATCCAGAGTTAGAGGAATGGTCTTCGCTTGAATATACAGCCATAGCTCGAGAATCAGAAACCGCCGGCTGCCTTTTCTATCTAAGTTCAGTCTCGCCGAAGCTCAAAGTGCCGTCTAGTCTGCAGAACTCGGAGGCCACCAGGGTCGAGCAGCGCAGCGTCGAAGAAATTTTTGCATCAGCGAAAGACCGTGTCTGCTTGCTAGATCCAGCAGCCAAGACCGAGTTATCTCCAGCAGATGGAAAGGATTTTGATACGTTCTTGTTCGGAGGGATACTAGGTAGCCCAAGAGTTCGTTGGAAGAGGTCCCAAACAGCTGACTGGTCACAGGAGATGACCCACCAAGAGGTGAATCGGTCCATAATATTGGCCATAGACGCGCAGACTGACCTAAGGTAGACAGAACTTCGGAGCTGAGGAAAAAGGGCTATGTGGGTCGAAGACTAGGGCCAGTGCAGATGACCACGGATACTGCAGTACGGGTGACTCGCATCGTCATCCTAGATCAGGGTATTCCTCGCTATTCATGACAAGCGAGGATAGCATACTGATCCTTTGACGGCAGTGCCACTAGGAGACATCAAGTATCTGGATCACCCAGAGATCAAAGTGGATGAACACGAGAGCACAGAGATGCCTTTTCGATATGTTGACGATGGGAGTGGGCAGCCAATTTTACCTCAGGTCAGTATCCGCTTTCACGCAAGCGATTGGAGAAGTAACGTGTGTCATGACAGGGAATGCTTGAGGTCATCAAGAAGGATTCTGAAAGAGGTATCGATGACTTGCTGTAGAAAGATCACGTGGAGGCCAATGATGAGAAGTAGAAGTCTTGTGGAATGATCGAGCCAGCTATATGTGTATATTCAGGATGCATCATCGTCGCGAGGCTGTCCAATGCAAGAGCGAATTTGCAACAAGGCTACCGGAGGAAAGGACGTTGCGGGATGTGGGGAGTTTGCGGCTCTGCTACACAAGAAACTTTCGGGCCTGATGACCTCAGAGGCTCCGACCTCCAAGTCAGGGCTTCGGTGCAGGTCGTGCGTAAACATCAACTGTAGATCTACAGGTCTTGAAATTGTCACTCCACACTCGTTGATGCCCTTGGCGTGATGGCAGCTTCGTGAGTCGACTTGGGTGTATTGAGGAGCTCTTGCTGACCCAACCAGGAATATCCTCTTGCTGCCGTTTCGACGCACTCACAATGTGTCGCTCACAGACGCCATCAAGAGGTATATCTCTTCCAAATACGACCAGCACCCACAGATGTTCTCGCAAGACCTTGAGGCCATTGATCGACTGCGACATGATGCGGTCAATGCGCTGGAGCCTCATGGGAGTGGGGTACGCAAGCTCCAGGCTTACGCGGCGCAGTTGGTATGGATGGGGTCTAAGTTCCCGGTAGATGTACGAAGATGCAGTCGCGATGGGAGCTTCGATGCTAATGTTGACAGATTGGGGTAGAGTTTGTCTGGTATCCAGCACTGGGTTACAACACGCATCGTCCAGGTACGAACCATTTTTTCTTTTTCTAGCTAATCCTGCTAACGACTGATTGTGTTCAGTGTCGCAAGATAATCTACGGTTTGAGCTCGTCAATGTCCTTTTCAACCTGGCAGCTATGTATTCACAGTTGGCCCTAGCTTCGAATCGCAGCACCGGAGAAGGATTGAAGGCTGCTTGCAACTACTTTTGTCTGGCGGCGGGAGTTGTCTCGTACATCAAGACTGCATGTATCCCAGACATGCGTACCGCGCCGCCAGAAGATATGGACATTCCCACGCTGGAAAGTGTCGAACACCTCATGCTGGCAGAGGCTCAGGAATGCTTCTGGCAGAAAGCTGTGAAAGACGGGCTGAAGGATGCCAGCATCGCCAAATTGGCTGCCAAAGTTAGCGACTTCTACAGTCAGGCAGGAGACTGGGGCGTCAAGAGCGACGCCATTAGCAGCGAATGGATTCATCACATGAATGCAAAGCATCATCATTTCGCGGCAGCAGCTCAGTATCGGGCTGCTTGCGACTGTCTTGAGAAGCGAAAGTATGGCGAAGAAGTATCAAGACTTCGAGATAGCGTCAACTGCGTCAACGAGGCTCTCAAGGAAAGTCGATACATCAACAAAGCAGTGCAAGCTGACTTGAATGGCCTCAAGATTCGCGTACAAGAGGATTTGAAGAGGTCTGAGAAGGATAACGATATGATCTACTTGCTGCCAGTCCCAAGTAAAGCCGAATTAAAGACACTGGACCGCGCTACCATGGTTACAGCGAAGGTGCCTCCTGAGATCAGCGACTCGATAAGCATGCTGGGTGAGCGAGGCGAACTGGGCAGACCTTTGTTCACGAAGCTCGTTCCGTATTCAGTCCACGTCGCCGCGAGCATCTACACGGATCGGCGGGACAGTCTGGTCAACGAGAAGGTGGTCCAGCGATTTGAGGCACTGACGCTACATATACACGAGACCATGCAATCACTGAATCTGCCAGGATCACTGCAAGCCCTGGAAAAACCGCTGGGACTCCCGCCGGGCTTGGCGGCTCATGCACAAGAAATCCGACAGCAGAATGGCATCCAACGACTACATCGGGTCATGGCTGATACCGAGAAGCTCAAGGCGAATGACAGGTCTGTATACCAGGAAGGTGTCGATCTTCTTAGGTCCGAGGCGGCCGAAGACGAAGCATCACGGCGTAAATTCGGGACGGAGAGATGGTCGCGGTCACCCTCTAACGACGCCATGCCACAACTGTACCAGCGAGTGACAGAGATTGATGGCTATCTCAATCAAGCTGGTAGCAGTGATAGAAAGCTGCAGAATCAGCTTCGCCAGAACGAAGGTCTCATCCGACTACTCGGTGGGACTGATCGTGATCTGGAAGACTTCGTACCTAGCAGCAGGAGGGCTACCATGACGGCAAAGGTTGAACGTGAAGCGAATCATCTTCGATCCATATTGAATGACCTCAGCAGACTGGAGAACAGGCGCAAACGGAAAGTCGAGAACATTCGCGCCAAGGCAAAGGCCGACGATGTGCATCACGATTTGCTCGACGAAGCGGCACGGCTTGAAAGAGAGCATCCCATGCAGACGCTTGAAGCTGTCCAGTTCGAAGATTTCTTTGACCGGAGACTCCAGAGGTATCAGATTGATCGCGACGAAGTCAATGCGGAAGATCGAGAACAAGGAGAGCTGCTGAGCCAATTGCAACGCGCCAATAGCGCGCTTGCGAACGCTCGATGCGGAGACTCGTCGACACGCGAACGAGAGCAAGCCCTGCAAAGATTGGAGAATGCGTACCTGAGCTACAAAGACATCATCTCCAACCTGGAAACCGGACGATCGTTTTACAACGACCTCGCAAACGTCGTCACGCGATTTCGAGATGACTGCCGTGCCTTTGTATATCAGCGACGGTCCGAAGCGGCCCAGCTAGAGGGCGATCTGTCCACGGCGCTGGCCCAGATGAGTCTGCAGAATGCGAACAGTAACATGCTTCTCCAGCAAAAGCAGCAGGAAGCGCGGCAGCATGAGTTCTCGAGGAGCGGGAAGCTGCCGGAACCGCTCGTGGCCCCAACACCTACAAGGGCAGGCATTGTGCCTCCAGCAGTCAGCAGTGAGGGAGCAGTCAAGGCCCCGGCTCCGGGAATGTGGACTCCGGATATGGGGATCAAATTTGGTGGGAGCGGTGGGAAATGAGACGCAGGCAGATGACATGCAGCTCGTGTAGCGAGGCGACCAAGCAACGATTGCCACCAGACTAGCAGTCAATGCGGTACCCAATGAAGCCTGACCCAATCACCTGAGCTCGCGAGGGTGGTGAAGTCCCTGTGTGCCGTCGCGTCAAGACGACCGTGCACCCAGAAGCCGCGCTGAGGGGCAAATGTGGCATGCGCGAGAAGATGTCCGCGGCGGGTGACTACCTAGGTAGAGTGAAATGAACGTCGATGAGATAAAGCGGACTTGACACCTGCTCGGTCGATGCTCGTTCGGCGTCACAGCTCCGCGGCCGGACGTGACTTGGGTCTCTCTGCACGTAAACGCGCATGTAGGGGCGTTCATTGCTGCCACCAGACGCACACGTCCACTCCACCCTCCTAACAGTTCATCCTGGAGACGCTGGTCGTAGCCCACCCCGGGATGATCACACAGGATCGCCGCTGCAGCTGCTTCGTTCCACGCAAAACCTCGCCTCACAAAAAACGGTGCCAGGCCGCGGTCGGGCATGGGCAAAAGAACAAGCAAAGTCGAAAGCGGCATGCTTGAGCGGCCGAGATGGCCCCTTCCAGCTGCCGTGTTCTCCAGTCCGTCCTGCTGGGAAAGACAGCACGGATGATGCGTGGTTGTTTTCGGCTGGGCTCATCGGTACGGTACGTAAGTTACTAGATAAATGGCAAAGTAAGGGCGAGGCTGTGCTGGGGCCTGTCCGTCTGCCCAGCGTCCATCATCATCATCAGCGGCGGCGGGGGCCACTAAGTTACTGTACTGGGGCTCATACACACACTACTCGGCACTGGCCATGCAACACATCGATGATCGGGACCTTCTGAACTGCAACAATCACGCCCGCGATTCGGATCCGAGATCGATGGCACTAGCCTCTTGACCGCGCTCCCGGAGTGTGTGTGTGTGTGTGTGCGTGTGTTCGTGTCTTGCTCTCCAAAAAGACCCACGTTCTCCCACCCACCCCATCATCTGCCGTATGACGTCCAGGCCGAGTGGAAGCCACGTTGGCCGGCAGCAACCTAACCCTGTATTGGATCGCAAGGACAGAGATCTACTGGGTACCAAAGCAAGTAGTCGCAACGGCTCGAGCGGGTCGCGATTTAATTTGTCTTAAGCTTCTCGGGCGACCTCGAAGCGCCATAGGCGGCCCGGCAGGGACAAGCTTCCGTCCACTCACACACGTCCGCGAACAGACATTTCTCACTGTCGCGCCCACACGGGCTCGCGACGGGAGCTCACAGAAGGAGAGGCAGAGAGCGCACATTGTTTCCATTCCTCTGGCCCACCAGGCCACCAGGGTTGCGCCCGCCTGTGCGATCGGACACCGGCCGGCGCTTCCCTACCGTCCGCTACCAGCCCTCGTCATCAAACGAGCGTTCGCCTGTCGTCCTGTCCCTGCATGCCGCCAACGAGGATGGGCTGTCCAGAATGCCAGCCCGAGTACCCTGCGCCGCCCTCACGACAAGCAGAAGTCATCGGTGATTTGGGACTCAGCCGCCACAGAGAATTCCTCCCCCATGGCCAGAGGATCACCAAACTCCAATAATGAGTGAGGGTCTTGACAGAAGTTTGCGTGGCGAAGAACTGGGATCGACAATCAGGGAGCCCTGTTGAGCCGATCGTCTCCAGACTGTCTCGTTCTTGGCTCGTCTAGAACCTTGCAAACCCGAGCATCAGCCCATTTCACAATCCTTTGCGGCATGACGAGCAGTCGACCCGCGATCCAGCACCAAGGATCACAACGTCGATGTGTGAATGATTCTTCTGGCCATTTGGAGGCTTTTTGGACGACTGACTGGCATTCTGGCCTTTGTTTCAAGCAGGAGTGCATCTTCGCCATCGACATCAGAGGCCTCCCTATTCATGATCCATGCCTGCACAAGTCTGTTCCCTTCGCTATTGGTCAGGTACTGGGAGGCGCGATCGCTGCCCTTTATCCGGCGCGCGTGCCACACCATAGTCGTTGCAGACACTTGCCCAACGCCCACCGAACGTTTTGCTGGATCTTCTAAATCCGACACCGCTAGAGGAGAAAGTGCTCTCTCCGGACATGAGTCGGCGCTGCAGCTTTCCAACGCAACCCTCACATGACCGCTCCTATCACACCTCCACTTTGGTATGGTTTGGCTTCACATTGCCAGTTAATGCCACATGTACGACCAACAACCAGCGCAGAAGCGCCTCATCCAGCCAAAGCATGACCCCGCGGAGCAGTCTGGTCGACCCACGTTGCAGGACAAGCCGAGCAAGAAACGAGTCACGGCATCCGCATGCGTTGCCTGTCGAAAGCGTAAAAGCAAGGTAATTTTACCGACCCTTCATCAGTCAATGTGGTAATCTCCTCTTCCCAAATGGCAGACTGACTTTGACAAGTGCGATTCCACAAAGCCAGCCTGCTCAGCTTGCACGAGCGTCTACCATACCGACTGCAGTTATGACATCGAGAGTGAACCGATCCGGAAACCCCCCTCTCGTAGACCACCAAACAAGCCGTACCTTGTACCTTCGACCATCAATGGCCTCAGAGACATCATCAGCAATCTCGAGTCTCTGCCCAACGGTGACCTCGTTCTACTCACTCAGCTTAGAAACACCCAGTTACGACTCGAAGCTCTGTCCTTATCAGCTTCTCCCGCCGAAGCACCTCCCACACCAACTGCTTCGACCGCTTCATCATCCCAGGACAATCAGTTGATCAATGTGCGCTCTCTGAACATCACGGCAACCGATTCGACGAACATACCGCCCAGCTATCTCCATGCTGCCCCCTTTGACGCGTCACAGCCCTCGGCAGCTTGGTTCGAGGGACCTCTGTCGAGAAAGCTAGTGGATGATCTCTTCAACATCTACCGACTCTATCATCATCCCTACTTTCCTCTCCTATCGCTCAATCATTTTTTGAACGATTTCCACGCAGGAAGACACCAGTATTGCAGTTCCATTCTCATCTATGCAATCATGTCGATATCTTGCAATTATTGGAAGGGAAAACTACACGCGGTGGGCGATCAGACATCCCACGCTGACGAATACGGAGCGCTCTTCGCGAACACTGTCCATGAGAAACTGGCCAGGAATACCGAGAGCTTGCTTACGACTGTACAAGCTCTCGCGATCATGGGGCTTCGGCAAGGCGCTTGCGGAGATCTGCACGCCGCATATCGACTACATGGCGCCGCGTTGCGTATGGCACTAGACATGAACATGCACGTAGCCGAGGCCGAAGACGAGAGCGAAATCGATCCCGTGGAGCGCGAGGTGCGAAACTGGACGTTCTGGGGCATATACAACGTCGAGATGTGAGCGAATCCCTATACTGCGTCTCAATGGCTTTTCAAAGCCGTACTTGCGTTCATAATAGTCTTTGCTGACTATTCTAGGGCACTTGGAGTATTTGCAGGCAAAGCGCCCCAGATAAGTAGTGTCGCCATAGGAATTTCCAAGCGTACGTGTTGTGCCTTTTGCTACCACAGGCGCTGGAAGCTGATAATTACAAGCCAACTATTCCGAAAAGCGCGACAGTTTCATGTTACATCCTCCGCAAGGTCGACGTTACTCAGACCTCGATCTCAATACCGAGATTCACTACCTGAGGTATATGACTCACATTTGCAAGCTCTCAGAGCTGGTCAATGAAGTCAATCTGGCTTACTACGCTCCCAACACCTCGATCACCATTCCTCAAGTCCAATACGCGCTATCGAGATACACGTCATGGGAGCACCAGCTACCGGTCGACTTCCAGAAGGTGGACTGTGCCACCGCGGAGGTCATTTACCTGCATATGTACTACCGCCAAATGGTCATTCAGTGAGTCGAGCAACGAGAGCGATGGCCGAGTCTACATACCCTGACGTCTTTTAGGCTTCTGCGCCCTTTCCAGAATTACGATGCGGACAAGCTCGGTATTGCAGCCAAACAAACATGCATGGACCGAGCTACGCAAATTGTCCAGCTCTGGCGAGATCTCAAGATGCAGTATCCCTTGTGGGGCATCCACATGGCGGTCATATCTCCGCTCAGAGACGCGGCACACACATTCCTTTTCAATCTGCGAGAGCCAGCTGCAACTGTTTTCGTGTCTGAATTGATATGTAAGAACATACCACCATATATGCCATCATCGAGGTTGCAAATAATGACAATATTGGCAGATGACCTAGGGGAGTTCTCATTTCTCCATCCGATGGCCGCAGCAGTCGTCGATTCCCTACACGAAATCGCCCTGAAACACAGAGTCCAATTCCCGGCAGGCCTATTCGATCGACACGTCCGCAGTCAAAAAGGGAGAAAACGCTATCCTCCTCTGTCAACGGCAGCATTCAGCACGTTGGCCAAGATCGACCCGGCTCATGATCCCACTGCCACCTTCTACAGAAGCATTCCCACAGAGGAATTTACCGTCCAGGCGCAGGGATATGGGTCCTATCCTGACCTGAGTCCAATGACGCAAGATCAGAGCCATTACTTCGCGGGATATCCCAGACAAGAATACCCGCAGTACCTGACCGCGCCTCAGATCGCGGTCGGACAGGCGATGGGGGGCTATCAGGTTTTGCAGCCACCTTCTGGACCAACGGCAGCTTCTCCACCTCACACGAGGCCCTGAGGAGGTTGCGGGTGGATCCGAGGCCTCAGCCGTCAGTTTCTGTCACACGACTATGTCAAGGGGACTTCAGATGTCGAGCAATCTGCCTTTGAGACTTTCCTAGGGAAAGCGCGATTTTCGACCACGACACCTCGTCGATCAACTAGCTGACATGGCTTCCATGGTCGGACACTGCTTTTGTCTTGGGTCATTTTCTCGCGCGGCGCGATTCCTCAAGAGCCTTTGGTGTGTCGTCGTACACTGGAATCGGACTGTCTCGAGGGGACCATGCCACGCCGGTCATCTTGTGGACGATTCAGATCGGGCTGGGCGAGCGGAAGTGTCACGCGATCGAAGGACTGACGTCTCGCTAGTAGGGGGGTTCACCCGTGTCATTGGAAATGCTGTCAAGAAATATGCGAACTTATGAACGGACGGGCATTGCGACGGATGCTGTGTGGGGACCTTTTTTTTTTGTTGTTGTTGCATTCTGGAGAGAAGCATGAATACGCCTTACGATTGATGGAAATACTTCGCTTCTTTGAATCTACTTTGTTGCTTGCCTTCCAGGGAGTCCTCGTATAGGCCCCGGTTTACCCACCGAACCACTTGCTGATCACCTTGTTCACTCTAGACCTATCGACGAATATCACAGTAGAATTAAATATGTCTTCTATACCGTCGAGACTCAATCCCTCCGTCTCCAGGTTCGTGTCCAGGATAGGAACCCACAGTCTGAGCACACTTCATAGACGAATGCCGCCTAACAGGAAGTACGCTGCGAATACGAGGACTGCGCCGATGCCCGTACCGACGGATGAGGCCATTATCCTGGGTATTACGGCCACGTAGAATAAGCTGGACCGTGGAGTAGAGGATGCCGTCCTTGCTGCAACGCCGGTCTCTACTCGTACATACGGCATTACAGACATGCGCAGTGAGCTTCGTGGGACTGACAGAGGGCGCGAGCAGGAAAAATACGAGACCCAATACCTTGAAACGTCCCCTTACCCATCTTTCGTACGCCTATACAGCAGCTGGAGGCGTTCAATGAATGGCCAGGCTGTCGCACGACAGTGGTGATAGAGTGCGTGTATTGTGACTTGATCGCTTAGCATTCATAGACGGCCATCGCTCCCACGGGATCGTGCTATATGGCACGGCACGTCGGGATTCGATAGACTATCTTGTGGCTTGTCAGCGTCCTTTGATGATCATGGACGTGTCAGAGGTGGCGCTTCGGATGGTCAGTCGTGCTCGTCGAGTCCGTGGGTCTACAAAGGAGGAAGGTCAAGGTTGTCCTGAGTGTCCGCGTTTCCGCAGCACCTTCCAAATCTCGATATCAAGCAGACGCGACAAGACATCGGTTCTTCCTTCCAAGTCATACTTGTCCAAAAACAATCGACACACGGAAGCGACATTGTGCTCTTGCGCGTGTTAGACACACGATGACTCGCTCGACTGTAAAGCATCTTCGTCCTCCAGCGCATGATGCCGGGCGTTCGCAGGCAACCGCCTCTTCATGACATCGACTACACGCTCCGCGTCACCTTCGGCAAGTCCGCATTCAGGTGCGCGCTACATCATCATCGCAGAGGCATGTACTGACTGCTCTTGAGGCCCTTACAGCGCGAGGTCATCACGACTGCGCTTCAGGGACATGATGTGTATCTCCAGGCCGCCACATCATTCGGCAAGAGCCTCTGCTTTCAGCTCCCAGCGGTCATTGACATTGGGCGTAGGTCATCCCTACAGTGGATGGGGAGATCATCTCTGACACATTCCAGTCACAATCGTAGTCTCACCGCTGCTTGCCTTGATGGTATGCGGCCATTGCACTCTCGTATTGAACCTCGCACCTGACGCAGTAGTAGAAAAATCAAATCGCTTCACTCGCAGCAGCCGGAGTACCGGTGGCATCCATCAACAGCTCTACGATAGGATCGCAGAAGCAAGTGATACTCGCTGATCTTCAGTGCGGCCATCCCAAGACCAAGCTGCTCTATGTCACCCCCGAATTGTGTGCTCTCGACTACTTTCGACGCATCTTGAAGGTGATCCACGCGCAAAGAGAGCTTGCAAGGATCGCTATTGACGAGGCGCATTGCATCTCGGAGTGGGGTCATGACTTCAGGACCTCCTTCGGCGAGCTGTCATTCTTCAAGCGCGAATTCCCAAACGTGCCCATAACATGTTGCACGGCTACTGCGACGCCCAAGGTCCGCTCCGATATCGTGCGGACCTTGGGTCTGGACGAAGGCAAGCTCAAATTCTTTACAATGAGTACCTCGCGGCCGAATCTACACTATGAAGTACGCTTCAAGTGTGACGAGGAGGATCACTATGATGCCTTTCTGACCTGGCTCCGCCACATCTACAAGCGGAGACAGAATAATGCAGCCCGGGCTTCGGAACTGGCAGTGGCAGGCGAAAGGACGTCGAATGTATCGGGTATCATCTACACTTTGTATCGACGAGATACGGAGGCACTTGCTGAGCGGCTCGTTTACGACGGCATCGGTGCTAAAGCCTACCACGCAGGACTTTCCAATGCGGAGAAGGATGAGACTCTGCAGAAGTGGGTCGCAAATAGACCTGGGTACGATGTCATCGTCGCAACTACCGCTTTTGGTATGGGCATCGATAAGGAGGATGTCCGCTTCGTTGTCCACTGGCAGATCCCCAAAAGCTTCGAAGGCTTCTATCAGGAAGCTGGGCGCGCGGGTCGAGACGGCAAGGCGAGCGTCTGCATCCTATACTACAGTAGAGAAGACCGCGATAGATCGGCGAGCATGATGAATCGGGAGGCGAGCAAGAATAGGGGCAAGAGAAACGCAGAGGCGGCTTTCAAACAGCGAGCCGAGAGCTTGCAAAAGCTTGTATCCCTCTGCGAGGATACGAGAACATGTCGACACAAGGCCATCAGCGAATATTTCGGTGATCACACGAGTGGGCCGTGCGACTGGGCATGTGATCATTGCAAGGACAGAGAAGCATTGGCTAAGAGAAAGGAACTGGGCCTGGCGAGTGAGGAATGGTGTAGTACCCAGAGACAGACTGGGAGATACGAGTATGATGAGTACGATTGAGACCATGAAACTGTTTGCTACAGGGGTATGCGCTGGCCTCCCTACGCCAAAGATTGCACTGGGTTCGCCTCCAGTGCTCGACCTCGACTACGATATGCTCAACGGACAATTGACAGCCGGATATCGATCGCCTACCCCGCCCGGAGCCTGATTGGTCAGATCGAGAATGACGTCGATTGCTCTTGAATCCCGGTAGAGCCTCACAGTCTTAGAAATCATTCATTGCTTACACATCTTTGCAAGCACTACAAGAACAACTTCTACCTCAGCCTCATACGACATTCAGTAAGTCTTCAGTGTTTCGATCCAAATTACTTGTTCTCCAATCACATCAATCTCCATCGTGCATGCAAGCTCTCTCACGTACACTCGGTATCGCTCAGCGACGTCTTCCTCTGTCTCTCGCAACACGATCATTGCCTGCAGTCAACAATCACACCTCGATACAAGCTCGGCATCTATCCGCCATGACGACCGGTAACTTCAAGTATATTGACCCGGCCACGATTAGCGACTCAACTGAGCCGCTGAAGAAAACTTGGGCAAAGGTAGATGATGGCGAGGGCACAAGCTTCGACTACATATGGCAACCGAGCTCAGTGGAAAATGTCCGAGGCCAAGAAGACAACTTCTCCACCGACAAGTCCGGTTTTGCACTGTACAACGCGCCGGCGCGGGAAAAGGCCTTCCGCGAGGACGCCAAGATCCGGGCGACGTACTACGAAGACATCGAGTCTATCCTCCGATCGAAGCTTCCCGGTGTGAAGAAGGTCGTCATTTTCGATCACACTATTCGTCGAAGGGACAAGGCCTCTCCGCGTCAACCCGTGCAACAGGTCCATGTCGACCAGACACCAGCCGCAGCGGCAGCAAGATTGAGAAGACATCTGCCAGCAGAAGAGGCCGAGGAACTATCCAAGGGCCGATATCAGATTGTCAACGTTTGGCGGCCTATTGAGAATGCAGCCACCGACTTCCCGCTCGCAGTCATCGATTGGCGCACCACGACGCCCGAAGATTTTGTTAATGTCGATCTCCTCTATCCCAAGCGCCAGACAAACGGCACCAACGGTGTTCACGACGATGACGATCGCGGTAAAGAGGTCCTGCCCACAGCGGACCGCAAGAGCACGGAGGGGTACGAGGTCCGAGGGGAGACATATGCAGTCAAGCCGAGCGACAAGCACAGGTTTTACTACATGAAGGACATGACCCCCGACGAGGTCATGTTCATCAAGTGCTTCGATAGTAGAAGCGAGACGTTGATCGGGGACAAGGCTAAGGGCATCGCGCACTGTACGCCGCACACGGCGTTTGTCGATCCTAGTACACCAGCCGATGCCCCGGGCAGACAAAGCATCGAAGTCAGGTGCCTGGTCTTCTACGAGTAGACTCTTCACTACACTAGATGTGGAGCTGTACAATCTTTGTAAAAATTCACGACCTTTATGACCGCAACTTCCACTACTTATGTGTGATGAAAGATGAGGTGCGTAGGTGTGCTACCCATTGCCCAGACCGGGCCACTCTCGATGAGCACAAGTGTAGTGAACAGAGACTGTCAATTTTGGGATGGCAGTAAAGCATCGTGCAATTAGTGACATGATGTATGCCGCAAGCGAACCCGAAAAGCTATCCAAAGAAGCAAGCCGAGATTATAAAGGGCGGTTATGGAATCAGTCTTGGTCTCCTGGGAATGTGGAATGTCAACGGCTGTGTGTGACAACCCAAGGGTATTTCTGGACCTTGTTTGGTATCTGAAGAGAAGAAGGTCAGACGCGAAGGGCGAATTTTCTAATATTGCGGCGGGCCAGCTCAAATCGACCAATCGGAAGCGCTCAATTCTCAACTTCCACCTCCGCGAATGTTTCACGCCGATCACGGCCAAAATATCTAGAGTTGTCAAGCTTCGAGTGTGAAAGCTGCCTCCTCTGCACACAGTTGCCATAATGTGGTCTTCAAGGCAAGCATTGCGGCTTGCAAGGCCTTCCTGGTGTCCTCGCAATCAATGGCTCACCCTGTAAGAATCATCATCTACCTCCCTTTCGCTGATTCCCGACTAAACGATTGACAGGAGAGCGTTCTCGCAGACGCCACTGCAGAGGAGCTCAATCGATGACGAACTGCTCGGCGAGGCAGCAAAGCAGATACCCAAGGATGCCCTCAACAAAACGAGTCGATTCATCACCCAGCCCAAGTCGCAGGGCGCGTCACAGGCAATGCTCTACGCAACGGGTTTCACGGAGGAGGACATGGACAAGGCGCAGGTCGGCATCTCGTCCGTGTGGTATAGCGGCAATCCTTGCAACATGCATCTTCTGGACCTCAATAACAAGGTCAACGAGGGTGTCAAGAGAGCAGGCATGAAGGGTATGCAATTCAACACCATCGGTGTCAGCGACGGTATCTCGATGGGCACAAAGGGCATGCGCTACTCATTACAATCTCGAGACTTGATTGCCGACTCGATAGAAACGGTCATGAGCGGACAGTGGTACGATGCAAACATCTCCATCCCGGGGTGTGACAAGAACATGCCTGGTGTAATCATTGCAATGGGAAGGGTGAACAGGCCGTCTCTCATGGTCTACGGAGGCACAACGTCTGGCGGCTGCGGCAAGCTACCCTCGAATCCCAAGCTCGATATCGTCTCTGCCTTCCAGGCGTACGGATCACACATCACAGGTCAAATCAGTGAAGAGGAACGCTTCGATATCATTCGCAATTCCATCCCAGGCTGTGGGGCCTGCGGGGGCATGTATACGGCCAATACTATGGCCTCTGTGATTGAGACCATTGGCATGTCCCTTCCTGGCTCCTCTTCGAATCCCGCCAACTCCAAAGCAAAACAGCTCGAGTGTCTAGCTGCCGGCGCCGCTATCAAGAACCTCCTCAAAGAAGACATTCGACCCCGCGACATCATCACCCGCACCGCTCTCGAGAACGCCATGATCCTCGTCAACATCACCGGCGGCTCAACCAACGCCGTCCTCCACCTTATCGCAATGGCCCACAGTGTCGGCATAACCCTCACACCCTCCGACTTCCAATCTGTTTCAGACCGCACTCCCTTCCTCGCCGACCTTAAGCCTTCGGGCAAATACGTCTTTGAAGACCTCTTCAACATCGGCGGTACCCCTTCGCTCCTCAAGTTCCTTCTCACGGAGGGTGTCATCGACGGCTCTACCATGACCGTGACAGGCCGCACCCTGGCCCAAAACCTCGAGAATGTCCCCTCCTTCCCCTCGGACCAGGACATCATCCGTCCCTTCTCGAACCCGATCAAACCAACCGGCCACATCCAAATTCTCCACGGCAGTCTGGCACCAGGCGGCTCCGTGGGCAAGATCACCGGCAAAGAAGGCACCGTCTTCGTCGGCAAAGCCCGCGTCTTCGATGCAGAAGACCTCTTCATTTCCGCCCTTGAGCGCGGCGAATTCAAACAGGGCGAGAAGACGGTCGTCATTATCCGCTACGAGGGACCCAAGGGTGGACCCGGTATGCCTGAGATGTTGAAGCCGAGCAGCGCGATCATGGGCGCGGGGTTGGGAAATGACGTCGCTCTCATCACTGACGGTCGCTTCAGCGGTGGCAGTCACGGTTTCCTGATCGGGCATGTTGTGCCCGAGGCACAGGAAGGGGGTCCGATCGCGCTGGTTCAGGATGGCGATGAGATTACCATTGATGCGGAGAAGAGGGTCATCGAGACCGATGTTTCCGAAGGGGAAATGCAGGAGCGCAGGAAGGGCTGGGTCGCGCCGAAAGTCAAATATGAAAGGGGGACGTTGAAGAAGTATGCGAGGGTGGTGGCGGATGCCAGTCATGGTTGCATCACGGACGGGGAGTAAGAGATAAGAAGGGAGCGTGGGCAAGAATTGTAGGTTCAGACATTGTAGATCAGAGAAAAGAAAAACAAGCAAGGTACATGATTCAATGGCCATGCCGCGCTCTGAACAACCCAACCCCCCTCCCCCTCCCGGTTGACCATCGGTGTGCCTGCTCTCTCATCGTCTCGACTCCTCTTCCTCCAGCTGGCTCTCAAGATCTCCCTGCCTCACCTTCGCTTTCGTCTCATGTCGAATCTCCTCGTGCGTGGCTTTGAGATAGATCGCCCAGACCACCAGCAGGCCCAGGACGAACGTCACTAGGATGAGAATGACGACGTGATTCCGCTTCATCGTGTCCTTGTAGAGCGACGATTCTTGGAACTTCTCAACTGTAGATTCGAGACTAGCCTTGTACGTCGGAGGCGAGTTGGATGTCAAGGTTTGTTCCCGAAGAAGCCTCTGATGCAGGAGCGGCGAGAGCGGCATGCGTGGACCTCGTGGATGCGGCGAGGCGAGATGCTGGATCGAGAGGATCGGCTGGTCGAGTTGCATGTAGCGACTGGACTGAATCGAACTGAGCTTCTGCGCGAGGTTTTTTCCGTCGAAGGTAAAGGCCAGATTTTGGCAGGGCATACTAGCGGTGGATATAACAGTGACAACAGGTCATCCTGCTCCACCTACAAAGGCATGCCTCAGATGCAGGTCACCAGCATCGGATCCGCTGCACTGAACCAGTGCCAGACTTCCAGGATACGTCGTCCTGTGTCACATGGCAACCTCCCGCGAACACTGTTCCTCCCCGGTGCGACCTGGGGCGACAGAGCTGACATCCATTGGTTAAGCTGCGTCCAGGCCTGAACTGCACAGGATCAAACCAGTCCTCAGTACGCCGTGCGCCAGGTCCTGGGTCACCGTCTTCTGGATCTCCTTCAGCCACATGTTGTTGAGTCCGCGATCCCGTCCTTGTCGCAGCAGGGCGCTCAATAGCTGACGGATCTCGACGCTTGGTACGCCCAGCCTTCGCTGCTGCCTTTGCAAGTGCAACAGACTCTGTGCGCTGTAAATGACTCGAAGACCCAGTGCGAATGTGTCAGGATTGTACGACCAGCTGAAGGGTCCCCCCGAGCTCGTCCGTGTCAAGTCGCCCAGGGCTTGCAGGCCCTCACATGCCCAATTGACCATTTTGTGAATCTGGTTGCGACCGACTGAGCCCAGTGGCAGGCTCATTAGAACCTTGCTCCACACTCTGGCCTCTCTCGCATGATCGATGAATAGGTTCTGCTTCTCTTCAGCGAACAAAGCTTTGTCCGTTTTCAACTGTTCATCCAACAGATCCCGGACAGCTTCGCCTATTGCATGACTAGATTGCGATACTAGTCTCGCAATAGCAATTGACCCTAGTCGCTGCGAGTCCCCACGACGGATCGTCCGACTCAGCAACTGAGAGCCGGCGACGAGGGGTACAAGGATCTTGCCCCGTCGGTTCGCTGGGACGAGCAATCTTCCAGCAAGCGCAGCACCTGTACAACGTACTTCGTCATCATCATCATTAGTAAGATCGTAGATGATCAAACAAAGGTCAAGAAGGGCGCCCTGGAACACGGTCTCGTTCTGGAGCCGCAAAAGCCCCACATCGAGCTTGCGGAGTGCAGTAACAGCGGCGAAACGAGTGTCGAATGGCTGTTGAGGTCAGCGAGGCTCGGCAAGTTAGTCAAATGCACGTACTTCGTCCTCGTGTATTGCGTCCCTGATCTGTATGAGCCAGGCTTTGATTCTCTGGGCCGTCAGACGTGGTTCGATACTATGTTGCTGGAGTCCCAGATCGAGCAGGATGCCAGTCGTCACCAACGCTCTGTCGTTAGTCAAGGGAGTTGCACTGTAGATCCATAACCTCGTAAACCAGGCGGCGGATAAGTCGTCTAGCCTGTCCATATGTCTGGTCGAGCTCCTATCTTTCGCCGCGTGGAGGACATCCATGGCTGCAATAGCTACCTGTGGCTGGAGAGTTGGTCCGTCACACAGGAATCCTAGCAAAAGTCTGATCAGGATGGTAAGATCGCTTGTATTACTGCATGATCGAAGAGATCGTCCGATCTCTTCTAGAAAGACCACCAAGGCATCGGCATCCTCTGCAAGTAGGTCTTGTAGGGTCTCTACAAGGTCTGAATAGGATCCCTGCAAGTGAGTGAATAGGAGGGCTTGCGACCTGAATTCGAAAGATGCCATGGGCGCCGACATGGATTGAGCCTGAGATCCACGCTGTAAGATTTGCGAGACTTTTCGATCTGCGATGATGTCCACGGCAGACTGTGCGCTCGCTATCGCATCGAGACGTCTCAGACATTGCACCACGACATCCAACGCGGACGCTCTAAGGATGGCAGAGGATTTGAACTGGTTATCAGAGCTCAGACCCTGCATCATATGACCCAACACCATCAGCAGTAGATCTTCGTCTTGGGTCAAGGCATTGTCCAAGATGTGTTTCAAGCAGAGAAGCCGCCCATGCCCTGAATTCTGCGTAGTAGTTTTGAGTTCACAATAGTGGATCAAAACCGAGGACGCATCGTCTTGAGCAAGGCGTGCGATAGTCCTGGCTGCTTTGTCCCGCACGAGCCAATGCGGACAATCGATGAGCTTGTGGACAGCAGCCCGTGTGCCTTGGAGCTGCTGCTGCGGAGGCTGCGCCCTATAAAGAAGTTGAAGGGCTGGAAACACACGTTCCACAGCGGACGTTTGATCGACGTCATGTACATTTGCTTCGAGTAGTTTGTAGATCATACGTTGTAGCTGCGGATGCCGCGTGAAGACATCGTTTGATTTTGTCCTATTTGAGGTCTCGAAAGCATCATTGGACCCCAGGAGGCGATCAAGCAGAGCTCGGAACAGCATCAAGCCCGAATTCCGTATGCCCCACCTACCAAATGTTAGTTAAGTCTTCGGAGATCGCTTGCTAACTTACAGATCCGATGTCAAGCACGTGCCTGCCAAATGGAGGGCGTCAGAGATGCGATTACTTGATCTTTGGCCAAGCTTCGAATGCTTGAAGATTTCCCGCAGACAATTCAAAGCGTGCACTTGCGGTAGGGCCTGGTGATCGACATCTGCTTCATTGCCGGGTCGATTGGCAATGGAAATGAGATCATTTACAGACTCCGTGAGCAGTGACGAAGATTCGGGTGTAGCCGCCAAGAGGCCGGCAAGCATAGCAGGAAGACCGGCCGATCTTCTAGTGTTGATCGTGGTTCGTCCATTAATAGTTGCGATGGTAGCCTGATGGATCGTCAGCAACACAACAGAGGTATCTTCTGAGGCCGAACTCACCATATAAAATGTCCGCAATTGAGGTTCTCCTTCGGGATAGGAACGTAGATACTGTGTACATCCTGTCATGAATGTCTGAGCGACCGTTGAAAATGCACCGCGATGCCGGAGATCACGAAGCTGTTCGAAAGACAGACTGATCATGTCGAATAGATACGACTGCGCCATCGTAAGCGCGAGGGATGGTTTCGTCAGTGGACCCATCAGTGCTCTTAATAAGAGGCTTCACAGGTCAGCTGATCGCGTTCTGATATTGCTGGGGTCCGGCTTTACCTGGATTCTTTCAGTGCTCTCCAAGCAAAGCTCAAGAGGTCTTTAGTGTCGATGTCATTGTCGAGCGTTTCTTCTTCTATACCCGTCGGTAGATATCCCTCGGGAGCATCATCGCACAAGATTGGTCTCATGGTCGTCCAAGTCCTGGTGGAAATGTTGATGAGTTGACGAATGATTTCTGGCGAAAGGGAAGTGGCTGCATCGGGCATAGGTGTGTCTGCCTGATCCAGTATGTACCTTCGCCAGAGTCAGCATATGTAATCATTGCTGTCAGCGTGACTCGATGATCACAGACCGTATGGCAATCAGGCAAGCATGGAATGGCAGACTATGCATAGATTGTGAGGGTGAGTGCTGCAGAGCCTTGAGCATCTCCTGGGACCGATGGATCAGATGGGATAAGGTGTTCTGCCTAGATGACCACCATGCGGAGTCGGTATGGTCGCGAGCTATCGCAGGACCAAGCGAGAATATTAATCCATACAGCCTACCAGCAGCGTCAGCATGGTCGGCACGGCCAGTCCTAGCCGCGAGAGTCTGAACGTTATCGAGCATGAGCCCAAGATCGATGATGTTCATATCTGGCGTGCTGTGGCTATGATTACGCTGCCTAATATTTGCAACGTCCACTTCGACTTTGAGGGTCATCTGCAGTATAGAGAACGAGAGGGTTCGCACTTCTTCGAATGGATCCATAAGGAGTGCCAACAACGCATCAATAGTGTCATTCCCAAACAAATCGAGTTTGAAGTTGAATGACAGCTGACTTCTGGCACCTTTCGACCAGGAGAGTGGCTTGACTAGCGGATCCATGCCAGAGCGGGCAAGCATCTTCAGGGCTTGAAGCGCACAGACATGGCGTTGATAGCTTGCAGGGGGTCTCAACTCTGTGTTGAGGAGTTGTACAAAGTCGAGCAGAAAGCTCTGGTGAAGAGCTAGGTGAGGCGATTGACGCCGGAGAAGCGCGCAAGAGCTCGACCTGAGACGATCAATCAGACGCTGAAGCATGCTAAAGACACTGGATCGGAAGTCCGCGTCTGTATCGGCAAACATAGCAGGTATGTGTCTTAGAAGTATAGTCAGAGTAGCAGCTGACATGGGCTCAATACTTATCGAGTCGCCAATCAAGAGGAAAAGAGCTCCGATGCGGAAAGTCTTTGATTCGTCTTGGAGCATAGATTCAGCCATGTTCAAGGGGAACATGAGCTTTCGCTTGCGAAAGTTCCTTTCAATCATCGCCGCCGATCTTGTGACAACCACCATGTCTTGGGCGGCTCCAACGAGAAGGCAGTTCACGAGTAAATCACGCTCTGTGGTTTCGATGTGGTCCATTGGTGAGAGCGACCAACCGACATTCCCCAGATGTTGATCGAGGCGCAATCCATCCAACAGCGATGAGAAGCAGTCAAACGATTTTCCGATGATGGCTGGCAGAATATAATGTCGATAACAGTCCCTGAGTATCTGATCATCATCGTAGCTGCTAACCAGAGGTTTGACTACGGCCGTGTTGACGCTCTCGCTCCCAGTATTCCATCGAAGGGCTGCAGTGATCACTTTGGCGAGACTCGGCCCCAGATCATCGAGAACAGCGAGTGGGAGAAGCCGCCTGAAGAACGATTCAAGAGCTCCAGATGGCCCTAGATCGCTTTCGGCACGCGGTTCGGCGACCATGCACACATCTTGAACGGACACTATACGTTTTTCCATCGCCATGCTAAGGACTGATAAGTGCGCTTTAGGTGCCGCATGTGTTGGACCATCTCGAAGAACGGTGGAAAGCTCAGTCAACAGCCATGTATAGGTTGACGTTGTGCCAGGGTCGTCCTTGTACCTGGAGAGAATGAGCAGCAGTGAGTTCAGCAGCTGCCTTGTCGACTTGAGCTTCAAAGCACTGAAACTCCTGAGGAGAGTTTCCATGGACTGGATCCATAGCTGGTCACTCCACAAGATGGCTATCAGACCCTCCTGGTCGCTAGTCGCCAACAGCGCAGCAGATAACAAGTTACATGCCGCCGCTCGATGCGATAAGCCGAACGATGAGGTCCTAATTGTAGCCAAAAGACGCACGAGGAGAATAGGTAAGGCCCTACCAGCAGATCAGCGTCTGCCTTTCGCACGGTCACGGGCATATGAGCAAGGGACGACCACATGCGACGCCTACTTTGCATTACCTCAGAACGCCTTTCTCTGGATCTAGAGCACCAATCTCGAAGCCTCCGAGCGACAGCTGGCGTATCTCAAGTTCCGTAAGTGGCGAGACATCCTGCTCGAGCATGCTCTCTTGGCAGACCTGTATGCCACGCTCCCTTGCCGCCGGAACGGTCGTCAAGGATGAACCAATTCTGCACGTCCCCAACATGTGCAGGCAAATGTTCGCAACAATGCTAGCGCTCTGTTGATGGTCACATTGGGGGAAGTGAGAAAATCCTCTCGCGTGCCCTGCGTCGGCGGATATTGCTGCCAAGCCCGATCGTCCTGACGTCGCATAGAAAACTTTTGGGTGCAGAGACAATCCACTATTGACAATCAATCCTCTCAACCCGTCCAACGACTGGCTACAGGTCCTTCTGTCGTGTATCTATCAAACATGTCGATCTGGGATTCTATCACTGGTCGCAAGACCCAGCAGACGTCGGGCTCTCCGGAAGACCTTCGCGACTCCGCGCCGACCACGGTCATCCAGAATCCTTACGATACCCAAGAGGTCCCCAGTGTTTCGTCCTTCCTCAACAATTCGAGTGCTTTCGATCCCGCGTCATTGCACCCTCTTGCAGGTCTTAATGAAGAAACGCTCGACTACTTACAGCTCGATGATTCGGTCCTCACGGATCTGCCAGGCGCGCGCTCTGCACTACCGTCAAGAGGATGGTCAGATGATCTATGCTACGGCACCGGAGTTACCTATCTCAGCGCTCTGACAATAGGAGGTGCATGGGGTCTTGCGGAAGGGCTGAATCGATTGCCTCCGTCAGCCCCGCCAAAACTACGACTGAATTCCGCACTGAATGCCATCACACGGCGAGGACCTTTCTTGGGAAACTCGGCAGCCGTCCTAGCGATGGTCTACAATGGTTTCAACTCGACGATAGGTTATTACAGGGGCAAGCATGACTCGATGAACAGTATCACGGCAGGTGCTCTTAGCGGAGCCCTGTTCAAAAGCACAAAGGGACCACGGCAGATGATGATATCCAGCGGTTTGGTGGCCACAGCTGCAGGGGCCTGGGCGGTGAGAATCAAACACTGGCCATACGTAACCGGAATGCTGATGACCCTTAGTTCACCCGCAAATTGCTGTTCTGAGGCCAAAGTGGCGGCCTTCCAAACCATGTATAATACTATCCCTACCCGCGCGGAAGAGCTGGGGTGAGAGATATCCGTTGGGTTATATGCATAGCATGGCGCATGTGGGTCACACTTCCCAGTATACTCCACTCTAGATGACTCCTTACGAAGTCTTGCAAGGTGCATTCGGGCAAGAGCTGGGCTATATCGGGGGAAAGAAGATTCGCGATTGGGGAACTCTATTCCCAGGTGTGCAACCCCTCTACCACTCCTGCCGCTCTGGCTGTCCGACGAATTCTATTTCCGACGTTTCTTTCCCATGCACTTGTCGATTGGTCCCGTGTGAAAACTACAGCCCTCACTTGACTTGTGACACACTGACACCTCATATTCTTCTGATTAACGGATAAGCATCTTCGACCTGCGAAACAATCTGTAATGTTACTCGGAAAAGAAGGCATGGCACCTTTGTCCACGCCTTCGGGCTTGCCTGCCTTGTCGACAGGGTCAATCGACCCACTCACATCTCTGCCGTATGCCCCGATCGATCAGCGCATCGTAGAGATGATGTATCACGCCGATCCAGGCTGGTTTCTGCAGTCATTCTCTGGATTCCTTTTCTTCTGCTTCCAGGAAATGCCCGCATTCCGAAAGAGCAGCTCGCCGGAAAGACTAAAGTTCAACCTGCAATGCCCCGACCGCTTCACATGTTTCATGTACACTCACGCTTACTCAAGATGGGCTGAGACGTCGGAGAGATCAGGACCTGTTCTACAAAGCCTCTGCCACTTGACTTCAGCCGGGCTGGTGTTGAAGAATTCGGCATGTCGAGCATTGCACGCAGGTCGAATCGCCCATGCCAAGTCTATGTCGGCGGAGGCGACCAAAAAACTCATGCTCGATATCCTGGCTACAGAGACTGCTCCAGAACCTGACAAGCAGACGTTGCGACAATGGCATATGTCGTGCCTGGACGGGCCGCCTGCGATATGCAACTACTGGTCATACGCTGTGCCACTGCCTTGGCTGGACAACAACGGAAATAGCAATGATCGCCAACTGCTACTGCAGGATCGAGTGAATGATGGTGTGTCCCCTCCTATGATGCACGCAATCCGGTATATACGACCTATCCCTCTTGTGCCAAATCTTCAAGAGGAGGTTCTCGGGCGTCACATACGGACTATCAACGAGAGCGTCTTCTTCTCATTCCTATTCAAGGTCAAAGCTCACATTCGCTTCGTGAGAATGCAGGACTTTGAATTCCTCCATTCCCAGCAGCCCTCCATTCCGAAACCTCTTGCCGCATCGCGCAAGCTTCTACCTATTCGAGCAGAACCGATATCCCGGCATGATTCGATCGAGCCAATGCGAAAGCTGGCGTCAGGGCTGGTGAAGACTCTATCACAACGTGAGTGTACGCCACATGGGCAATCTGATGGAAGCTATGAGAACACCTTTCGGACCGCAGCGAACGACAACACAGCCAATACCTTTGCAGCCAGCCCTTCAGTGCCATGTCGATCACCGCGGCTGCTTTCCCAAGGCTTTCTGGCAGTTTCGACTGGCTTTGAATCCCCAGATCCGCCGGAAGATGACTTTGAGGCTGGTCAGATGCTGGAGAAACACTATCAAGCTTCGGCAGAAATGGCTCACTTCAATTGCCATGCTGACCTCCACTACGAGTTGCGCCACCTAGAGGCTAAGTATCGGTTCGGAAATCCATACCATGCGCCCTACCCTTCACAGCGTGTGCATTGCAGCCTTTCGTTCCCCAAAGAAACAGTGGCGCACCCAGACTGACGGCGGACGGAGACAGTGGTTCGGTGATGGGAAGAGCTTGATCCTTGGTGGAGAAAGCGTTCAGCGGGCTATTGTGACAGGAGATCCCGTGTTGATATCCCAGTACATCGTATAGAGGATTATGGGGAGGCCAATGGTGGAGCCATCGCTGGTTCTAGATATCGGGTCTCGCGAAGCTTGGATTGGAGAACGCCCGCCCGATACTCCGGGCAAGGCACGCATTGGTGGGTAGCACTTTCCTTAATTTAATCCCCTGACTTTCGATGCGCATCTTCCATTGAGAACGACCCCAGGAGGACATTGAGGTGCGGACGGGAAGTCTTGTCATGTCGCGGCATGTGACAAGAGCCCTGCGACTTGGACCATGCACTTCACTTTCCACACTTCACACCAACCTCCTCTCGCTGCAACGACCGACAGGGTCATCACACGTGCGACACTAGCAGCAGTCATGACGAACTATCCCTCAACGACCGCAGTGCCCCTGCCCCCTATGCCAGCCACAATTGCACACCTGCTGCTCGTCTTTTTCACGCCCCTCGACAGGGCATCGCCAGTGCTCTGTACTCCATCACTGCTTCGTCGACGCATACACCATCTCTCTAGCTACTCAGATTGCCTATCATGGCTGACGGCCAGCTTCAGGATCTCTGCGGGATGGTGGTGTCTCAGATCGTCCACGATTGCGACAGGATGAGCGTTCCAGCGCTTGCAAAGCTGACATGTTACGCTCCTAGGGACGTTGCAGAGCTTTTGCTACGTTCGATGTGCATCCTGCAGGAGACTGGCCAGCTCACAACGAGGGTGCCGACCATGGAGGAGCTATTGGCCCCCGACTACTTCAACATGAGCATGATCGACTCTGCTGGCGACTTTCTCGGTGATCTCGCACTTGTCCCATCTTTGGAGCAGAGCCTACAGTCTTTCGGCCCAAATGGAACTCAACCAACACAGTCCAGCGCCGTCATATCTGAGACCCAGACGACGTCTTTGTCCCACCAGGTCGAATCTCCTCCGTCTCCTTTCAAGTCCTTGGCGTCGGCAGATGTCAGCTTCACAAAGCCAGCCACCGGAATCAGCCCTCTCCCCTTGGTTGATCCGATCTTCAACTTCAACCCCGTCCTTCGCGAGCAAGCAAGGCCTTTTGAGCCTTATCCGGCACCGTACCCCTCTCCAGAAAGCCCACAGATGATCGAGAAACTGTTCAAGCCTTCCCCAAAGCTCACTTCCTCTTCTCCCTCTCTGCATTGCAGCGTCGCTCGTTCGCCGCACACCCCACCTACGACGATCTCGCCGCCGTCACTGTATCTCGATCAACCTACCAACATCATCTCACCCGCGAACATGGCCTGGCCGTCAACCCTCGAGCTTTCAGCGCTGGGATCCCTACACGCCACCCACATCGCCAACATCACAGTCCTCCTTACCACCTCGGCCTATCTCGTGCCAAAGGCAATTCAGTACCTCGACATGCTACTGTTCAAGCTCGGCGTCGGGCCTCGACCTGGTCCACACAAACCCGGGCCAGGTGACCTCGGCCTGTTGACGGATCTGTTCGCCAACGAAGAGCAGATCAGAGGGACCATCATACCCGTCGAAGACAAGATCATCAAAGTGCTCGAGGCTTTGCACCAGAATATGCTGAACAAGCAGAGCGCGGTGATGGCGCAGAGATACTTGCCAAAGCAGAAGAAGGGGCTTCCCAAGGGACTACCTAAGGGGCTCGGGAAGGTGGTGCAGATTCATGGTAAGGCAGGGCAGAGAACGCAAGTTAAGACTGCAGGGGCTGGCGCGGGGGTCGTTGCCTCCGGGAAGAGGAGCTTGGGTGTCGATGATGACATTATCGAGATTGGATCGAAGAGGATCAGGATATGATGCAGAGGTCAACATGCGATGGGGGAGGCCTTCAGTGCATCACATGACTGATCAAGGGTGGAAGCCGTCAGTGAGGAGACCAGCACGGTGAAGAGAAGGGAGGGGAGTGATGAGCTTGATTGATACCCAAACGGCGAAATGGCAATGCATTGAGGGGGGATTTCTCGGCGTTTAGGTTTTCACTCGAGATTGATACGACACGCCGTTGGTCGAGAATGGAGACATCGATTCCCCAATGTAGACCAGTACTACTTAATCAAGCCCGCCCCTCATCTCCCCCATCAGAACCTTTACCCTCTGTGAGCTCATCCTCTCAAACTGGTCGACCTTCATTGTGAACGTGCCCCTCCCCTTTGTCAAACTCCGCAGGTGCTTCAGGTACCCCACCATCTCCTTCAGTGGCACCCGCGCCACTATCTGTCTCATTCTTCCAGCAGCGTGCACACCGTCCGTAGCTTGCATTCCCCCAAACGGATCAGGCGGAGCATAGATCCGAGCGGGATCGATGACCGGCTTGTTATCGCCAGCCTCTGGACCGGTAGAAGCGGACGCATCATCGCTGTCCAGGGAGACAATCTGACCGCCCCTGGCAGAGGAAATGTCGTGTACCACACCTCCTAGCGAGGGCTCGTCGACGGAGATGGTAGCTAGCATGACCGGCTCCATGAGCGAGGGACCGGGCGACGCATCGACAGCCGACTTCAGTGCTTTGGTCACGGCGAGACGGGCAGCGGCTGAAAGAGCAGAGGGCGATGTTGTTGCGAACAGATGAGATGTCATGTCGAAGGTGACATGCACGGCTGTAGAGTGTAGAGGGAAGGAAAAGGAAGGGCCGCGCGACAGGGCCGCGGAGACACCCGATCGTAGCGCACTGCGGAGCTGGTCGACACTGAGGCTGCCGGGGAGCGCCGGACCATCTGCATCGATTGGCAAACCGTCTTCGTCCAGACCTGGTGTAGTGACTATCATGACGTTCGAGTCCGCCAAATCGGTCGACCACGCCCCTGGCGATACAGGAATGCCTTCAGACGCGGTCACGGAGGCGGCGCATCCTGCTTTGGTAGGCTTGCCGGCAATGTCCCGATCAAATATAATCTCGGTGATGGAGGAGGGTGTTGTAATCGCTTCTCGGTAGCCTATGCGGATGCTGCCGATACGCGCATTGGCTTTCAGATCGTTGATGAGCCTGTCCCTGGCGATCTCCAAATGCAACTCGCCCATCCCAGAGAGATGTGTTTGGCCGCTATCCACGTCCTGTGTGACATTAAGACTCGGATCTTCCCTAAGAAGCAGTGCAAGCTGTTCATGAACGTGCTTCTCTTCCGCAAGGCTATTTGGTTCGACGCTGGTGAAGAAGACGGGAGGTGGAACTGTAATTGGTCGGAGCTGTAAACTGTTGAGAGGAGGTGGTGGACCGACTTTCGGATTGGCGCCTGTGTACGAGATGAGGGTATCGCCAGTACGCGTAGATTTCAGACCAGGTATGACGCCGATCTGCCCAGCAGCGATGGATTCGACATCCACTGCGTCGTTCGCATACATCCTGAGCATACGCTGCGCTCTCTCTGTTGTCTTGAGGTTCGTATTATAGAGTTGCGCATTTCTGCGGACACTTCCGGAGTAGACTCGAATATAAACAAGCACACCCCGCTTGGGATCACTGACGACCTTGAAGGCTAGCGCGCAAGTCTCAATGTTCTTCAGGCTCAAAGGCGTCTTCGCACCCTGAAGCGCCTTCTCCTTCCTCCCCGAGAGATGGCTGTGCTTTGTTACATCGATCTTGCCATTTAGCAGATCGTTCAGGCGGATTTGACGGTCTGCAAGGCTAGCTTCCGAATCAGGGCGTTCTTCGGGCGCAGGCAGCAGATCTACGACAGCGTCCAGTAGTGGCTGCACTCCGATATTTCGGAAGCTTGCTCCGGCGAACAGCGGGGTGATCGATTGGGGTGTCAGCGCCGTAAGCTTCCTCAAGCTCCGTACAATATCGACGGGCGATATCAAGAGGTGATCTTCTTCGCACTCGAGGAATCTCTCGACCATGTTATCATCATGCTCGCTGAGCAGCTCAACGAGCGCGCATCGCGCCTTGCGCAATTCATCCGCGAAGATGGCATGCTGTCCGTCCAGTTGCTCGAGGGCGAAGCTGTCCACCGACTTGCCGTCACCCCCTTCTGGATACAGGAGTGCCCTGAGGCCAATGACGTCTCCGACCCCCTGTAGTTTGCCATCCTTCGATCTCCACCAGGGAATCTGGCACACCGCTGGCCATGCTCCTAGCCGGGTACCGACTTCCCTTACTGTCTTAGCAAAGGCCGCACCATCTCGATCAAGTTTGTTGACAAAAACGAGACGTGGAATGTGGTAGACACTGGCCTGCTTCCATACCTGTTCAGTCTGCGCTTCGACTCCAGCTACACCATCTAGAATGCACACAGCGCCATCGAGGATCCGAAGAGATCGAAGCACTTCGAAAGTGAAGTCCGCATGCCCTGGAGTATCAATGAGATTGATGTTGTGTGGCGTGTCAGACAAGCGTGTACTTGTGGAAGCCGATGATGCGGAGGGCGGTGTTGGGGGCCAGGTGAACGTCACCGCTGCGGATTGGATAGTGATACCGCGTGCTCTTTCGGCAGGCAGGAAGTCTGTCACCGTCGATCCCTCATCGACATCTGAGCGCTGTTAATGGCAGGTGTGCGGGTGAGCGGGGTTTCATATAAAGGCCCACCTCCAAGTCTGCGTGTGAGACCACTGTAGTACAGCATGCGCTCTGTGGTAGTTGTCTTACCCTGAACGACTCAGCGTCATACTTGCCTGTGCAGCGTGTCACATACAGCATCAATATGGGCAATGATCCCGATATTTCGGGTCTTGCTGGGTGAAGGAACATCTTGACGTAAGCCACGGGTACTGCTGAAAAGCCTTCGAGCCTGATGTACGAGCTTAATCGCTCTCGTGACATGCAATTTGGTCGTCAAACATGATACCGTCATCACACGCGTGCGGGTTGGCGAAGAAAAATGGGAAGAGCAAGCAAGATGTAAGAATTCAGGCGGTTCGATGTCAAGAAGCACAGACCAAGTCATGCTCGAGCAGCTGCAGGACATCATCACCGACTCTCGACGCAGCTTTCTCAGGACCATTGCACACCACCCGCACCTTGCCAGTACCCAGCCATGCGTCAAGCATGAGTTCGAGCTCCATAAAGTCACCAGTTCAAGTACCAAGGTTCCAGCGACGATCATCCGAGAGAGCATTTCTGGAGGGGGCCTTCAAGCCTGGAGGTATGGACTACTCTTCCCTGCCGCACGATCCGGACCATCCTGAGGGCAGTTCGCCCTGGGATTCTTCGCCAAAGCAGAGCAGAGACTTTGGTTCGAGACAAAATGATCTAGCTGCCAACTCCGGTCCACCTCAATCGCCCTTCGCTGCTCGGGGAATCGAGTCTGCCAACTACTCAGAGCGCCCGTCCACGAGCGATTCGACTGCCGTGGAGAGATCAGAAAATGGCGAGGGGCCTCAGTCTCCATACAATAATGACGCTCAGGGGCAGCAAGCACACCCAGGGCCACCGGCGCAACAACATGGTGGTGATCAACCCCGCACACAGCAGGCAGCCCGCTACCATGCACGACAAGCACAGCCGCAGCCGCAAAAACAGCAACCGCAGTATAAGCTGCAGTGTAAGATCACTGCGCTTGAGCGCACCGGCAAGAAGGATCCAATATTGAGATTCGACGCCTATGTAGGTCGTGTCGTGTGCGGACCAGAGTGTATACTTACCTCCCCAGACCAATCTACCCAAGTTCCGTACAACGCAATTCAGAGACATTCGTCGCACGCATCACGAGTTCCAGAAGTTCGCCGATCATCTGATCGCCAACAATCCCGAGGCTTTTGTCCCCGCTGTGCCCCCGCCAGTCACGGCGGCAGGCGCCGGCACCGACGAGGATGAACTTAGGGTAAAAGGGTTGTTGCAAAGATGGCTGAGTGTGGTGTGCAGTAATGACATCCTTATACGAGACGAGGAGATGGTGTTCTTTATTGAAAGTGACTTTGGCTACAGTCCAGTGGTGCGAAGGAAACAACCAGCGACCGGGGCGCGGAGGAAATACATCAAGCAATTCGCACCTCCGCCAGATGACACGCCTGAGCTGCTCGAAGCGCGTCCGATCGTCAAAGCGTTCTATCTAGGGACTATGGATGCGGGGCAAAGATTGGAGAAAGTGGTCAAGGCACGGCGAGGTCTGTCAATCGCGCCATGGTGTACAGCTCGGTACTAACATTCCTCAGCGCTGGGACTTGCAGAGTCTTCGCTTGGGCAATCACTTCATCAGCTCACGACGACCGAGTCTCACCCGGGCTTGACCAACGCCTATCGCAAACTATCCCGCACCATCCAAGCCGTGGGCGACTTCCACTCGGCCCAAGGCACAGCTGAAGCCACCACTCTTGGCGATCCCCTGACATACCATAGCAGCGATGCGTTCATCGTCAAGGAGACTCTCACGAATCGACACATCCTCCTCCGTGACCTTCTCACAGCCCAACAACAGACCCACTCGCGCGAATCCGCGGCCAACCGCCTCAAAGCGTCGACGAGCGTCAAACGCGACAAGGTCGACGAGGCCATCACCCACCTCGAAGAAGCGCGCAACCAAGAGCAGTACCTCGCGGGCAAGACGCGAGCCGTGACAGTCAACCTGCTGCAGGAGAAGCGGAGGTGGTTCGATCGCACCAGCGACGACATGAGGACCGCGATCAGGGAATACGTCCTCCGCCAGATCGAGGCCGAGCGCCGGATGCTGGCCAACCTGGAGCTCGTCCGGCCCGACGTGAGGAACATTGACGCGTCCGGGGGCCTGAGCCGTCTGGGGAGGGAGAGCTTCGCCGTGCGCCGCGCGCTGGGGAGCAGTCAGGGTCCCAAGGGGGACGCGTGGTCCGGGGTGCCGAGACGACCGGACGGCGTGGCGAGGAGCATGAGCGGGAGTTTCGTGGGCGGCAACGGCGAAGGGGAAGACGACGAGGGCGAGGTCGGGACAGGGTCCGGGATCGGGAGGAAGAGGGCGACGAGCGGGGCGGGGAGTCTGAGACGCTTGGAGGAGGATGACGAGGACAGGGTAGATGCCAGGAACGCGGCGAGTCGCTTGGCCACCACCACGTTCTAGGACGAGGCGTCGATGTCGTTGCGCGCGCGCCGGGGGGGGTCATCGCGAGGGTCCTGCAGAGGTGTCTCCCTGTACGAGGGCAGAGCGATGCCGCTTGAGGAATGTCCTACGTATTCCCAACTCGATATACACACATACACACACAGAGAGAGAGACAGAAGACAGTCATGCTGTGCTGCACGGTGATCCGAAACGGGAGATGCACAAAGGAAACACAACTATTTATTTTGATGGTCCGGTTCCCATTCCCGAGTATACTAGAAAAATCCCCGTCTATACACGTGTCACATGTTCAATGTCTTTCATATGGACGCCATGGATGCAACTCAGTTGCAAGCCCTACAACTGGTCCAACAGCCCTTCGGCTTCCAGAAGCAGGACAATCTGGTGCACAGCCGTCCTCACAGACCCGGTGCTCAGATCCACCTTGAGCGCCACCTCCTTCTCCTCCGGCACCTCGTACGGGTCATCAACGCCCGTAAAGCCCTTGATCTCACCGTTCCTCGCCCTCTTGTAGATCCCCCTCCTGTCCGTCTTCTCGCAATACTCCAGCGGCGTGGCGACGTGGATGAGATAGAAGCTGCCATTCTTCTCGACCAGCTCCTTGGCTTGCGCACGGGACGAGGCGAACGGCGCTATCGGAGCGGCAATGACAGCAGCGCCGGCCTTGGTGAGTTCCGAAGCGACGAAGCCGATGCGACCGATGTTGCGGTTGCGGTCTTCCTTGGAGAAACCGAGTTCCGAGGACAGCTCGGCGCGGATGTTCTCGCCGAGGAAAAGGGAGACGGAGCGGCCGCCTTGCTGGTTCAAGGTGACGTTAAGGGCGCGAGCAATGGCGTCTTTACCCGAGTTGGTGTATCCGGTCAAGAAGACGGTGAAGCCTTGCTTGTTACGAGCGGGATGAGATTCGCGGAGGACGCGCACGACTTCGGGGTAGGAGAACCAGGCGGGGATGTCGCCACCGGTTCGCAGACGTCGGCGCAGCTCTGACAGATTGTTAGCAAAGAGAGCGCGGTGCATCTGGCTTAAGGCGCAACTTACCGGTCCCTGAAATGTCCAGGGTCTTGACACCTTTCTCAACCTCGTCGACAGGCTTGTACTCGTCCGTGTCCGGAAGATATGTCATCTGTTGGAATGGCACCACCTCGATGTGCAGCTCCTCCCTGTACTTCTCGACCAGGTATTGCGCATCATATGGTCCGTAAATCTCTTGACCCTTGCTGTTCTTACCCGGGCCAGCGTGGTCGCGACCGACGATGAAGTGAGTAGCGCCATGGTTCTTGCGGATGATGGCGTGCCACAGAGCTTCACGGGGTCCACCCATGCGCATGGCCAAGGGGAGAAGCCCAAGGACAGCCATGCCATTGGGGTAGCGGGGAAGGAGGGCCTGGTAGACACGCACACGGGTGAAGTGGTCGATGTCGCCGGGCTTGGTGAGACCAACGACTGGGTGGATCAAGACGTTGGCTTGTCGACTTCGGGCAGCGCGGACGGTGAGCTCACGGTGAGCGCGGTGCATGGGGTTACGAGTCTGGAAAGCTACTACGCGAGTCCAGCCCAGCTTGTTGAAGTGGAGACGGAGCTCAGCAGGGGTATATCGCAGACCGACGTAATCGTAGTGCATGAGACGATCGATGGCATCGATCTTGCCTCCAATGTAGTACTCGCCGGCCGTGTTGAAGAGGTACTTGACTGCAGGGTGATCGGCATCTCCACCGAACACCTCCTTCGCCTCCTTGTTCCTGCAGGGCCGTCAGATTGAGTCAGTCGGTGGTGAGTTTGCCAGGTGCTCACTTGTCAGGTTGGTAGACATCCTCGACGGTGATGATTGCCAAGTTGCGGTCGTCACGAAAGTCGCGAAGAGTCAGGCGAACGCCAGCCTTTGCGCCGACCTCGTCGACAATGCTCTTGTTGACATCAAGGTTGATAGGCATGGAAAAGAGGTTGCCGTCAGCAAGACGATTGTTTGCAACGACTCTGCACTGATGTTAGGATCTTCGGCTCAGCATTGAGACGTTGGACTTACCCGTCATAGTCCTTCTGGTTCATGAAGCCTGTACACAAGCGGTGTCAGCACTAGGCGTGACTTCATCATGGTGTGTGTATTCCATCCTCGGGCACCAGGAAATCCTTCCTTTGCTCTTTCTTGATTCTCTTCAAAGAGGACGACTGACCTTCCAAAGGGGAGAAGCCGCCATTGAGAATCAACTCAAGGTCACATAGTTGACGCTCATTGAGGACAATGGCAGGAAGCGTCTCAGCTTCAGCGGTAAGTTGGTCACGCTTGTGGGCATCGCGGGCGATGAGGTCCTTGAGGACTCCTCCTGCGGTGGTGGTCAGCAACGATGCCACGGCAATCCAATGGCACAGCTAGGATACATACCATGAGGTGCGTTGGCCATTTTGTCGATCTCAGAAAGCTTTGGAGCTGAATATGCAAGGGGAAAGCTTTTGTGGTTAAGATGGTGCAGCTCGACTTTCTTTTCTCTTTTCCCGAAAAATCTGGGGATGACGAGGGGGGGGAGTGTCTCAAGCGACGCCGGTGTGGTGATCAAGCTTAGCTCCGGTACAGGACCTAACCAGCAGCGGGAATACGGTGCAATTGGGCTTTTGAAAGGACGGAGAAGTGATGAAGTGATCGACCAGCTATGGTGGATCGAAAAGTAAAAAAAAAATGAAATAGGAGAAGGATGTCGGCAGACTCTGCTACGCATGCAGTTCCAGGGGAGAAAAACATGACCCCTCCTCCTCCACCACCGCTTAATTCGGCGATTACGTGCTACCGGGGCCAACGTCACTTCGGCACAAGGCTCGGTGTGTAGTGTAATTTACAGGAGACATCCCCTGTCCTTCGGGGCCTTTCGATGGGTTACAATTGGCTGCTCGGGCGCGTGGTGTGAGGGAGATGTACACGTTGTACGTTGTGAGGCCGCGTGGGCGGTGATGGCGGAGACATTGTCCCTTGGCACTCCGTCTTGATCCCCGACGACGGGTACCTAGGTACCCTAAGCTGTGTGCATCTGCATTCTACAACATTGATTCGTGCTCGTCTATTTTTTCGACTCGACAACTTCTATGCACATGTCCCACCGAGGGAGCTTTTTCTCTACTATCATCCATACGACGCTATACCTCCTATGTCTCAATCTGTTGCCATGCGCCTAGCTGCTGCTCCCGTGTAGCAAGCTCGAAATGCAATAGACGCCCCCAACGCCGTGGCTAAAACACGTGATCATAAATCAATTCCTGGTCATGGCAAAGCAAAGCGCTTCGTCTTCTTGTTACGCAGCCTCGATCGACAAGCCATCCTGGAGGGCCCTGCTGAGCTCGTCCTGCCGCTTCTGTTCCTGCTCTTGGAGGAACATGGCATAGCGGCTCTTTTTGTTGTGGATGCCACATTCCGTCTTGGAGCGTCCCTTCCAGCGGCCAGCGCGTTCGTCCTCGCCCTCGGTCACGGGTTGCGTCGAGTGCCAGTCCCCAACGGATCGATAGCCCCGGTCCAACAGCACATTGGTGGGGACATCATGCTCCTTGATGTATTCTTCGACTTGGCCAAAAGTCCAGTTGGCGAGGGGGTTGATCTTCACCATGCCGGTGTCGTCAACCTCGATGATGTCCATCTCGCCCCGCTTCCCTCCTTGCGACTTCCTACGTCCGGTGATGACGGCAGCGACTTGGAGCTCGGCGTACGCTCTTTGACCAGGCTCGACCTTGGCGATGTAGTCGTACAGCTCCTCGTTGCTCTCCCAGAGCTTTTCCCCATGCTTGTTGTTGAAGTCGTCGACGGTGTCACAGCCTTGAGGTTTGTACACATGGACTACGAGGTGAGGGTATCTGCGCTTCACTCGGTCCACGAGCTCGAGTGTCTCCTTGAAGTGATGAAGCGTGTCAAGGAAGATGAGGTCAATGTCAGGCTTGATAGGCCCGTCAAGTTTGGACAACATGTCGTTGATGGCAAGCCCGGTGAGACCGAATGCCGTGGTTTGATACAGTCGAGGCAAAGAGGTTATGCACCACTTGAGGATGTCTTTCGGTTTGTTAGCACGGACGAAAGTTAAGAGATCTCAAGGTACTCACCCTGAGGCTCGAGTTTCGATAATTGCTGATTCAGAAACTTCAGATGTGGCCGCGAGAAATAGAGCTCTGGCAGACTCGCTGTAGAGCTGCCGGACGCATAGCCCGATTCTGCGTCACGGTCTGAAGAGTGTGAGTACCTGCGTGGTGCCATTGTCGGTAAGCCGTCCGCTCCTGCAGGCTGTGGAGTGCGGCGTGTCTCTTTGGGAGGGGGGGGGGGTGGTTTTCCTGGCTGGGTCCTTTCCTAGGAGCAAGTGCTTCGTGAAGTCCTTCCGAGCAGGGAGGGGGATAGTGACGTTTGGCAATGGTGTCTGAAGTAGGAGAAGAAGATTGAAAGGACAGTAGAAGTCAGGAAGAGGTGTGTAAGACAGAATCACGACATTGCCAGCCCAAGCGCAATCGGACCGCTTTAGAAATCACATTTTGGCCCATTCGAGGTGCGGTCTGGTCGCTGAGAGCACGCTCTTCGAAGAGTCGATGGCGTGATTGAGCTGGTCTAACCGCTTTGGTGCGGGCTGCGGAAGACGGCGCTGAGAAAACGTGAGAAAACGTGAGAAAACCTATGCGCCCGCGTCCAATCACGCCCAGGGTCTGCGATTCCCGGATCGCGAGACATGCATCATAAAGTAGCCATGACGATGATCTGTATGCCAGACAGGCACGTCAACGAGCAGTATGATATACAGTAGCTTGTTCGCCCTTGCACGATCAGGTCACGAGGGGGTTCCTGCAGCCAGAAAAATCTCCGCAGTTTCGGGACCGTCGATGCGGCTCTTTCGAAAAGGACTCCCCCCTCCTATTCCGAACATTACTAATATACAATTTGTCCTAGACCTTTTCCAGTTCCGTTCCCCGTCCGTCTTCCGATTTGTCAGTTTTCCCGACCAAAGCAAATGACGTCGAGCTGGACCTCCGACCGATAGTCCGACCGACACCGCTGCGAACTTGCTTTACCCCTCGCGACGACGAATCACGGCCGAATACCTCACCGTGTTCTTGTAACCTGCGTTGTGAGCATACATACTTGTCGCCAACGCACGAGAGATCGCATCCATGAGAGCTCTCGTAGATGCCGTGAGTCCTACCAGGCCCGAGCCACTCGAGGAATCCCGGTGCCTGACACGAAACGGCCACCGGAGATGCATGAAGAGACATGCTGCAGTGCGATAAGCGGATGCATGACACGATAGCACTATGGGCGGTTTTCGCCTCGACGTGGTGTCGTGTCGAGATGGCGGCCATCCCAGGCCCAGCGACTCGACGAGTGTGGCATTGCCGGGCTTCATTTCCGAAGCCGCCGCCGAGACCGTTTGCTGTACTGTATCGCGCAAAGAACGCCTGCCCCTACCGTGTTTAGCAAGATGCCTCCCTTGCTCATGATGATGGAGCTGTCGTTGCTATTGGAAAGCACCTCCAATCAAGGACCATACTCATGGCGGACGCACGTCTAGATAACCAACCACAGCATCAGCGTCGTGTATCGACAGCGACATCACACCCCGATCATCGCAGGCAGCGCCGCTCCAGACTGCTCCGATTCGAGGAACTGCCGGAATGGCTTCAGGACGACCACTTCATTCAGACCGGCTACCGACCGGTCTCCAATTCAACTCGAGCATCCCTAAAGTCCCTTGGCTCCGTCCACAACGAGACCTTCAACATCTACTCGCATCTACTGCCTGCTTCCCTGTCTCTGCTCGCTGCGGCGCTTATCGCAGACAGCGTCTTGGTCAAACGCTATCCCCTCGCATCTCAGACAGATAGACTCTTATGGCTGTACTACCTCCTCTCCGTGGGGACATGCTTCTCGCTTTCGGCCGCATTCCATACCTTGATCAATCATTCCGCTACGTATTACCACTTCTTCCTCAAGGTAGACTACTGCGGAATCATGATCCTGATCCTCGCCCACTTTGTTACCGGGGAGTACCTCACCTTTTACTGCGAGCACCGTCTGCGGAACACCTACTGGACTCTGATAATCTTCTTCACCTTTCTCACGTCTTTGATCGTCTTGCATCCAGATTATCAGTCTCATGATTACCGCACTACACGGGTGGCGGCCTTCACTGCCCTGGGCATGTCCGCGTTCGGTCCCATCGTTCATAGTCTGATCCTGCATGATCTGGACGAGGTCGCCCCTCGATCCGGTTTATATTGGTACCTGATCGAAGGTCTGGTAGTGGCTGTGGCTGTGACGTTGTTCGTCACCAGATTCCCGCAATGCTGCATGCCAGGCAAGTTTGATCTGTGGGGGAGCAGTCACCAGTGGTTCCACGTGCTCACGGTAGGGACCGTCTTGATTCATCTGAGGGGTCTGTGGGGCGCATACGATACCAACTACCATCTGCGGCAATGTTGAAACGGTACAAGGTTCGATTGTACAATGTGCATATCTACATCCAACGGTTCACACGATGACATTTGCTATGATAGAGAGGGTCGCCCTACAAGCCCTCGTTCCAGTTGTTCCTCTGCGCTCACCCGCTCCCTCATCAATTGCTCTCGCTCATGGCCGCGGAAATGCCCGTTCGTGTATCCGTCTAGAACCGTGTCGTCCTCGGTCGCATCCATCAGCTGCAGCTCGGCCCACCTGGCGAATCTGACAATGGGCTCGTCCACCCGCTTGCAGAAGACATTCGCCGCCACGAGCACCGCCGGACCCACGACCAACGCGGTCAGGAACACACAGAAATTGTACTGCGCTCGCGTCTCGCGTCCAAAGATCTGCCACAACGAGAACGCCGTGCTGTAGCCCAGACTTCGGAGTATCGGTCCGTGCACCAGGTACAAAGCGTAGCTGATCCTACCCAGAAACCTTGCCGTCGAGTTGCTGAAGAAAGCTTTGCACGCGTGGATGCGCGAGACGCAGATCATGAGCAGACCGGCGCCCAGGCATTGCCAGAAACGGGATTGTTCCGACCCGCGCAGTCCGCGGACGTGGAGCCAGGTGAGAGGTGCGTAGAAGGGGGTATAGGGCGCCCAGACCATGGGCATCGACAGTAAGTACAGCGAAACGAAGAGTGCAAAGATCCAACGTTTCCGAAGCGGGCCGGGGGAACCTGATGGGGGATGCGTCATGTCGAGCTCGCAGAGGAGCATGCCGGCCCAGAACAAGGCCATCTCCCACATATCGCCCCAGGTAAGGGCAAGAATGACAAAGGAGGTAAGAGTCACGAGTCGGGAGTTGGCGGACATTTGCGACGTTCCCAGCTGCGTGATGAAGAGCATGAGCGAGCACCGAAACTCGACCGGGATGGTCCAGAGGTGGATGTCATATCGGCTCATTGTCCAGTGGAAGTGAGTGGAAAAGTCGAGCAGGTCGTACATGCTGTAAAACCAGTCCTCCATTTGAAGATTGAGGGACTCGGCCACCTTTGGCGTCGCTTCAAAGGCCCAGCCCTTGAAATAGCGATGGAACTTTTCCGACTCTGACGCAAAGCGTGCAGCGTGGGAATACAGTCCAAGTACCACGGCGAATACGACAATCAGCGTCGAGCAGATGATTGGTACAAGCAGTCGAATCGGCCGCCTGACGACCGACGATGCGAGAGACGTGAGTAGTTTGGCATGGGCCGCGGCCCCCTTCCGCATCAAAGTGACGGGTTTCAAGGATAACGAGTAGCCGGAGACGATGAAGAAGATGACAACCATAGGATCCCCATCGGTAAGTAAGCGGATGATGGGGAGCTGAATAGGATTCGTGTTGAGGACTGGTTCTTCCATCGTGACATTCGTGCCGTTCCAGACAGGGGTTCCTCCAGGAAAGTAGGTGCCGTTCGGGATGATCGAGTATTGTGGTATCACGGTGGCGAACGCATAGCGCAGATTGTTCCAGTACACAATGGAGAAATGGCAGACGAAAACCAGCAGAGCGGCGTACCCTCTAAGGCCGTCGAGCCAGGCTGTCTGGCCTCTTGCCGTGGTGTGATGCTGACCTTGCGGGATCGAGAGCTTGAACTCGTCAAGGATCGACCCCAGCATGATGGAATGTGCTGTTTTGTACTTTGCAAGGGTGGTAAGGGGATACACTGCTACGGACAACTTGTAATAAACACTTCTGTGGAACGTGGTCAGCTTCTATGGCCAGCTGGCGGCCGCGTGCTCGTGGTGCAGCGCTTCTTGCACGTACCAGTTTGCAGTGTCATTGTCAAACGCTTGCCGCTTCGCTCGCAGCGCACTTGAAGATAGAGGAGGCAGTAGTCGTGGCCAAAAGACACGGCTCCTCGCTGAGAGCGCCGCGCTTAGTCTGTAGGATCCAAGGCGTAGTAGATAGGGCGGTATAGCACATACAGACGTGCGCTTGCTTCGAGGCCCGGATGCAGTAAGCCGTCCACTTCAATCCGACACAGCATGGATATTAGAGGCTGGACACGGTGAAGGTTCTGAGGTGATGACGGACACCAGGCTTGGCCTTGAGAGTCAAGCATGCCCTGAGACCCCGCTCTGACAACTTGAGACTGACGGGATGCGGGCGCTTTTAAGGTCGCCGTTGCTGTCTCATAAGCATTGAACAGTCTTTTCATTGTGAGTGGATATACGAACCCTGCCTAGGGTCAATCTATCCAGGTAGGGTCATTCGCGCAATGGAGGGCACGTCGGCGAGGGTCTTGGCATGACCCTTCCCATACCTTCAGGTACTGTAGACCAGGGAACCTGTCCGCACAAACTGTGGGCTCACGGTAACTTACGACAAGTTACGACCTTTCATCAACCCTGGATCGCTCTTGTTGCAAGTGGAACCATTGCTGAGACCTTGCAACAAGGGCATTGTTGGTCCACACCCTTTGGTTGCGAGCGAGCTTGGTTCTTGGGCCATGACAGATAGATCAAGATACTATTGACCAAAATTAGTGAGCGTGTGGCGCGCCTTGGTCCATTTGGTCAATAAAAGTAGATGGAGTGGTGACTTCAGCCCCTGTACCTTATAGCTAAAAAGACCCTAGGGCCGAGCCCCCGCCCTCCCCAAATTTTGCTGCACTCTTCGGCTGAGTCACTGCGTCATTGACAATAACACAATATCTCACTATCATAACACATGCAGACATGACGGAGACTGGCAACGGGATGGTCACGAATAAAGGCCCCAAATACCGTGAGCTATTTTCCCCCGAAAGAACACAGAGCATGCTGACCTCGGAGCAGAGCGTGTGGCATCGCAGCCCGAGAATCCATACGCAAAGTTCATCCCCGATCAAACCATAGCCATAGTCCCCGAATTCACGCTCGAAAGCGGTGTCACCTTGCGGAACATACCCGTGGCTTACAAGACGTATGGCGCGCTGTCAAGAGAGCGGGACAATGCCATGGTGATATGCCATGCCTTGACTGGAAGTGCAGACGTGGGCGATTGGTGGGGTCCATTGCTTGGAGGGGCAGGCAAGGCATTCGACATTTCGAGGTTCTTCGTTGTGTGCATCAACAGCCTGGGGAGTCCATACGGGAGTGCGAGTCCAGTCACCAGCATAGACGGAGATTCGACGCAAGAACACTACGGCCCCGAGTTCCCCCTCACTACCGTACGAGACGACGTCAACATCTTCAGGCTTGTTCTGGACGACCTGGGCGTGAAGCAGATTGCGGCTGTCGTGGGTGGCTCTATGGGAGGTATGCTCGTTCTTGAATTTGCCTACTTTGGCAAGGACTACGTGCGGAGTATTGTACCCATCGCGACATCGCCTCGGTACTCTGCATGGGGGATAAGCTGGGGTGAAGCTCAGCGACAGAGCATCTACAGTGATCCAAAATACGAGGACGGCTACTATACGTTTTCAGATCCTCCCTCAACGGGTCTTTCTGCGGCCCGGATGTCTGCGCTTCTCACGTACCGCTCCAGAGACTCTTTCGAGTCGAGATTTGGACGCAATACTCCGGACCCTTCGCGGCGCCAGAACATCAACGGCACTTCTCGACCTCTCACGCCGTCCAGCGAACACTTTGCGATTCACAACGATGGTCATCGGCTCGCCGGCTCTCCAAGGCCTTCCAGAAGGACATCAAATGCGGACATGACCTCTTCGATAGATTCTCTGAGGTCGATCCCAACACCGCCAACGGTATTCGACCCTCAGTTCTCGGGCGCCACTCCGTTGCCGACTCCACCATCACCGTCGAACTCTAGGCGCAAGAAGACCCCTACCTATTTCTCCGCTCAGTCCTACCTGCGATACCAAGGCGAAAAGTTTATCAAGCGATTCGACGCAAATTGCTACATTGCCATCACACGGAAACTCGACACGCACGACGTTTCCAGAGGTCGTATACCATATCCCACGGAGACGGACTCCGGACCCGAAAGTGCAGCAGAGGAAGACCCCATCAAAGCAGCGTTGAGGCTCATTGAGCAACCGACCCTGGTGCTCGGCATACAGTCGGACGGCCTGTTCACGTTCGCAGAGCAGCAACTCCTCGCGGCGCACATCCCCAACGCGGAGCTCAAGGTCATTGACAGCAGCGAGGGTCACGATGCGTTTTTGCTAGAGTTCGAGCAGGTCAACAAGTTCGTCCTCGACTTTGAGCGTAGGGTACTCCCGGACATCATGTCGAGGGCGCCGGCCGAGGTCAAGACGGAACCGGACGGCGACGAGCTCGGCAAGACCAAGGCGAGCACGTTTGGCGAGGCCGAGGTGGAAGATATCACGGCGTGGTAAGACAGCACTCTGTTTGCACCACACCATGTACATACAGAGAAATAGCGAAGAAGAAGTAAAGGTGTATGGTAACGAGACCCATGAAAAATGCTAGACAGAAAGTCTCTATTACGGTGCGTATTGGTACAGTCCCAAAGGCTCGATGCGACGCGATACGAGATCCAGCGCTATCCACCCATATGCTGTCGTCGGACGACATTTCGTTCTCTCCTCCTCTTTCACACGTGAACCCACGAAACCCCCCCCCCACCCCCCCCCCCCCCCCCCTCCCTTCCCTTCATTATGCAAAGTAATAATCGTCACATCTCAAATCATCCCTCGTTCCCGACACATTTACACAAAAGACGTTACAGATCATCCTTGAAGTAACTCTTGTGACTCATACTGCTCTTCTGATCCTCGTCGCTCCTCCCGCCCGTACTCTTCTTGACAAATTGCAGCTCGATGGGCGCGCTCGAAACGGACACCTCGGTCTTCATCTTCATGGCGCCGCCGCGCTCGATGTCGACGTCGACGAGCTCCTCGGTACTGCTCGTGCGCTCGTCAAACTTCTTGTCGTCGCCACCCTTCCACGTCCTCTTCCTCGCGTCCCCGCTGCGTCGGAGCGGGCCCTGGATCGTCGTCGTCGTCCCGTACTCCTCTGGCTTCCAGTAGAACGTGTCGAGCGCTCTCATGTCCTCCTTCAGCGGCTCGGTGCCGAAGATCAGCGTCCGTCTCGTCATGCTGTACAGTAGCACGTCGAGCCAGCCGTTGCTCGTGATCATGGCCCCTGCGACGCACAGCTGGAGGTACGACGGGGTGTTGCCTGCCATGCTGGAGATGCGCATGGCTGCCAGGGGACACGTGCAGACGACGTAGATGATCGGGTAGGGGATGATGGATCTGGCGGCGGCTTTGGCGCGTTCGGCACTGCCAGGTGCCGAGTAGTAGTTCGTTCGCACCCGACGCTGGAGGATATAGAAGAGCAGGCCGTAAAGGAGGACGGTGCCGAACTCTGCGATCAGGATCCAAAAGTAGTGTAGCCACAGACGTTCGTGCTGGTAAGAGCCGTTGACCCAGCACCAGGCTCCGGCTCGGACGTAGATGTCGCTTGGGTGGAGTGCGATGCCGATGATGGCGCAGGCGTAGACGAAGATGTGACCCGAGACAATGAGGGAGAGAAAGAGGGCGTACGGTGGCTGGTAGGCGAAGACAATGTCGGCAAAGGTGTGGACCGCGATGGCGATGGTGAAGACGCCCGACGCAAGATCACCGACGGAGACAAAGAAGCCTTGAGTCCAGCACATGGAGGTGCCGACGTGGATGGTGTTCTCTCGCAGCCATTGAACGTTGGACCAAAACGCTATGGATTGCTCAATGTCTGCGAAGATGAGGTTGAGAATCAGGATGAGGAATTGGTTGCGGTGGAGCTTATGTCGGCGATCAACGATGAGTCGGTAGGTGAGGCGGAAGAACAGGGCACTAGCCAGGAAAAAGGAGAGGAAGCCAAAGAAGACGACAGCAGTGAGTCCATGGTATAGCGAATGTGGTAGTGGATGCAGGTCCCCTTTGCCTAGCACCGAGACGTCTTCGGAACGTCGTGAGAAAACAGCATCGCTGCTCAGCGCAACGGGGAGCATGCTGTGAGTACCAAGCAAGCCGAATGTGGTGGTGTTCGGACACAAAGAAGATTGATTGATCAGAGGGCACTCAAGGCTTGGACGTTGGAAGTGGGGTTGTCCGATATAAAAGAATGGTGTTTCGGTCGAGGGTGCGACGGATGCTTGGGCTCCGGGGGCGTGTGATATGCAGGACGATGGACAAGCAGAGACAATCTCTGATTACAGCATTGTTGGCCCAAGACAGACTAGGGATAGGGGCATTGACTGGTCGACTGTGGCAATTGCAGGGGCTTGACCGGGGGCCAGCAAACGAATGCTCAGCGGTGGAAAGACGAGTGACCAAGTCAGTGGACAGCAGCATACCAGCTTGGGGGAGGACCTTTGACTAGTACCACGACCAGGCCAAGAAGTGAGTGTAGGTGTCGATTGGGTAGCTTGTCGCGGTGGTCAGGCCTTGACACGATGGCTTGCCGGCTGCCGGCGGTCCAAGAGGCACGGTCTGTTTCTCATGTTACTAGGGTGCGGTGTCTGACAGTTGTGACGGCCCCGCTACGAGGGCGTGGAAGGATGGTGCGAGCATCTGCTCCACGTCGCACGGTGAATGGCCAGACGAGATCCCAAGCTTCGAAACCAACATGAGCGCATAACATACCGGGAATGGTTAAGGGCCTAGCAGGACGAACCGGCGCTTGCCACGTGAGGGTGGTCAGGTCTGACTCTGACCGCGCTGCTGGTGGCTTGCGTGCCTGCGTGCACATCTGGAGCACGTCCATTATGTCAAGATGGGCGTGGCTGCCGAAGACCAGGCTGAAAAAGCACCGGCACCGTGCCGCGCAGCTGCGATTGTGATGCTTCTATTATTCGCACTGTAGGCGGCCATACGGCGAGTTACTCTCTCGGGTGCGTATGCTAATCATACTAGAACGAGCATCGATAGGACACAGACGCGGAGGATCTCCAGGGCGGACGGAGATGATCATCCTCGCTGCTAAGTTACCGAGTCCCAGGAAGGTCTCATCGCCGGGGTTCCGTCCGAGATTGACGAATGGTACTGTCCCAGCTAGCTTGATTACTAGGGATCCGGCGAGGCTGTACGAGAGTGAGGTCCGGCTAAAAAGGGTTGCTAGAGGCAGCGCTGGTGGTTCGTCGAACGAGCACGGACCGCCAAGCGGCTAAGGAAAAGGTACACTTCAGTCCCTTTTCCACGCTTACCTCTTGTCTTTCCCACTATTTCCAGCACATGCCTCTCGGCTCTGGTGCATCCGATTCGTTCTCTGCAGTGCAAGCGGGCTCGCGCTTTTAGCTATACCTGAGAAAGGGCCCTGAAAAGCGTTCGTCGGGCAGCTTGACAGCGTGGAGGCATGACAGCCCGATGGTCGCACTCCCTTCCCAGCACCTCCCGACATCAAAGCGCAATCCCGAGCTCATTAACCATGCCTGCCGAAAGCCATTTTTTAGATTCACGGTATCTCCGAGAATGCACCTTTGACGGCGTCGAATCGAGAAGAATCATTCTCCAAGCCACGCCCCACGATGGGAAGCGAGCGGATGCGGCGCAACCTCTACGGCTGATCGGAAATTTGGACCGAGGGCGAATCGAGCAAATCATCCTGGCTCCATCAATCTTTGCTCTTGCTCCCCTGCGCGCCCGAATCATGTGTCAAAGGACAAAAGCTGGGTCGGTGCTATATCGGACTGCATGGTCCGATTGTCGCCGTGCCAAATCGCTGCAGACCACGTTGGTGCCATTCGAGAAAGACGCTCGGTTTGACAAAGACCACTTGACGCCAACGTGTTCATGGATGTGGATCACCAGTGTTCGTCTGGCAAGGTATGTCCCCTTTCATGGTAGATTTCTTCTTCTGCAATACTCCAAAGGTCAGACAGCCACCCACGAGACCCCTCCGGGCATCGCAAGTTCCCTTAAAATTCCAAGTGGAGCGGCAGAACACTCGCGCTCAAAGCCATCGCAGTCTCTGTCTACAAACATGAATGGCGCCAGCTTCAATCTCGTAAGAGATCGAGTTCGAGGTAAAGCACTTTGAGGCTTATGCAACTCACACGTGTGCAAGTCACACGCTTTCACGTGCCACTCTCACTCTCACTCTCTCACTTGTGCCAGCGACAGGTGAGTCTATGGTCTTGACATGCTTCACTATCCATTCACTCTCGCTTCGTTCATCGTAAGTCTCGCATTGTCATCACTCCATCGCATATACCAAATACCACTCCAACTCTACCACGACAAGGGGTTCAAGCCGCACTCAGCATGTCTAGGTCCAAGAAGTCCAAGGCGGAGAAGGTCAAGCATAAGCAGCTGAAAGGGAAGAAGCCCGGTGCGAAGAGGATGAAGTCGAGTCAGCCCAAGCTGGACGGCATCAGGTACAACAGGACACACCCTCTCTGTTACCCTTCCGGCAAGCAGCATCAGGACCGCGCCGAATTTGACGACAAGCGCGAGGACATGGCCGAGCTCATCTTCGAACAGCTCGATGAAAGGCTTACTGGGGGGGCCATAGCCAGAGCGACCCACCATTCTGGCGGGGTTGTTATTCAATGGACGCCAAGATTCAGGTCGAGAGCTGGTGATGTGCGTGTGACGAGAGAGTGTGCGGGAACTTCAGAGCCCATCCAAGGCGATTCCGAAAACGACCAGCAATTCTCAGTGAGGATCAGACTTGGTGCCGGAATCATTACGAATGAGCGCCGCCTATGGTGTACCGTCGCACACGAGTTCTGCCATGTCGCCGTCCGTATCGTTGATGGGAGGAAGGACGTCAAACATGGTCCAGCATTCATGAGGTGGGGCAAGATGTGCGAGGAGGCGTTCCCAGAGCAAGGCTTCACCATCACCGCGAGACACCGTTACGAGATCGAGCACAAATACCTTTGGCGCTGCTCCGGGAAGGGGGAGAAGCAAGTAGAGTGGGTGGAGAACGACGATGGCAGCTGGACCCATCGCATCGAGGGTGGCTGCGGCCACACATACGGGCGTCATTCGAGAAGCATCGACACTGGCACCGAGAGATGTGGCAACTGCGGCGGACATCTGGTCCAGGTCATGCCGATACCCCAGCAGTCCGATGCGTATGATACGTGGCGCGATTACCAGAAGAGCCACTTCGCCGAAGCCAAGGCCTACCTGGAGAGATGGGGCCCCGTGGACATCGGCATGGTGACCTCCCATCTCGGTCAGATGTACAAGGGCGTCGTCCGTGAGGACGGATTTGACCGCCATACTATGACCGATGCTTCGTTCATTGCGCCTTCGGACGATGTGGTCCTCGCCTCTCGTGCCGGCCATCTCAACTACGAACCCGACTCCGACACTGGCGGGCAAGAATCCGACCCTCTCGAGTACGATTCCCACTACGAGGGCGAAGCAGATACCGACTGTGGCGATGACGATAACGACGACATGTTGGATCTGGATTGAGGAGCGCGTGAACGTCCCGGGGAGACGGTACTTGTGTGCGGTCAGATAGTACTGGCACAAGAACAGGATCGATGCTACTAGATTATGAGCTACAAGCTATGCTACGTGAAGATCGGAGAGGGAGAGGCAAACCGGAATAACCGATTGTCGATAGATGACAAATGCAACCTTCTTGTCGCAGATGCTTCCTTTTGGCGAAACGTGAGAGCTGACATTTCGGCCCATCAGACGAGTGATGGTGCATCCCGCAGCCCTTCACTACCTTGACCATCACTCTTACTCATCAGTGCTTACTTTCCATAGAAAATACATTGCAGACTGGACCGAGCACGAATTTGGTTCCAGACGTTCCTGACGTTTGCCGACAGCATACGTTGGGGGCATCGCAGCAGTCGTGTCGCCACGCCAGGACACTGTACTGACCGTTAACCGCAGCTTGACCTGGACCTCAATCTTCGAACATCGAAAGATCTCGGAAATACATCTACCGTGCACGTGATCAGCAAGGTGAAGCAGAGGCAGCCGCTTCCGTCTTGACCAGATCGACGGCCGAGCCTTTCCTCCCACAGACATCAGTCTGGGCGCCAGTGTGGACGCCGGTCAACAACGTGGGTTCCTTGGTCAACTCTCTCACACAGCGTGACAGTTACTTGCACCGCGGACCTCTGTTGTCTTATCTCCTCTCAAGGAACTTTCTCCGCCTGTCAGAAAGCGTTCAGAACTCAGCCGTTCCAACCGCCATCGGGGCAAACACACATTCAGTACAGTAGCCGGTAGACATGGTTTCGCAACGGTCCTAAAAGAGCGCCCGTTGACCCATCGAGTGTCGACGGGCCCGACGACATCTCTTCTGAGGTTCGATCGCCAAGGGCTGCACCATGCCATGCGACCAGGTAGCTCCAGCAAACGCCTCTCCGTTGTGATATTGGCAACACGTTCGCTCGTGACTTGACCAATGGCTTGGTGGACGCACCGCGGCTCTCAGGCTTCCACAAATGTTTGACACGACTGTCTGGCCATCCTTCTATTTACTCTATAGGAACGATGGTACAACGCTCCGCTACGGAACTACAGTGGCGGATCCCCGTCGTTGTCAAGAAGCTCACGACATCCTGCTCGACCATACCTGGTATTCCAATGTCGGCGAATATACAATCATCATCATCATTCGTGATGATGCTTCCTCTCAGTCTCGGTACTCTGGAGGAGGAAAACCAGCTGCTCTTCGCCATCACCATAGCTCTACTCGCCATCGCATCCGTCTCCATCGCTCTCAGAACCTTGGTACGAGTCCTCATGCTGCATCAATTCGGCTGGGATGACTGGACTATTGCAGCCGCCCACATGTTTTACATAGTGACGTGTGCCCTCACTCTCGCCCTCGTGGAGACGCAAAGGTCGATAGAGATCTCGCATCAAGATCCGTCCTATGCAAGGATCCAGCGGGTACGACAGGTCCCTCTCACCACCCCTTTTGACCTAACATTGACTGACCGCCTGCAGTACATCCGCTGGCACAACAGCTTCTATGTCCTTACCGTGCTCACCGCAAAGGTCTCGCTGGGCGTCTTCTTCCTTGGCCTTTTCGCTGGTACGACTCACAAAATATGTCGCTACCTCGTCATGGGATCGATCGCTCTGCCTTCGATTGTTGGAGTCGCATACCTTGGTATGACTGTGTTCTCTTGCACGGCATCCGTCACTTTGCTTTTTGTCGACGACTGCAACGTCCAAGGCGGCTACACCAACCTCAGCATCCTGTGGACTGCGCTGAACTCGGCTTCGGACATTATACTCTCCATTTTGGCGATCCTGGCTCTTTTCAGATCCCAATTGCCACCCTTTGCCAAGTTCTCGGCCGCTGCGTTGTTAGTGCTCGGCACAACGGGAGGTCTTGCAAGTATCATGCGACTCATCTCACAGATTGCAGCAAAGTCGGACCCGCTGCAAGGCGTCGTGCTCGCGAGGTGGAGCAATACTGAGGCTGGTCTCTGCATCATTGCCGCTTCGCTGGTCACTCTCCGACCCCTGTTCCAGCGAGTCGTGAGCCGCCCACTGTCGAGATTGAGCGGAATGAACTGGTCGGCCACGGGGTACGGTCCAGGAATGAGTGTCATGAGCATCGGAAGTGCCGCCGGCAATCGTGTCAGCAGTCTCTTCTCCAAAGGCAAGGGCGACGACAGGCGCAAGAGCCGCAGCAAGAGCGTCTCGGGCACAATGACGAACAGGAGCGCAAAGAGCGTCACGGCCCAGCGAGGGGCAAAGAGTAAAAGGACCAGTGGAGATCCCTTTGTCGAGTACGTCGATGGCAACAAGAGCCACTCTGTGATCATGACTTGCGATGATAACGAGTTGGTGAGAATGCCCGGCATGGTCGCAGACCCCGGTGGAGTTCTCGTCGTGGAAAAGGGCAAGATGGTCGAGGGAGACTGGAGCAAACTCAAAGGGGTGGTAGTGACGCTAGAGGTCGACGTGAGCGCAGAAGATAAGAAGCGCAGCAAGTCGGTCTCTTTTGGACCTCCTGCTCATAGAGAACCGGTGCTTTCTGGAGGTCCTTCGGGAGCATTGCAGGTGCCGCAGAGACCGGCATTTGTTAGGACCCGGAGTGCGAATGATGTATGAGTACGGCGACATATCGCACACCTAATTTTAATGTATATTGCTATCGATTCCATACACAGCCCTTGCAGCAGGCATCGAGAGGGTTGGCCAGCCGACACATGCAACATTTACAGACCATAGCCGACGTGACCAGGTACTGCACCGAAGACACCCAAATCGCGTTAATGCTTTAAGGGGGTCAGATTCATAGCCAGCAAGCCTGCTGAGTCAGCAGTGGCAACCTCACCACAGCAGCACGTGACGAGCGATGCAACGAGCCAACGACCAGGGACCCAAGAACAAAGGAAAACTTTCGCTCCCAACCCGAGACGCGGACACACCATGACGATCCGAACCGTCGCCCTCATCGGCGCGACAGGCAAAATCGGCGCATTCGTCCTCGACGCGCTGGTCGCCGCGCACTTCAGCGTCACGGTGCTGCAGCGCGCATCGTCGAGCGCCCGGCCCGCCCACGCGTCCACCATCCAGCTGGTCCAGGTCCCCGACGACCTGCCCGCCGAGGCCCTGGCAAGGGCATCCCACGGCCACGACGCGGCCGTCATCTGCATCCCGCTGACGGATGTGGACGTGCACCTCCGCCTCGCGACGGCGGCCGCGCGGGCGGGCGTGACGCGCTACGTCCCCGCGGACTTTGGCAGCGTGGACGCCGGGTCGGCGCGGGCGCAGGAGCTGGTGCCGCTTTTCGCGCGCAAGACGAGGGTGCGAGAACACCTCGATCGCCTGGCGGTCGAGCACGGGGGTTTCACCTGGACGTCGATTGTCAGCGGGCATTTCTTCGACTGGGCGCTCAAGAGCAATTTCATGCACTTTGATGTGCGGGGCCGGAAGGCGGAGATCCTGGGCCACGGGGCTCAGAGGAGTAGTCTGTCGACGCTGGCGAGGATCGCGGATGCCACGGTGCGGATCTTGAGGATGGCGGAGAGGGAGGAGACGAGGAATAAGGTGCTGTTCATCCAGAGCTTCTGCGTCACGCAGCTGGATATCTTGGAGGCGGTGCAGAAGGCTACCGGGGCGAAATGGGAGGTCGAGTGGGTTGATGTCGATCGGTATATTGAGGAGAACAAGGCCAAGGCGGATGCGGGCGACAAGCAGGCCGTGGAGGATCTCGTCTTTGCGCTTGGCGTGATAGACGGTGATTGGGAGCAGAGACCGGAGTTTTCCATGGATCTGCTCGGGTTGCAGAACGAAGATCTGCAGACTGTTGTCGACGGCGTCATCAAGGATGTTGCGGCCTCGTCGTAGCTGCTGTTGGTGCCATGAACGAGTCGAAAAGCCACGTTGTATCAGCATCAACCGCCGCTTGGAGCCTTCATGGCCTTGCAGACCCGGGGGTCCAGTGGTGGCGTACGAAGCGGACACGACAAAATAAGCACGGCAGAGTGGTATCAACGAATGAACAATGGCAGAATGATGACATTGGAGACGGGCTATACAAAAAAAATAAACCATGTCGACCACCGCCAACGCCGCGCTATCAGTCTTGCCTAAAACCTTAGCAAAGCGATCGTCTGGACAAAGTTCTGCTCGTTTTCGAGGTAAAAGGCCGAATCCTTACCGTCCAGGGTGAATTGGTACTCGGTGCCGACCGTAGTCAACGAGTAGATGCTGTTGCCCCTGCCTGAGCTTCCGCTAATCTCCACGATGGCCCTCTGACATCGGAGTCCGTTGCCCTGATTGCTGCAGGTGACATTGTTGTTATTGAAGAAGCTGTAGTGACCGGCACCGTAGATCAAAATCTCGCTCGAGTCAAGTATACGCAGACCCCATCCGTCTGTGGTTGGCACGTAAGTATCGTTGGTGCTGTTTGCGGCGGGTGGGGTAGGGAAGCGGGGATCACCATAGCGCTGGTCGTATGGGAAAGGAAATGGTGCGGGAGGGTTTGGCTGGTAGTAAGCCGTCTCGGTCTGGATGAAGCCGGCGAAGACTTGACGGGCCTTCTGGAACTGATACTCGTACAAGACGTGGTGTTCGACCCCTGTACCGATCAGCCACACGGGACCGTTCGACTCGTCAAGTAAGCCGCGGCCAGCGTAAATGGTTATCTGTCGCAGTGCCGGATCTTCAATGTCGTGATCGGCGACCCAGAACCAGGTGTTCTCAAAGTACTGGCCCGAGGCGAAGCGTGTGATGTGCAGTGACATGAAGGCCGCCACACACTTGGGATTGACTGGTGGAGCGGGGACAGAAGGCGTAAGTAGACAATCAGCCAGGAGAAGCTCTGATCCCTGGAATCCGCCGATACGAGTGTGCACATCCCAGTACCCCGATGGGGCGGAGGCAGGGGAGGCGAGGTTGACCTCCAGCTCAATGGCACCCGCTTGCGGGCCCCGACCGGAAATAACAATGTCTGACATTTCGACCGTACCACGCTGGCCGGGGAAGCCGACCTGCACGACCGGCCTTGGGTTCTTGACATCGTTAAAGTAAGCGCCACTGGAAAGGATGACCGAAAAGGCCTCGCCAACGATCTTTGCGTTTGGTGGAACAAACACGGTTCGAGTCACCACATAGTCCCCGTGGTCGAGAAAGAGAACCTTGTTGGATGCGGCTGCTAGGATGATGGCAGCATTGAGAGCGAGTGTATCGTCCGCTTTGCCATCGCCTTTGGCACCGAGTGAGCGAGCAGAGATGAAGGACGAGAGGGGAAGTCTCTCATAGGCAGGCTTGGAGCGTGTGTAGAATCTACCATTGGCCTGTAACGTGGCAGGACGGTTGTTCGGACTGATGGGTCCCTGGAACTCGGTCGGACCGTTTGGTGCGTATTCGTGACCTTGGCCCCAGCCTGCGATGGTCGAAGCACCAGTACTACCAGCCAGCACAGTACCGCTGGGACCCTGCACGGCGACCGGCACATTGTTGAGTTGCACGTTTTCGAGTATGAGACTGCCAGCAGCCTCGGGTAATGAGTTGGCATCACGGGCTGACTTGATACCGACGGGTGTGTTGGTAATGCTGCTGTCGACAAAGTTGATGGATCCGACGGTCTGAGCCTGACTGCCACCATTGGACATGTCAAGACCGACGGAGCAGTTGTTGATCGAGATGCCTTGGTATGTCCAGCCCCAATTCCAGATCTGGCTGATTGCAGTCACCGAGTTGTAGAAGGTCATGTTGCGCATGGTGAATTGCTGGTTGCCAAATGCGACTCCATTGAGGCCTCCGTAAAAGGTCAGATCGTTCATGAAGCCTCCACTGCCAGACTCGATGAAAATGCCCTGGTGTTGCGTTCCTGGCGCATCGCTCATGCGGAAGACCAAGTTCTGCAGACTGGTCGCTTGACCCGTTGGCCAGTGCACACCTGTAGTAGCTTGGTTGGCAGGGACATCTGTCATGTCGAGGATCATGTTGCGGACCAGGCGCCAGAAGACATTGGTGGCTCCGTAGACGAGCTGGCCGTTGGGTCCGTAGGGATCGGCCTCGATCATGCCAATGGCACCAGGACTGAGCGTGTAGTTGGAAAAGGCCTTGAGCACGGGCAGGCAGTTGGGATTGCCAATGATGTGGGTGTAGTAGTAATCTACGATGGGGGCAGAGATCATGTATGTGCCGGGCGGGAAATACACAAGCGCTGGAGTGGTGGTGGTCGATGCACACCCCGGTCCGCAGCGCTCACCACTGGAGATGGCTGCCTGTAGAGCGGCAGTGTCGTCGGTCACACCATCGCCCTTTGCACCATAGTCTTTGACGTTGCGAAAGACTTTGTATTGAGCAGGATTTGCGTTGAAAGCAGCTATGCCTTGCTTCTTGATGTCGGCCAGCCAGTAGCCGCAGCTATCCTGAGGGGGAGTCGGCTTGGGCGGCTTGGGTAGCCCGGGGAGCTTGATGGGGCCTATGGTGTATCTCGAGAACTTTTCCAGCATTGCCCTTGCCAATTGCTTGATTTCCTCGGGCTCGAACACACCTTGTGTGAAGATGCCGCGCTGTGCATGGACCCCTGCCGAGAAGGCGAGGAGCGAGAGGCCAAGGGACTTCATCGACACCATGCTGAGACGGAAAAGAAACAAAAAAGTCACCTACCAGGACCGTCAAGGGGCGAGAGGTCAGCCCTCTTTTAATACGACACTGCGTTCACGGACAAAAGGTGCGTGTGGTGCTGCACGGGACCAAATGACCAAAGCAATAGCGGCAGCCATACATGTGCATACTCCAGAAGGGCGATGGTTAGCGCGAGATGGCGTTGCTGAGGGTGCCCTTGGATAGGAATTTTTTGCACACGCCGCGGGCGCGCTAGAAGGCGAAGTATGCATGGGATACTGGTTGTTGATGCCCCCGCAAAAGCACGGGAAGCCTCTGATTGGTGCCCGACTGTTGCGGGGTCATCATCTCGTTAACCTCGGCGGAGCAAAGGGGACTCCCCTTGCTCGGATCGGCAGGAGAAAGAAACAACAATTCCCAGGATCTTCAATCTCGCACGGCCAGATCGCCCTAAGCACCGCTATACCACATCTCCCGAGTATCGCTAGGACACCATCGTGCTCCAGCGTGAGCGTGTCCCAGGTCGGCCTTGCTCATCGATTGTGCGCCAACAAGACTTCCCCTTCCCACCAGCGGAGCGATGCGCATCTGGTGCTGGTGAGGGGTCAACAGCCACAACGTCTCGCTAGCAAGCTGTAGGTACAGTACGCAGGGCCGGCCAAGGAGTCACGCATCTTCCAGAAGGGTTGCAGAGCCGCGCTGATGCAACCCTGCCGCGGGATACATGCATCATAGCGCGCGGGCGATCCTCGAGGTGCCGGTATGGGGACCATCGTGTTTTTACTATTGTATCTGAACGGTAAGATGCAAGATCTGCACGTCTGTTTTCGGCCTGTCAAGATGATCCGGCGTGACCTGTCCACCCCATGGCACCTCACATGCTCGATTTGACCTCGCCAGCAGGGATCTTGCCTTCGGCTCGGAGTCCTTGGTAGAGCGCATAGGCTGCTAGTGCCTTTGCATCTCTCGCACCTTCCCGCCACAGATCTCTCAGCGCAACCAGCTTTAGCGTGATCTTCTCGCCATGGTCTCGAAGACCCGTGAGCTTGCCTTGCCAGTCCTTGAGCTGATCGCGTGGGATCCGCTTCTGGTAGACGAAGATGGGTATGAATTCGTCACAGCCGCCAGCGCTGGGGTAGACGGCTTTGTGTAAGGCCTCGCCGGACTCGGCTTGTGCATCCTTGTCCAACGCCAGGGCCGTCATGTCCAACAATTCGTCCTGTTTGATCTCGAGTCCGGTCTCTTCGGCGAGCTCCTTTGCAGCACCGCCAGCGAAAGATCCGCTGTCATCAAGCATGCCAGCTGGTATCTCGGCAAAGGACAGTGACCCCGCTGGTATACGAGGTTGGAGCGTGAGTATGACGTGCTTGTCTTGCTCGGTCCCCATCTCGACATCGTCTGGCTGCAATATCACCTAGCATTGCGTCAAGCTGATTCCCAAGAGAGAAAGTCTCCACAAACGACCTACCAGCATCGCAACACTCCCACCTCTCAAAAAGATCGAGCCAGGCAGCATTTCATCCTTCTCGTTCCTCACCTCGGCCTTGAGCTTGATGAAACCCACGCGCTTGCCGCCAAAATAGTCGACAGCCTGGATCTGGATGCTCTTCAATTGATACGGCTCGTGGTGGAAGGCATGCTCCGCGCGGCTTTGCTGAGCCAGACTCGTCTTCAAGGTGCTCGTCCAGTTCTTGAAGGCCGTAAAATTGATCAATTGTTCCTCGGTGAGATCATCCGTCAACGTGACTGGCACCGATGGTTTCCAGTCGTTTAGTGTAAAGGTGGTCATGCTGGCGGCGAGGACCGTGTGATGAGAGTCGATGATGCGGGAACCAGTATGCAGAGGCCACTGCCGATGGAGACGAGCAGCGATACTACCGCATCGCATGTATATAGCCGTTCAAATTTATCAATGTGACCGCAGTCGTGTCGGGCAGTGCTCGAGATCAGGCACGAGAGCTGGTGCTTGGTGGCACAGTGGAAAGAAACTGTGCCTCAGGTTCAGAAGTGCACGCGCGCCAATGACGTTTGCACAGGATTTCCTTGACCGAGGTGAGACCTCGCAGGTTGATGCAACTTCAACTCAACCCAATCGATTTGAAAGCTCGAAAGAGTCATAGTCCGCGACCTAGGGTAACTCATCGCTGCTGGGCCGCAGGAGCGAGTCCATCCTCGAGAGACACAGCCCGCTGACTCATTTCTCGTTTCTCGCTCCTTTGCTCAATGCGGACACCGCGATCCGGTCCTCTATAACATCGTCCATGTGAAAAGTATATCATACATAGGTAGGTCGACTGTCCTTGGGAAAAGGGCCCATCGGATCATTGCGACATGACATCTACACAATCACGCATCGTGGCAAGCAGCCAGCAAACCAGATTCCATCTCAATGATCACGCGGCACCTGGTAGTGTAAGTCATTTCGTGAGCATACAGACAGAAAGTCTGATTGACCTGTCAAAGTTACACATCTCTGGTATAGATCTGTCAGTTGTATCGGAGCTTGACCAATCCAATCACCACAAAGATGCCACCTCCTCCTCACAACAGCTGCCCCCCAGGAGACGGCCTGCAGACCTCGACATTCTGACGGATGCGGAGCTCAGGTTGGATCGGGCGGTCTGCTATGCGCTCATAGGGAGGAATGGATCCGGCAAGTCGAGTACGACCCGTCACCCTCCCCACGTTGAGCTCTACTGAAGCAGCCTCCAGCCCTTATTCGAGCCATTCATGAGAAAGTCATTCCTGGTCTACCCATTGATCTGAAGGTGGGATGTCTCCAGCAGACCGAACGAAACACGAATGCTGCGGAAGCTACCGATTACTTTGACAGAGGAGAAGATTTATCAGCTCTGCCTGTAATCCAATATGTGACGATGAACGACCCAGTCATCATCAAATGGAGAAAAGACCTCGACTGTGAGTCATGCCACGAGACCGTCATATGAGCATCTCACTGACCGTGGAAGGTCTCACGGGACGACAGGACGACGCAACAGATGCGGAGCAGGACAAAGCCCTTTTTCGCTATAGAAACTATCTCCATTATCAGGAACAGACCAATCTACGGAGAAAGCAGATGCAGGCGCAACTCCAAAGCGGTGCTCGAGGTGCCAAAGCGAGGAAGGAGTTGCTGACGGCCCAAGCAAAGGCTGCGGAAGTGTGGAAACGGTTCGAGACAATCCAAGCCTAACCCACGCTCGTTATAGTATTGATCTTGTGCAGCACCGAGGACATACCTGAAGACATCACGACGCCCGAAGTGCAGGCAGAGCTCCGAGAGGCGGCAGACATTGTCACGGACTTGCAAGACAAGCTCGCTGCCGTACGTATTGCTGAGTAACCAGGACTACTTGAGCTGACAATCTACAGCTCAGCGTCGATGGCCGCGAGAAGACGGTCATGGCCGTTCTCGTGGGACTCGGATACACCGCACCCATGATGCAAAAGCCTGTGCGCGAATTGTCGGGGGGCTGGAGGATGCGCTGTGAGCTGGCCACTGCTCTTGTGCAGACGTCAGATCTCTTGATCCTCGATGAGCCTACAAATTACTTGGATTTGCTCGGAATCATGTGGCTACAGCAGTACATCGACCATCTAAAGGCCAATGAGGACAAGATCATCATAGTAGTGTCTCACGATCGAGACTTTGTTGATGCTGTTTGCGATGAAACCATCGTCCTTCGAGACAAGACTCTCAACTATTTCAGCGGCAATGTCACGGAATATGAATCCGACCTGCGCTCCCGCATCAAGTATCTGAGTCGCATGCAGGAGGCTCAGGATAGGGAAGCCGACCGAGCTAAAAAGTCGATCGCCAGCACCATCAAGCAGGGCAAGAAAAAGGGCGACGATAATGCCTTGCGCATGGCAAAGTCAAAGGCCAAAAAGTTAGAAACACAGTCGGGAATGCTCAAAAGTGCGACGGGGGGCAGATTCAAGCTCAGCAGAGACAGGATCGGTACGTGTTGGCAAATTCTTTGACAATCAACTTTGACTCACACAGCTACAAGGTTGGCAGGACAGCAAGGTCGCAGCCATTGAGATACCAACCTTCGAGACCGGCGTCTCGATGACTATTCCTGGAGTGACCGAATTGCGCAGTGCAGGACCTCTGCTCTCCCTGGAGAGAGCATCTTTCCGGTACAACAAATCCGAGACTATCACCATCAAGGAAGCGAGCCTTACCCTGCATATGGGAGATCGAATAGGTATCATGGGTGTGAATGGCAGCGGGAAATCCACCTTGACCAAGGTTCTTCTCGGTGAACTCGAGCCGAGCAGTGGCAAGTCTAGTTTTCATCCTCAACTCAAACTTGGATACTACAGCCAGCACGCAGTCGAGAGCCTCAAGACCCAAGGTAGAGATCAGCCAGGAGTTTCCGCCCTGGCCCTCATCCGACAGAGCTCAGCAGGCACCCTGTCCGATCAAGACGCCCGAGCTCTTCTGGGCAGTTTTGGTCTTTCGGGCCGGACTGCGTCGGATGTCCCATTCGCTTCCCTCTCTGGCGGCCAGCTGGTCCGACTGGCACTGGCGATAGTGCTTTCGGAACATCCCAATCTGCTCGTGTTGGACGAAATCAGCACACATCTCGATCACCACACCGTCACCGCTCTCGCGGATGCGCTGAGCGAGTACGAGGGCGCCATCGTCCTGGTCAGCCATGACCGATTCCTGATGAAGCGGGTCATTGAGGGTATGAAGGACCCAGCTGATGAGGGCAGTGAGAACAGCGACGAGGACGACTTGAATGGTGGCACAGGCAGGCGACAGATCTTGGTTATGAAAAATGGCAGATTGAGGCTGCAAGCCGATGGAGTTGATGGTTATGAGCAGAGTGTCGAGAAGATGCTCGCAAAGTTGGTATGATCAAGAATACAACCCCCTGGATCACAGGACGTATGATGACGCCTTCCCCGCACTCGTCCACTGCTCCGCCAACCCCTCCGCGACGCTCAAGGCACTAGCCGCCTCTTGTGTTCTATAAGGTATCTACCCACCCTTAGTACGGTATGCGAGGAGCTAAACACTGATACTACCCCGCAGATAGGTACGTTGATGTAAGTGCCTGGTGCTGATCACTGATCTATGTGACTTCTCCGGTTCGCCCCCTCCGCTCATCAATCTAATCACTCCTCCTGCCATTTTCATGATATCACGGCCCCATTGAACATAGCACAGCCAACTCTGATCCGCTGCTAAGATGGCGGGTGACAAGCCATGGCCAGAATCACCTGTTGGCAACAAAGATCACACCCAGGCTGCCGTGGTCATCGTCGGTGCAGGTATCTCTGGCATGTGCACTGCCATCGACCTGATCAAGACCAACAACTGCCGCAACTTCATCATCGTCGAGAAGAGTAGCGGAGTCGGCGGTAAGTTTGATGGAGCTATCGCACGGTGCGGATGACGACCGCTAACAAGTCTCTCGTAGGCACCTGGTACGACAACCGATATCCCGGCTGTTGCTGCGATGTCTACAGCATGCTCTACTCCTTTTCCTTTGAGCAAAAGTCGGACTGGACCAGGGAGTATCCCGGCCAGGAAGAGATTCTGGAGTACTTGGTAGGAGTTGCGCAAAAGTACAATCTGTACCAGCACATCCGCTTCAACACACATGTCGAAGAGGCAAGATGGGACGACGTCGCGCTCAAATGGCGAACGAGCGTCTCTACTGTTCGTGGTAGCAAGGAGGCAGAGGCCAACCCGAGCTACGAGATTGAGAGCGACTTCCTAGTCAGTGCTGTCGGGCAGCTCAACGTTCCAAAGTGGCCGGATGCCATTCCCGGACTGAGAGACTTTCAAGGGAAACTAATGCACTCTGCTAGATGGGACTGGAGCTATGACTTGAAGGACAAGAAGATTGCTGTGATTGGAAATGGTGTGTTGCACATTATCAAGGAGGCAGACCACCACTGACAGATCAAGGTGCCACTGCTGTTCAAATCGTTCCAGAGCTCCAGAAAGTCGCCTCACAGGTCGTAGTATACCAACGTACACCAAACTGGGTCGTCCCTCGCATGGACGCCCCCGTACCGTCCTACGCCCAGACACTGATGAAGTACATCCCGCCCCTCCGCATACGCAAACGCTCCCTCCAGATGGACTACCGCGAATCCACCTACGACGGCCTCGTCAATCCCTCGTCTTTCGTATCCTCCGAATTCCGCCGCCTGTGCCTCGAGCAAATGCACGCCGCCTTCCCTTCCGACCCGGACATCCGCTCCCTCCTCACCCCTTCCTACTCCCCCGGCTGCAAACGCATCCTCATAAGCGACGACTACTACCCCGCCCTCGCCCAGCCCAACGTCCGTCTCGAAACCCGACCCATCACCTCCATCGACCGCACCGGCATCACCGTGCAGACCCCCGACTCGACCCCATCCCACACCCCCTTCGACCTCATCGTCTGCGCCACAGGCTTCCAGACCCTCGCCTTCCTCCACCCGATCAACCTCCACGGCCACCAATCCGCCTCCCTCTCCAAAGCATGGCACGACAGTGGCGGCGCACAAGCCCTCTACGGCATCCTGGCGCCCTCGCAGCCCAATTTCGGGATGCTCTACGGCCCAAACGCGAACCTGGGCCATAACAGCATCATTCTCATGATCGAGGCGCAGAGCCGGTACATCAACGCGCTGATAGCGAGGGTGTTGGCCGCTCGGCGCGGGGCCAAGGGGTTACGCCTCGTGGCCCGTCCCGCGCGCATGGAGGCGTATAATCGGTGGTTGCAGGAGAGGCTGCGCGGGACGAGTTTTGCCGATCCCACCTGTACCAGCTGGTATAAGAATGAGGCCGGGCTGATTACGAATAATTGGTGCGGGACCGTCGTCGAGTACCAGAAGATGTTGGAGGAGGTGAGGTGGGAGGACTTTGAGGTCGGCGGGGATGGTAGTGGGGTGGTGCAGGGAGAGGGGGAGAGGGCGTGGATTGGGAGGGTGAGGGAGGAAACCACGTTTAGTAACGCCGCGCTTGCGGTCATGGGGGCTGTGAGTCTTGCCGGCGCGGTCGCTGGGACTGCTGCTGTGATAGGAGCGCTGAATGGGCGGGGCTTGAGAGTCAGAGGGAGATAGGCAGACACTTTGAGAACATGGATCATGCTGCTCATTTTGTTAAAAGCTGCCCTGGTGTGATCTGCCACTGTCCAGAAGACAACAAAACGCCACAAATATGCCCCCGACGCTCAAGTCGCTATCCTATCCCTTCGTATCTCATGAGTAGGCTGCGGCTCACAGTCCCATTGTGTAGTCATGCTCGATACCTGGCGTGACGCTGGCCATGAACTTCAAGAAGACGACGAGATACTGGTCCACGCGAATGGCGCTCTCGTCTTCTCCCTGCTCTCCTTCATCGAGTACTTCCCATTCATCGCCTTCTCCCTTCTTGCCGTCCTTGATGTCCAGCCCTTTGGTCCCCTCCACAAGACCCTCGAGACCTTGATCGCTCTTGACATTCTGGCCCTTGCGCAGCTTCTGTTTCCTGATCTTAAGCGCTGCATCTGCCCGATCGAGCAGGGTCTTCATGACGCTGGCGTGTCGGCAGGGATGGACAGAGGCTGTCTTGACAACGGGCGAGATGAAGGGAAAGTCCTCGAGTGTGACCGTCTTGTCCTTGTAGTCGCCCACAATATCGTCCATCATGGCCGTCGGCGGAAGCGGCACCGGGGGCGATCCTGGCGCAGGGGAAGAGTACCCCGACAGATACAGCCTCGGTGTGCGGTAGTACGGGGTATATGTGATGTAGAGGGTGTACGTCCTCAGCGGCCTGTCTCAAAAAGTCAGATACGTGCCTCATGCCACTTGGAATAGTACTCACGAATCACCACCCTTGGTGTCCCTAATGATAGCCTCATCATCACTCTCGTCTTCCATGTCGGGGATCTCCTCTTCCTCTTCCACCCTGGCCTCCAATACACCCCCTTCACCTAGCGTCCTCACCTCTCCCACCCTCTCCCCCTCGCTCCGTCCCTCGTTCCCACCGGCCGTAGTCCAACCCTCTTCGCCCGCATCCCCTTCCACCACCCCTTCCCCGCCGGTCCCCGCAAAATCCTCCCCCAGCCTCCTGCGACACGGTACACCGCGCGTCACGAGGTACTGCTTCCCCGGCGGAAAGTACGCGACCCGCTTGTCCGGTGACGAGGCGTCCGCCCACGACCAGGAAGGGAATTTGTAGACGATAAAGTCGCCGGCGAGCAGGAACTCTTCCGGCGTGATCTGGCCGGTGGAACGGAAGGTGGAGGAGGTGGAGAGCGGGGCATAGGTGTCGCGAAGACGGTCGAGGGTGGAGTGAATAAAGTTCATCGTCGTTGTGTAGATAGTTGAAAGGAGCGCGAGGGATGTGAGATCCGTGGGGCGGGACTGTTTGGCGGGGTCTTTACGCTGCCGCGGCTTGCCTAGAATGAGATCGCAGGACTCGAGGGCCTGATCGTCTTCTTTGCCCAGTGCTCTTTTTTAGTGATGTCCTCGTCAGAAGATGCCTGAAGTCTCTGAAGCTTTGGTGTTTACAAACGAACGAAGGTGGGGGGCAATCGGTCAGGGCACGTCAGCAGTCGCAGGAGATGAATGATACCTAGCCTTGGCGCGGGGCATCACGGGCAAGCCCGGAAGCGGTGTGATCAAGTCATGCGGCTCTGCAGTGCTCAGCTGAGTCATAGACATGGTTCCAAGGTTGGTAAGGTGCTGGTGCCAATGATACATGTCCGACTAGCGGCTACATTGTGGATGCTATCTGATGAATTCCCTTCAATACTACGCCAGAGTATTAGCCCATGCGATGCCGCTATATAGATAGAAAAAATTGCAGAATGTGTATGTAGTATTCACAGAGTGTCGAAGAGTAGAATGTCAATCATTGTTCGCTTCGCTAGAACGCCCACTTGATATCACATATATGCTAGACTTATGCAGTGCCGACTTTTGTGCCGTTCTTGACAACCACTTGTTGAGTGTTGAGGTTTGCGCTGTAGCCGTTCTGGAGTGTGATGTTTGTGGACGCGACTCCCGGCGCTGCCTGTCCGCTGAACCATTTCTGAAAGGCTGACTGCGCTGCGATAGCCTCATTAAGCTGTCCGGAGTCTTGCAGGACGTATAGAACAGCGACACGGGCAAAATCCAGCTCTAGTGGGGAGGTGTTGTTAGGGCTGTTGGTCGGCGTGGAGCCCGCTGGACCACCAATGGCAAAGACGATGCCATTGCTGGTGGCTGCTGCCTGTGAGGAGTCTACGGTAGTCGTGACCTGACGTTCTTGCAACGTCCTCGTCGGCTTCTCTGACAAGTCGGCCTTGGCGGCATCTGGCGCGGTCAGGACGTACTCGCCGCTCAAGTCGATTGAGCGTCGTTCGCTCTGCCCACCAAATGTCACCAGTGCATTCTCTGATGCACAAGACAAGTTCGTGGCAGCGAACAATGACAGAACTTGTGCGCCATCGAGAGGGATGCTGAAGTTGGCCTGAGCGTTGTTGAATAGGCGGGGCAAAGAGGTGCCGATGGTGGCATTAGATGCCCCTGGCAGATTGACAGACGAGCAGGATGGACCTTCCGCAGTCGTGCATGTCGATCCTGTGAAGCCGTTCACGCAGAGGCAGCGGCATCCTCCGTCTGTCCCGAGGAGGTTTGTGCCGCCATTCTGGCACGTCAATCGCGCTCGGCAAGCATCAAGTGACTGAGCATTGTTCTGTTGCTGACGTGGGATGACAATGAGAACCACGGGGACAATGACAGCAGCCGCGATGAGCAGGAGCAGAAGTAGGAGCAGAAGCAGGAAAGCCCAAACAGGCATCCCACACACACGCTTCTTAGGTCTTGGCCCGCCTCGTTTTCCGTTGTCGCTGAATGACGGCAGGGTGCTGTGTCGAAGATTGCTGGGCCAAGCGAACCGACCAGACCCAGTGGAGCGTGGTGTCCCCACGGCGGGAGGCGGGAATGCTGAAATCATGTCGTGAAGCGAATTGCGCTTTCCGCCATTCTTGTAGCCTCCCTTGTCCTCGCTAATCATCCAGTCGAACCCGAGTCTGCTAGCGGTCTTGCCTCGATCCAAGTTGGAAGCTAATTTGGTAGCTCGACGGATGAGGTCTGGCAAGCTAGTAAGGCTTCCTCGTTGTTCAGCTTCGCGGACTGCATCCACGTTTAGTCTTGGTGGACGTCTTGTTCCCACTCTTTGCGATAATTGGGACGGTTGGTTCAAGTGGCTGGATTTGTCGTCCACGTGAGGGAGTGCGCCGCCTTTCTCAAGTCGATTGAGGATCGAGTTCACCCTAGGGTCTTCCGGATTATTGTTCTCGTATTTCCGGGGTATGCAATCGGGCATGGGCTCGTTCAGGTACTCTTTGTTCCTGTACTTCATAAAGTCCGACTTTTCCGATTCAGATGAAGAGCGATCAAAGAAGGAAGTGTCAGCCACCCCCAACGGCCCGCTGCTGCCTGTCCTAGCAGATAGATTTCCCTTTGACTGATCCGACATCTGACTTTTATCAAGGGTGTTGCTCGAATCTACAGGCTCAAGCCGAGGCCGGCCCATGGGGGGGAGAGGCATCGCGCGCATATCTTCTTCGAAACTATCGTCCGAATACGTACTCGTGCGTCCTGGAGCATTCTTGAGGTTCTCACCTGATTTGATGGTTGTCAAGGTAGGTTTGGAGCGTTTGCCCAGGCTAGCTTGTCGTACCAGGGCGGGAGGAGAGTCGCGATCGGCTGGCATTGCTGCGCGTGGGGGCAGCATGACTTCGGGTTCATCATACTCGGAAGCGTAAGAGTCCACATTCGGACGACCGTATTTGGGTGTTCCGGCCTCATTCAGGTAGTAGTCAGGAACGCCGATCGGGATGGCATTGCTAGAAGCGTAGGACCCCCGAGACTCATCACCAGGTCGAAGACTGCTACCTCGAGCGCTGTCTCGCGCGCTGTCGGACTCTTCCACAATTGGCGTGACCTGAGATAAGTGCGTGGGCTGAGAGTAGTAGGATGAAGGACCCCTCCTAGACGATGGTGGCGGTCCAAGCGGTGCACGTTCTCTTGGCGACTTTGGGGGGATAGGTTGCTGATGTTGAGGTCGGGCTTGCTGGAATGTGGGCGGAAACGGGGGTAAGGCCTGAGGCAGTGGGGGAGGCGCTTCGGGAACCGAGTACGAGGACGAGGTCGAGGCCATCGAGGCACCTGTGATGGGTCGGGACGAGTTTGGAGATGGATAGCCATCGTAGCCATTGTCGCTCCACACTCCAGGACCCGAGTAGACCGACGAAGTGGGGTGACTTGGATGGCTAGCATATTGTGGGATTGGTTGATCGTCGTATGCGGTGCGATTGCTCGCAGGCTTGGGCTGACCAAGGACCGCAGTGCCTGTGGGACGAGGAGGCCTTTGTGGAGGACCCATTCTCGAGGGGCCCATGCCCATCTGAGCCGGAGCCGGCGCCGGCGATGAAGCCGAGGAAGCAGGAAGAGGCCATTGCGGTGATTGTAGAGGTTGCCTTGCCGGGCCCCTACTGAAATTGCTGGGGCCGTTCTTCCTCAACACACCTGGGTTGCCTTGTGGCGGTCGTTGCTGCTGCGAAGGTAGCGCCTGTCTTGTCTGGGCACTTTGTCTGGGAGAATCGTAGTCGTAGTCGTAGTCGTCTGGACCGGCTGGCCGTCTGGCAGGAGGCGGCGGAAAGGTAGGGATGCCATAGGGCACGCCCTGGCCGTGGTAGTTGCTCATGTGGTGTTTAGTCTATCGCTCGACATGGGTTGATGCCGCAATCGGTTCGACGCGGTTGCTTCGTGGATATTCCGCACTTTGCCCAGCTCTTGAAAATATCATGAAGCACGTCTGGATGCTCGCGTCAACCGTTGTGCATGCGGGGTGGTTCTCCGCTCGTTTGGCCGTTGTCGTTGTGGATAGGGCGATAGGGCGAATTCTTGGTCAGAAGAGGCTGCCGGGGGGTGGTGTTGATGTGGCTGGAAAGAATAGAGCAGTTCGGTTCTGTGCTCGGCTCAGAACTCGGAGCAGTCAGCAGATGGACGCTCGAGATGTTGACGAAACGGCGAATGCTCGCAAGGCAGAAGTCCCGAACTGACTGCTATGGCAGCAGGGAGCCTCGCGAGGAATAGGCTGTAACTCACCCTGCGGTCGAAAGTGATCAGGCAAAGGGTGTACAACTGTCGATCCGGCGACCAGGAAATGGATAAAAGAGTGACTGTGGTAAAATGCCGCAAGGAGTGACGACCTATGCAGAGAAGAACTGCACACTAGAAGAGGAATGCTCGTAAGCGGAGAAGGCGCTGTGTCGACACGAGCAAAGGTGAGTCGTCGGGGTAAGGAAAAGAGAGGTGCAAGACTACGAGGGCGTGTTGTTGGGAGGCCGCCGCAGTGGTAGGCTGTGGTGCTGCTACGGCGCAGAGAGCACGTCTCAGACGAGCCTCTCTCTCTCTCTGTCGCTCTCGCTCTCTCTCGCCCTGTCAATAATTCTCTCAGGAACAGAGGCTTGGGTCGTCCAATGACAGGCCAGCCGCAATTACTACCAGACAGACAAAGCCAGTCGCCGTCGGCAGTGCGCCATGTCTCTGGTGGTGTCCATGATCGATCAACAGCCTCCTGTCGGGATAAGCAGGGCGGGCAGCGACGAGAGAACCACGACAGACTGCGAGATTCGTCTCCGAGATGCCTCTGCTAGCGAGAGACGGAGAGATGCATCAACCAGGAGTAGACGTGTCTGGGCCTGATGTGGCATGGTCTGTCGACTTTGAAACGCCCGAGTCTGTGCCACGTCCGCGGATTTTGTGTGCGTCTGACTCCGCCTTCATCTGCGCTGCTCGACCACCTCATTTCTCTCGGCTGCGAGGTGGGGACGAATAGATTGTCCCCCGGCCAGATGAAGCCCTGTGCTGACGGCCATGACAAGGATTGCTCTCCATCGCGGATCTTGCGCGTGGTTCATCGGGACTCGTACTTTCACTTACCGCGGCCACATCCAGATGGCACATGCTACCTCGAAACGTCCACCACACCCTCGACAATTTGCGCGGAGATTTGTTGATGGCTTCACTACAACTGGGACAGTAGTGGTTCGACCAGGAATAGCAGCGACCCACTGCACAGTCTGCGGGAGCTAGTTACCGTGGTGAAAGAGGAGGCTAACCGGTCGATCCGGGGACAGAGATCGTGCATATCAACTGGATATGATTCTTTGCACTCGCATCGGACTTCCAGACAGGCAACACCAGATGGTTGCTTCCTGCTTGATGTGTCGGCGGCATCTTGACACGTCCTTGACGTTGTACGCAAAGGTAGGTGCGGCCGACGATCATCACTACTGCCTGAAATGCAACATCGACATTGCATTGTTATTCACTTTGAGGTACTGTAGGCCTCCGCTGCCATCTTCCATCCCCTCTACATGTTCCATCCCCTCTACATGTTCCATCCCCTCTACATGTCCTTACTCTCCCCTTGCCCAGCGTATCAGCTCATATGGTCTTCCCGGAAGATGATGCCTGCTTGTCAACGTTCGCAATGAACACTCCATCATCTCCATCGCCATGTATCTCCAGCACGGCATCCACATCGGTTCGTAATCATGCCAGCTCGACAAGTTCGCTGCAACTCAGACCACGGACGCCTTACCACGCGGATCATCATTGGCCAGGTCTTAGCCGTAGCACACCTCGTACTGAGGCAAACATTTCGAAACGCCGTACTCGGCTTAGCAGTCTTCTCTCGACTCCTCCCAGACGTAGTCATTCGGCATTGAACCAGGAGATTTTTTCCAACGCCCGCTCCGGTACAAAGAGCCCCCTGGCTCCACTTCCGCTATCGTTCGCCGGCATTGCTGACAGTAACTCGACGACTGGCCTCCACAAGAGCACATCTCATGTTTGGTCAAGGGGCAGGTCGACCATCCCCGCCAAGCCGTCGCTGTCCACGGGCAACTCCAGCTCGTCAGAATGGACCGACGATGACAAATTCTTGACCATACGTACAGTGGAGGATCGACAGGCATCGAATACATCGCCAAAGCCTCGTCGTCGGCGCTACACAGCAGAGAAACTTCCCATGCCAAAGCCGACCGTTCGAGATGAAGAGCCTGTCGACGCGCGCAGTCGACTAATGCCACTATGCTCACCCACAACTTCCTCTGGCCAGTCAAGGTCAACCAACTTCTCCCACTTCGAAGACGAAGAACGCCTTAATACCCATGAGCCCTCCGTCACGCCTACTGAGACCATTGGGTCTTGCGAAAAGGGATCCCACGACGGACATGCACTCAGTCCGCTCAGTCCCAACGTAGAGATCTACCGTGGACCCGCCAGACATCGCCATCGCGCGCCTCTTGCACCGCCTGCATGTGAGGATGACAATCCTTTCAGAGGCCTCATGCCCTCATCTGAGCTGTCTTCTGCAGGAGAAGACTATGACGATTCTGACAATTCTGACGATGGTGGCACGGCCAGGATGATCCCGCCTACTCCGACCCGTGTTTCTACCTATTTCTGACCTGCAGCCATGGGAACTTTGACACGGTACCACGCTGAAGACAAGCGGCATGGCACGACGCGACCTCGGCAAACGGCATGGTTTTTCATAGTTCTGCATAGCCGGTGTCTATTCTTGGGTATCATGCAGTATCTCTATCACCAGTAGTCTATCGAATGTATACATTTGCGGCTTTTGCTGTCCCATCCGTCGACGGTCTGCCGTGCGTCATCACTCGCCCCGTCCCTGTCGCTGCATGACTTCCCTGATCTCGGCCTCCGTCCAGCCCAGCACATACAGCACATCCACCAAACTCCCACCATTGATCCTCGCGGGCGCCCGTTCCTGCACTTTGGGCTTGGCACAAAAGGCTACCCCCAACGCCGCCTCCCCCATCATGGGCAGATCATTACTCCCATCACCGACAGCCAGCACGGCATCCCGACCCACGCCTCTCCTCCGACCAATCTCCCCCATCAGCTCCTTCTTCCTCTCCCCGTCCACGACCCGGCTCCCCTCCCTGACCCTTCCCGTCAACTTGCCCTCTTCATCCACCTCCAACTCATTCGCCCACGCCTCGTCCAAGCCCAACTCATCCCTGACCCAAGTGGCCAAGTCGACGAACCCCCCGCTCAGCACGGCCGTGTTCCACCCCTGACTGCGCAGACACGCCACACACTCCCTCGCCCCCGGCGTGAACGTGATGACGCTCTCCCTCAGATGCGACCAGATGGACGGACCCACGCCGCGGAGGAGGGCGACGCGGGCGAGCAGCGACGCCGTGAAATCCGTGTAGGGCTCCTCGCCGCGCATGGCGGCTTCGGTAATGGCGGCTACGGACGAGTAGAGGTCTAAAGACCGCGCGAGCTCGTCGATGACTTCTTGCTGGATAAGCGTCGAGTCCATGTCGAAGACGGCGAGGCGGGGAGGGGCGGAGGCGGACGTTGATGATGACGAGGTGGAGGAGGAAGAAGCAGAGTGGAGTTTGTGGAGCGGGCCCAGGGGTTGCAAGACGGGTTCTAGGGAGAGAGGGGTCAGGAGCGGGGAGAGCGTGTGGGTGAGCGCTGTGCATTGGGGGAGGGTGAGGGGGTCGGTGGTGGAGAGCTGGAGCTCGAGGACGCGGTGGGCGGTAGCGGGGGAGCCGTCGAGGAAGCGCTGTGTGGGAGGGGTCGTGGCGAGGGGTAGGTCGTGGGCGAGGGAGGGGACGATGGCGGAGAGCTTTTCGGTCCAGGTCGAGGCAGGGAGGGGACCCGCGGTGGAGAACAGGGTGAGGATGACGGACGAGGCCATGGCTGGATGGACGATTTTGTCAGACAGGTTTTGAGAAGGTGATCTCTAGACTCCTGGCGAGGTGTGCCAGCTGCAGTGAACAGCAGCCGATGGGATGGATTAATAAATTTTGGGGACGAGAGGACGATGTCGGAGGTGTCGCACTTTAGCCAATCAGGACCCATCTTCGCCGCATTGTGCTGCAGCAGCGCTTGTCACCACCAACCCCCGGCCATCCGTTCTCGTCTATATTCAATGTATTGCATTCACACACAGTACACGGTGCATGTGGGACATCTGCCTCACGTTCTTCAAGGTAGTAAGTAGCATAAGAAAATGCTGCATTCATGTCCGTGTCTATGTTTGGGGGTATCTTCCTTTCCGTGCCATGGGGCTTTATGCCATCCAAGTCGCCATGAGTTACTCCTCTTTGCCATTTACTCCTTCTTTCGTCGTGTACAATCGTGATCGCTCGGCAGGGCGACTCTCGGTTGTGTTGCCATCACTTGACCCGAAGTTGCCCAAACGGAGCGCCAAAGTTCATGCTGGTCTTTTGCTTGAGCTTGATGCCGCCGCGATCATGAAATTCCAATTCCTGATCGCTGAGTGACTGCGAGGTCTCGGAAGCCGGCGGAGGGGATACCGCTGCAGCCGAAGTCTCGCCATGGGAGAGGGACGGAGTATCCTTCAGGGAAGCATCTTCATGCTTGTCATTCTTGACGCTGTCGTATATCAGTGCCGCGTCATGGTCTGCCCAGGGGGGTGAACTTACGTTGTCTCGGAGTCGTCGACATCACTCTCACTGTCAAGTGCGAACCTTGCGCTCATTGCCAACGGTAGGCTCTCGTCGGGATGCTCCTCGATGTACTGTAGGCGAGCTGTCAGAGCGTCCATGGTGAAATTTTCCGACCCAGGGTTGCTTGGTAGCTCCGGTAGTCGAAGAGGACCACTCAAGGCCACATCCTCGTCATCGGTTGCGATGGACATGTTCCTGTGGGTGTTGCTGCGTGTCGGAGTCGCTTCAAGCGCCCCCAGGAAAGCTGAGGGTCGAGTTGCTGAGTCGCTGGATTCGGGCCGGCTAGGTATGCGGAGCGGCGTGTGTCCTGCGTCTTTTCGATATTCGGCAGGCGGGGGGGAAAGCACCTGGCGCGTGGCCGGGGGAGAGGCGGGCAATTCCTCGTCCATGTCTACTTTCACTGAGAAGGTCAGCCAAGAGCGGAGGGAAGCATGGGAGACAGGCGCTGACCTTCTAGCTCGTCCTCGAAGCTGGCGATGATGGACTTGACAGGGACGGCCTGACCCGGCAGACTGATGTGCTTCGGAGCAGCTTCCCGGTTAATAGAGGAGGCTCGCTTTTCGTCCTGTGGGCTGGCATCGTGTTCGGCAATGCTCGGTAGTCGCGAGCAAGCGCTAGCAGACGAGCTCCGATGCTGCTGCTGCGGCGCCGCATGACTGCTGTTACCATTCACAAGGGTGGAGATGACCGGGGATCTAGCTGGGCTATGCAGTGGTGAGCCTTGGTCATGCAGCCGGCTCCGTCTTTCATCTGGCAGCGTGTCCGGAGGAGAGTAGACGGACCTATGTCCCTTGGGGCTCTTAAGCAGGCCTTCGAGTGAGGCGATTCTCCTGTACAATCTCTCTCGCTCCATCTCCCAGCATTCCCTCTCGACGACAAAGGCCTGATGTTGCAGGCGTAATGCTTCTGCCTGTTTCTTCACTTGACTCTGGAGATCTTGCTCCATCGGACTGGAAATGTCGAGAGGGTCGGATTTGTAGCTTGCTGACGAATTTGTGAGGTAGTCGGGCGCATGGAAGGGCATCTGCGAAGGGAAAGTGGGCTGCTCGGGTGCCACGAGGGCATCGTTGGACGTCATCTGGAAGGCGAGAGGTGGTGATTTGGGGCGATTTGGCATGGTCATGGCTATGGGCGGCTCCGTGTCGAGCGAGTGGGCGCGTTTGTCCATAGCATCGGTGCCCGAAACAGGCGGGCTGCTGACGAGACAGCACTGCAAACGACGAGAGGCAGAGATGCAGGGGACGAGGTTGGGTGTCGCGGATAGGGCAACGTCAAGTGAAAAGAAAGCATGGGATTGCCGAGCAGATGCAGGAGGCAAGTTGCTCCCTTCACATCCCATCACTTCCCTTGTGCCTGAGAAGGGATTGACCAATGATGACGATTTGTCCCTGACACCGCGGTCCGGCGGAATTGTGGGCACGACTCGCGGCCAAGAGGGAACCTTGAAGGGCCAGGAAAGGCCAGGGAAGGCCAGGGAAGGCGAGGAAGGCAAGGAAGCTTTCGAGAAGCGCGCCAGAAGCAGATGTCATTCGTCGGAATCCGTCGAAAGCGGCGGAAAGAGCCGTTCCGCTTGTCCCCTTTGGGCTGTCTCGCCTGTCCGCGATATCCCCGTCGAGAATCCCAACAAAGTCGACGGTGACGTTCGCATCTTGCCATACGTTGCGATTTGACATGTGAAAATTTGCCCAAACGACGTGCTCGGCGATGGCGATTGCGGTCCGATTACTGCAAACTGCCCTGGGCATGACCATGGCGTGGTTCAACGATATTTGGCAGATACGATAAGAGCTGGGCCTTGTGGAAGCGAGAGAAGACAAGCAAAACGAGTAGTCAGACTACTGTAGCAAGGAAAGCAACAGCCCAGAACCCTCTGTTGTCTTGATGGCATCCGACGTCGACGTGCTCTGGATGAGGTCTTGATGTCAATTAAGCAGATTGTGACACTGTTATACACACGTCTCATCATTCTTCCTTCTGGGTGGCCATATCGCTGATCTCGCATCCGAATGCCACGATCCAAGGAGGACAGGGGCATGCAAAATCCAACACTGTCTGTTCCTGTGCCAGCGCACAACTGTACTTCACTAGCTTCATAATGCACTTGTCCATAGTCATTTCCCCGCGTGCGGTCTGAAGATCGTCTCTGAGCTTATCTTGCTGTCCGCTTCGGACCCCTCGGATCCCTTTGGACCAGCATCGTCTGGGAAGGTGTTTACCGCCATCTCCTCGTCCACCTTCTCCATGTTCGATAGCAAGCACAACCTAACCGATGATCAGGAAAGCCGCTATCATGGAGACAAGCAATCATATAAGCTTTACCAAGACGGCTGCTGTGAGCGAGATGCACCTGCTCCCCGGCCCCCACCACCTCGCGGACGACCTGTCATCATGCATCTTTGCTTGTTGACGGCCTTGCTCTGCATCCTCGGGGCTCCTCGACTCGGCCTCACAGGCTCCGTGCTCGGTCGACAAGCTCTTCTGCTCAACTCCACCACTCCGCTCGACGTGATCCAGGTGTCACCGCCTGTCCGGTATGTCACTGCTACTGGCAGCCAGCTCTCGCCCTCGTGTCATGACGTCTTGGTCACATATTCATTCGGCAACTCCTATGGCCAGCCCTTTGTAGGCCCATATGTTCCTCCGAGCTGCGACTTCAACAAGGCCACCTGGATCCTGACAGTCACATCTCGGGGACGTCAGTTTGATCGTCTCGGAACCGTCTCCCTCGGTCCCATCGAGGTCTTCAGGACGAGTACAGCCGAGCCCACCGCCAATGGCATCATCTGGACATATGTCAAAGATGTTTCCCCGTTCCTCAGCCTGCTCAAGCAACCACAGACCATCATCTTTGACCTCGGGAACATCATCAACGACATCTACACCGGTCCGTTCAACGTTACTCTTACCGCCTCCTATTACCAGCTTTCCGATGACGAGACCAGTCCAGCTGCCGACGTGATCTTGCCAATTTCCAAGGGCCTTGATAACACGTCCAGCGTCTTCAATGTTCCACCAGACAATGTCACAACCCTCACAACTCTGCCGAGGAACGTGGCAAGGGCCGTGGTGAGCGTTGCCGCGACAGGACAATCATCCGAGGAGGTAAGATGGTCACGTCCCCTGCATCGCCGCCTTGCTCACGACTAGTCCAGTTCTGGTGGTCAAATGTGCTCGAACAAGACGTCAACGATTTCCCCTCGGCAGGCACCTTGCCCGGTCTTTCACCCTTTCGGGAAGTCCAACTCTTCATTGATGGAAGTCTCGCAGGCGTCGTCTGGCCGTTTCCAGTCATCTTCACTGGCGGCGTCGTGCCTGGCTTCTGGCGACCCATAGTCGGCATCGACGCCTACGATCTCCGGGAGGACGAGATCGATATAACCCCTTGGCTGCCGCTGCTCTGCGATGGGAATGCTCATAACTTTACCCTTGTTGTGACAGGTCTCGCGCCTGGTACTGATGGTGAGGCCGTGCTTTCAGAGCGCGTGAATAGCTACTGGGTAGTCTCCGGTAAAGTGAGTTGCAACTCTTGCGATTTCCAACAACCACTCACTCATCGACAGATATTCCTCTGGCTCTCTTCAACCGACACACCCACGGCCGGCATTTCTCCCATCCCTCTCACACCCTCTCCATCCATCCTAACAACCTCAGCCCTTACCCCCGCCCCTGCCAACGACAGTATCCTCACCTACTCCCTGATCGTGACCCGCTCCCTCTCCCTCACCTCCACTGTTCTCCTCCCCACCGGCCCCAAGAACGCAACCTGGACCCAGTCCCTCTCCCACACCAGCTCAGGCACCTACTCCAACTTTGGCAACACGCAGCTCTCCACCCTGCTCCTGACCGGCTCCTCCACCTCCTCTGCCGGCTTCCAACGAACCTTCTCCTATCCCCTCAACGTCTCCTCCACCTACACTCCACGCTCGGACGGCTTCGACATCGACGCCGCACTCACCCGCGGCAAGGACGAAACGGTCATCGGCTCTCTTTTCCCTACCTATCTAGACAGCTTCCCTGGAACGGCGGGCAAAGCGGCGCACTCGACGACGACACAAGAGGGAGAGGCGAGGTATAGTAGTAACACGACCAGCAACGTCGCCACCAGCTTCGGGGACACGAGGCAGGAATTGGTGTTTGGGATCGTGGAGTCGGGCGGGGAGAGGGAGCTCTATTCCAGAGACGTGGAAGCGAGGAACGGGACGATCATCAGGGACGAAGTCACGGATGACGGGAGGCAAGGGTCGGAGCAGAGAAGGGGCGGGGATGGGGACCAGCATGTCTTTTTCGCGGTCAGGAAGGGCGGGATAGGGA